>CM035421.1:82516395-83116395 GCA_020310875.1 Ceratopteris richardii | reverse complement strand
AAAGAGTTATTTCTTTCAGCGTAAGCTAGAATATTTAGGACATATTATTTCAAGTGAAGGTGTGCATGTGGATCCGAAAAAGATTAGAGTTATCATAGAATGGCCTACACCACAATCAGTCAATGATGTTTGTTCTTTTCTTGGGTTGGCTAGTTTCTATAGGAAGTTTGTTCGAAATTTTTCTTATTTAGCATTACCTCTTACCTTGTTGTTGAAAAAGAAAATAAAATTTGCATGGGGACTTACCCAACAACAGTCCTTTCACAAACTTAAACATGCACTTTCACATGCACCTGTTTTACAATTACCTGATTTTTCACAACCCTTTCATATTGTTACTGATGCTAGCGGTTCAGGAATCGGTGCTGTTTTAATGCAAAATGACCATCCCATTGCATTTGAGAGTAGAAAGCTTAAGCCCTCAGAACAGAATTATAGTACGTATGATAAAGAACTGTTAGCAGTTGTGCATGCTTTGCGAACTTGGAAACACTATCTTATGGGCTCTGAAGTATTAATCAAAACCGATCAACAAGCTATTAAGCATTTATTAAGTCAGCCCTTAATCTCTGATAGGCATCTTAAATGGGCATCATTCATTCAAAATTTCCAACCCATGATACAATATCAGCCAGGTAAAACTAATGTCGTAGCTGATGCTCTTAGCCGTTTTACATTGCATTCTGTTGTTTTGAATAATATTTCTGCCATCCAAATTCATTCTTTTTAAGAAATGGTTTCCACTTATGCATCTGATTTGTATTTTTCACGTGCATGGCATGACTTCAACAATGCTGCATCTTTATCTGATGAACATTATACATTTCATAATGGTTTTCTCTATTTTCAACATAGATTGTGCATAACCCAAGCTTTTAAAGATTTTGTCATTAAAGAAATGCATGAACCATCTTACATGGGTCATAGAGGCATACAGAGCACTATTTCTGTTTGCAAAGATTTCTTCTTTTGGCCACACATGGAAAAAGACATTGCACATTATGTTTCTCAGTGCATTGTATGTCAGCGTGTCAAACGTCATCATGGTAAACCATTTGGATTATTAATACCACTTCCTATTCCAAATGAACCATGGGAACAAATCTCTATGGATTTTATCACAGGTCTTCCTATCACTTCATCACATAATGATATGATTTGGACAATAGTTGATAGGTTTAGTAAATATGCATATTTCATTCCATGTAGAAAAACTTTGACTGCACCTCAAGCTGCAAAATTATTCATTAAATGCATTTTTCCACATCATGGATTTCCTAAAGTAATGTTATCTGATCGTGATGCTAGGTTTTGTAATCATTTCTGGGTTGCCTTATTTCAACATTTTGGTTCTAAAATAGATTTTAGCTCTGCATTTCATCCTGAAAGTAATGGACAGAGTGAGGCTACAAATAGTACTATTCTTGATTTATTGCATTGTTATTCATTAGATAATCCTAATAACTGGGATGACAAGTTGCCATTGCTTCAATTTGCTTACAATAACACTTCACACACCACTACTGGTCGTGCACCTTTTGAAATAGTTTTTGGTAAAAAGCTTCCCACTCCCATGTCCCTCACCCAAACCGACATTCCAATGGCTGATTCTATTGCTCAAGATCACGTTTCTATACTTCATGATGTTCACGAGCGCATTAGGAAAAGTCAAGAGTGATATACATGTACTATCAATACTAAACGATTAGCCAAAGAATTCAAGGAAAATGATTTTGTATGGTTGCGTATCATTAAAAGACGTCTCAAAAATATTTTGCACATCCTAAAATTAAACTTGCACCACGCTATTATGGACCGTTTCGCATTATAGAAAAAATTAATGATAATTCATTTCGATTAGATATTCCATCCCATTGGACCATTCATAATTCTTTTCATATTAGTTTACTTAAACCCTTTAAAGGAACTTTACCACTTGCTCCACTTCTTGATGACCCTCCTTTGATTGAAGAACAATCTGAAATCTTAGTTCCTGAGAAAATCATTGATCATGATGTCACTACTACACGCATAGGTACTCAATATCATCGCTATTTGGTTAAGTACAAAAATCACTCTATTGAAGAATGTCAATGGATACATAAAACACAATTAACACCTCATTATGACCATTTAATTTATGCATATCATACACAAACACATTAATGTACCAGCTCCATGAACATTTCCATGCATGTATTTTTACATGGCACATGCCTATTTTCTTTATTCAGTGATGAAACATGTGACTGGCCATCCATGTTTATTATTTTATCACCTGAGGTCAGTTGCTTGTTCAACTGAGGGGCATGTTATACCTTATGGAATATGTTGAACAATGCATTGTTGGATTGTAACATGGAATATGTTAGCCAATGCATTGTTGGATTGAAATATGGAATAGCCAATGCATTGTTGGATTGTAACAGTAACATGGAATATGTTAGCCAATGCATTGTTGGATTGTAACAGTAACATGGAATATGTTGAACAATGTATTGTAATTGTTAGAGTGTTAAATTATTTTATCAACTGAGGTCAGTTGCTTGTCAACTGAGAGGCATGTTGTATATTATTGAACAATGCATTGTTAAAGTATTATATTATTAATGTATTAATATGTTTTTGATGTTTTTGATATAGCAGCTGAAGGTTCGTGAGGAGCGTGCAAGGCGTGAAAGGGAAAACATCAATAATCGGAATAATTATTATTTAGCTTGTAAATAACCCGCGTAGAAGGTTCTATTGTTAGAAAAGTAATGGTCAGAATAAGGGTCATTGAAGACCATAGTTTCTGTTATTGAAAGCAATGGCTTTCCGTAAAAGTTATCAACTTTTAGTTTCACGCCTGCTTTTCGAAGCCGCCCTCTTGTAACCACTCTTTTCGACGTAATCAAAATTCCTATAAATACATGCACTCTGTGGGCTGTCGAAACAGAGTGCATGGGGGGAGATTGCACCCAATCTTGCGTTCTGTCTCGTCTCCTGTTTTCTCTATTTTCTGTGTGTTTTTCTGCGTCTGTAATCTCTGTATGTGCGTTAGCAAGATCCTGACAACAGAAATACTGATCATTCTCTTCTTCTTGCTACTGGACAATGGGTTGGATTTATCTTTAACTGCAAAGGTGCCTCTTTCTAGATCTTCCTGCATTCCTTATTGGCATCCAACCATCTATTCCTCCATTTAGGTTTAGCTTTTTCAAACAACTCCTTAGTGACATTAATATCTTCTTCATATTCCAAATGTTTGTTTGGTGGTAGTCCTACCCTTGCAATCTGATAATTCCTGACACTCTCCAAAATCATACATAATGGTATTCCTAAACCATCAGCTGCCCAATGATGTTGATCTGGATTTACTCCTTTATTGAGAGCAAAATTTACAATCTGCTCCTCATACTCATTATGCATTTTCCTTATGAACTCCATTCTTGATTCCCTATCTGTTAGAATCCTTTGAACAAATACATCTGAATATTCTTCAACAGCTTTGTCTTCTTGTTCACCAAAATTTTGAAATCTGCTATCCTCTCCTCCTTCATATTCCTCTGCTTGTGTGGTCACTACCTGTTCTTCAACTTGTTTTTGTGAGCATTCCAAGTTTTTCTGTAACTTTTCCACCATCAACATTAATCCTTGATTCTGAGATATCAATAGCTCTCTTTCTGATTTCCATTCACTCCTTTCTTTTGCTATATCCAAATGTAAATTGTTGTATCCTCTCATTGCACTGGCAGCATGCACACTAGTTTGTTTCTCCATTTCCTTGACTTCTTTCAATTATGCTTGTAATCTTAGAATTTCCTTATTCAACTCTTCCCTCTCATCTTGGGTTATTTGTACAGTCTGACTCTCTTCTTTCATTTGACCTTCCTCCATCAACAATCTGTTTATGTCTTCATTAGCTTTGACCATTATCTGATATGAACTCTGAAGAGTTCTAAATCTTCCTTCCATTTTCTTCAATTCCATTTTTACTTTATTGCTATGCTCCAATTGTTTGGTACATTTGCTTTCAAGAAATTGAATTTTGTTCTGACTTTGAACCTCCTGTTCTTCTAGGGAAATTAATCTTTTGATCAAGTCTTCATTTTTTCCTTGAACAACTCTCATCTGTTCCTCTAACTGCTCTTTTTCTTTCTTTTGCTCAGTAATAATTCTGCTGCCTTTTACAAATTCTGATTCAGTCACCATCCCTGATATGATCATATTTCTGCCAGAGGGTCTGAATTGCTCTGTGTTACTCATGATGATCTTACAGGCAGATCTGATGTCCTTAGGTATCCTTTCAAGGCCAGTTTCCAATTCCATTTGCTTTACTTCTAATTGCTTTCCCTCCTTATATTCCACTTTTTCTACATCCTCTTCCTCATATTCTATCACTTGATTCTCTTCCTTCTCATAATCTTTTTCTTCTTCCATTACTTTTGCCTCTTCTCCTTCAATTTCCTTTTGTGTCTCTTGAATAACTTGTGTTTCCTCTTCTTGGACTTTGTTTTCTTGTATTAAGGTTGAATCATTTTCCACTAAATTCCCTTTTTGATCATTCAATTGATGCTCTTTTTGTTCCACCTCCTGTTCATCTATGTCCATAAAATTTGTTTCTTCTTCCCCTCCCTGATCCTCTATATGTGTGGAATCTTCATTATGTCCTAGATCAAAAAGAGTACTTCCTCTATATTCTGATTTATTTCTCTTTTTGTATTTCCATCTCTGCATTCTTTGAAATCTTTTTTTCTGTCATTGCAACCTTTTCTTCCTCCTTGCTTCCATCCTCTTGACTCTGTGATTGGTTATATAATTGTGTTGTTCTTTCCAATCGTTGCTTTTCCTCATAGGGTTGATAATGAGATTGTTGTGAGGGTTTCGACCATATAGTTTTGAATCTTGTGTCGATCGGTCCACTACTAAGTTCTTTCCTTGCCTCACACCCTTCTTCCATCATTACTTCTTTACCTTTTAGTTTCCTTTTTTCCTCCCCAGGACTAACTTGTTTTGTTGATTCTTCACAGACCTGTATCCCTTTTGACTTGTGACTCAATTCCTCTGGTGTTTCGTTTTTTACAAAAGTCTGTACTGTTTTTACTGGTGTGTTGGGTACTGAGAGGTTTAAACTTTTCAGAAGGAAATTCTCAATATCACTTTCTGAATCTGACGAAAATTGTGAAGAATCTGCTACCCCTTGTAATTCATTCTGTGCTCTTCTATTCCAATTGATTTCTTCTGATTCTTTTCTTCTGATGTCATTTTTACTGAATCTTCAGCCTGTACATGTTCAACTACCTTACCCTTTTCCTTCTTAGTTAACTTCTTTTCCTGAACAGACTTTTTATGGATTTTCTTTTTTGCCACCACAGTAGTTCTAGTCTCTGGAGGTCCTTGTAACTCTTTAAAATAAGCCAATAATTCCACTTCTTTTTTGACAAATACTTCTTCCGTTTCTACAGCCATCATCTGATCATGCAATTCTTCATAATGTTCCACCTCTTCTTGTATCCAATCGATTGCTTTACATGAATAATTTTCCAACATTTTCTGATACTGAGCTTCATAAACTGCCCTCTTATCATTACCTTGAGTCAAATATGAATAAATTTGCTCCTTGCTTGTTTGAGGTGGATGGGGTTCCTTTGAAGCTTGGACTTCTTTCTAAGCTGCTTCATATTCCTCTTTTGTCACTTCTTCCTGTTCCAAGACTACATTCCTTGGATCTAGTCTTCTCTTCTTAACTAGAATTACTTCTTCCGATATTACTTTCCTTTTTCTTCCTGATCCCCTCATGCTTGTTTGGACTTCTGCTTCTCTTATTGACATCAACTTTGAAGGAATTTTAATCCCTGCCATCAAACTCCTAAAATACTGGGCTTCTAGAGCCAAATTCAACTGATCCTCCATACCTAAAATATGGTATATAATTCTTGTTAAAAACTATGCTCCATTCATAAACTTTCTCTGCTCCCAATGCTTTGCTGCTTCCTTCAGTTGGTCATGAATGTAGGGAGTTACATCCATTACTCCAAATGGTTTAGTCTTGTCCTTATTATTGAACATAACCAATGTAACTGGCTTATGCGACATTGTATATCTTGGCAATTTTGGAAAACACAAATACTGAAGAAACATTCTGATGGCAAATTCTTCATTTTCTTTTCCTTTGAAGTCCACAAACTTTGAATATCCAGCATATGTGACTGCATTCTTCTTGAAAAAGCTTCCATCCAATTTGGTTCCCATGGGATAAAATTGAAGAGCTGTCTTGATATGTTCTGCTTTGATGGTTATCTGCACCTCTTTATTCTCCTTGTCCGTAACTGAACATCTAAAGTATGCATCATTTCCTTTGCCCACTTCCAGCAGACTAGACATGACCTGTGATACTCTCTCAAAGTCTATAAAGAAGAGAGGTTCATCCAATAGTCTATGTAACCCCACTGCCTTCCATCTTTTATAATTAGCAGCCACTTTTTGGAATTTGTAGAATTCTTGACATAGCATGGTATATTTGTGACCTCCAACTCCCACTATAAAGATATGCTGACCAATGCTATTGATGGTTTCCCTCAGCTCTTTGGCTATCTTTTCAGCTTCTGGGATATCCTGTTCTTCATCAGATTCTAATTCTACATCTTCCATTAGTGCTTCACTGTCCAAAAACCAGTGTCCTCTTGACAATGTCACAGAATCAGCTTTGAAGTCATGAATAGGTAATTCTTTTGCATTCACCATCCTGAAGAAAATATAACACATCACACCAAAAACTCCCACCACATAAGTCACAGGAAACATAAAAGAGAACACATTTGTCTTGAGATAAAATGACATTGAGAAAAAATAAAAGATAAACAATGACTTTCTTATTTGCATCACAGGTACAACACAATTGGAGTGATCATCACATGTGTAGCAAGATTTCTAGTGCTTTTTTTTTAATAAGAAAATAATGAATGGAATTTAGAAAAAAAAATCAATCAGATATAAGAAAAATGTCAAAACAAAAAAATAATTAAACAATGATTGCTTAGTCTTGCCAAATTATAACCTATATCTTGCTAGTGCTTTATAACTTATGTAAAAAAGAGTTTTTTTTTATAATTTTCTCTTTTATCTCTTTCCCTCCTATTCTTTTTCCTAGAAAAAAAATGAGGTAAAGTACATAGAAATAATTTCAAGAGTGTGATAAATCCATCTTGATGAAATTTTGAGTCCTTAAATAAGAATCCCAAGTGTGTATCTGATGACAATGTTGCCCTTCCCTTCATCTGTGGCTCTTCATGCTTTTGCACTGTTTTAGTATCTTCATCCTTATTTTCTATCCATTGAAGCAGATCTAATTTTTTCACCCAAAAATACTTGATTCCTGTACTCTGTTTTTGGAGTAAAACAATCTTCCTTTGATAAACAGTACTTGGATGTCTTTGGTTTCCACATCCATTTAGTTTTGATGATTTTTTTTTATGAACAGTGCTTGGATGTCTTTAGTTTCCACATCCTTTCTGTCTTGATGCCTAGATTTTTCTGATTATTCCATACTTTCCACCTTTCTAATGTCTTTTCAACATATTTGGTTCCTTCAATTTCCTCCTGTTTTTGTCTGAAGTAGATTTGGTCATGGAGAAGTTTTGTTTGTGATTCCTTTGTAGCTTCTAGTGGAAAAGTAAATCCCTTCCAAATCTGAGTCACAGATGTCCTATTGAATTTCCTGTTCTTCATAACTCAATAAAAACATTAAAAACCTTTTGTCATTTATTGTCAATTTAAGCTTCATATTTTCAAAATAAAAAATTACTTTACCTTGCCTTAGCCATGGTTGTCCTAAAATCAATTTCTCAGTCATCATATGATCAGGCCATTCTTCACAATCTATTTTCATATTTCCTTCATTGAACTTAACTTCAATAAATGGTGAAGACAAGCTTTGTATTATCTGGACCTCTAGTGTTTTGATAAACGTTTTACTCTTAGTCCTTTTAAATTTGAACTTATCCAACAAAACTGAACTGATCAAATTAACTTGTGTACTTGAATCTATCAAAACCTTGATTTGCTCATTATGAAAATTCATTGTTATAACAGGCAAATGCTCTCTCACCCTTGAAGGTGTTTCACATAAGAAAACTTCTCTAAGCTCCTTAGCCTTTCTTATTCTTTCCTTTGCTTCTTGTTGGGCTTCATACCTGATTTTTTCCTCTTCTTTTTTCCTGTTTTGAGCTTGATGTATTCTTCTCCATTCAAGAACAGTTAATGGAAGATCATACCTTTTTATCCTACATCCACTTATGAAATTGGGCATGATTTCTCCATCTATATTAGCTAATTGGACAGCTCCGCTGTTACTGATTTGGTTGATAATATAAGTCCATGCCCCTTCTTCTGAAATTTTTCTGATGTTCTTTCACTGTATATGCCAAGACTAGATCCCCTACTTGCAAGTCTTTTTCTTTAATATGAACATCATAATATGCTTTTTGCCTCCTTTTATTTGCATATATGCTCATAATTGTTTGAAGTCTCGAAGCTCTAAGTTTTTCCAATTCCACCACTCTTTCAGATAATTCATGTCCAGTCCACTTGTATTGATTCCCTACCTTTAATGTTGGTATGAGAAATTCTAAAGGCAATACTGCATTTTGTCCATATACCAAATTAAATGGTGTTGTTCTAATAGCAATTTTGTATGCCACTCTATAAGCCCATAGGACATGATTAAGTTGCAAATCCTAATCATTCCTATTTGTGTTGACCAATTTTGCCAAAACAGCGCAAAGCACTTTATTAGTACTTTCTGCTAATCCATTTGCCTGTGGATGATAAGGGGCTGACTTCCTATGATTAATCATGAAGTACTTACTAATTCATTTGGTAACCCAAATCTGATGATAAGATTTTCATAAAGAGATCGTACAGTGGTTTGAGCATCATTTCTCTTTGTAGCCTTAGCCTCTGCCCATTTGGTCAAGTAATCTGTGGCTACAAGTATATATTCAGCATGAGACTATTTTGCAGGAGGATGGATAGGTCTAATGAAATCCAACCCCCATTTGCTAAATGCTCTAGCTAAAATGAGTGGCACTAATGGCATATCATCTCTTTTACTTGGTTGATTTATTCTTTGAATGTCACATCTTTTCACATATGTTCTTGCATTCGGGAAGAGAGTTGGCCTCCAAAAACTAGAATATAAGATGAGTTTAGCAGTTCTTTCACTTGAAAATGTCCTCCTGCTACTCCAGAATGTGCCATCTCTAACATTTCCATATACGTATCTTCAGGAACACAGATTCTTAGATATCCATCCATTCCTTTCTTGTATAATTGGTCTCCTATCAGTTGATACTCCTAAGAGATTATTTGTAAATTTCTAGAGTCTGCACCAGCTTTTACTGGCTCTAATGTTTTGTTATTTCTTAACTCCTCAACTATGTTTGCACTCCAATCTGGATTTTTCTAGAACCAGTACAAAGCTGTAATTTCTGTATTTTGCAAAGATTGACATTTAAAACAATTAGAAATATATTTCTCCACATCTTGAATCTTGGTAGGCCAATGTACACCCATTCTATTGAGATTTTTTAAGGTGACTATCCTAGAAGCATGAGTACAAGGACTCCAACAATGAGCTTTCTTTAGATACTCCTGTTGCTCATCTTCTAGAGCACAATATTCTAGTATACCAATATGATTTATATGATACAAATGCCCAGCTAGTAATACAAAGTTCCTACTTTGTAGTACCAAATGTGTGTTGTTTTCATGTGTTCTACAAGGTCCCATGGTTAGCAAAGGTACCAAAGTCATGGCCCAATCAAGAATACTTTCTATTTTGAATAAATATGCATCTGGTAGTTCATCATCCAAGGGTGAATTTGGCTCTTTAGTTTGTATCCTGGACAAACGATCTGCTCTTAAATGAGTTTTCCCTTGTCTAACCACTACCTCGAACTCAAATTCCATCAATAGTAGGAACCATTTGACTATCCTTCATGTGTGACATGGTTTGTTTACCAAGTAGAGTAAGGCTTGGTGATCCACAAAGAATTTAAATTTGTTGGCTAAAAGATAATGTCTATACTTTTTTACAGCAAATATCATTCCCAAACCTTCCCTTTCAGTGGTATAATTTCTTTCTGTTGTATTCAATTAATTGCCTACTAGCATAAGCAATTGGAAAGTCTAATTTGCTTCCTTCTATTGGTTGTGCCAAAACACATCCCAAAGCAAAATTTGAAGCATCAACATGAACATGAAAAATTTGATCCCACTGTGGGGTTTTTAAAATAGGTGTTGTCACTAGACAAGTTTTTAAAATTTCAAAGGCTTGGTCACATTCTGTGGTCCACTCAAATTTTGTAATTAATGCATACAGAGGCTTTGCTATATCTGCAAATTTGTACACAAATTTTCTATAATATCCACAGTGTCGCATGAAAGTTTGGAGTTCTTTTACATTTGTTGGTCTTGGTAGATCCACTATGGCTTTAATTTTCCTTTCATCATTTGAAATTCCATTTCTAGAAACTATGTGACCGAGCATTCTCCCTTGCCTCACAAAGAACACACATTTCGCAGGATTTAAACACACTCTGTATGTTCTACATTTCTTGAATATATTTTCCAGATCTTTCAAATGATCTTGTCTTTTTAATGAAAACGTGCAAAGATCATCAACATAGAGTTCCATTATATTTCTAAGAAATTCTTTGAATGTGTGGCACATTAACCTTTGAAAGGTTGCTGGAGCATTGGTTAAACTAAAAGGCATAACCCTAAATGCAAAAACTCCCCATTCTGAGGAAAAAGCAATTTTATGTTGGTCTTTCAAAGCTATTGGCACCTGGTTATATCCTGAAAAACCAGCCAAAAAACTATAGACCTCCTTACCTGCAACTCTTTCCAAGAGATGGTTTGTTATTGGTAATGGATAGCTATCTCTTATAGTTGCTTCATTAACTTTTTTCAAATTAATACATACCGTGAGTTTCCCATTCTTCTTAGGTACCACAACTATAGGAGATATCCACTCAGTGTATTCAATTTCATAGATGAAATTGGCAGCCAGCAGTTTGTCAATTTCTTCCTTTATTTTAGCAGAGTATTTTTCATTAAATGTATAGTGTCTTTGTTTGCTAGGTTTTGCATCAGGAGTAATAGGAATCTTATAAATTTTAGGATCGATTCCTTTCAAATCCTTATAACTATAAGCAAACACATCCCTATAATTTTTAGCCAATTTCATCAATGCCTCCTCCTCTTGATTTGTCATGTCATTAGCTATGACAATGTGCCTATCTTCCTCTTCTTCTTGAGTGATCACCACTCTCTTAGTCTGTTCCTCATTGTCATATGCCTCCCCCTTTTTCTTATCCCTTTTTGGTTTCATTTTTAAAAGTAGTATGTCTTCTACTCCATAGGTCCTGAAGTTTGAAGGTACATCAAATTGTTGGTCCTCTTTTTTTTTAATCAGTTTTTTGTTCTTTTTCTATTTCTTTGTGTTTACATTTTCTATAGGTTCCTGAGATTTTGTCTTTTATGGCGTCTGTAGCTTCCACTTCTTCCAGAAATTGTGTTTTTCCAGTATTTAAAATTATCTCTTCCTTCAAATCTTCTTCTGTTTTTTACACCTTTATCATTTGTATTCCTATATGAAAAATATCATATCCTTCTTCATTTTGGAATTTTACTCCCACATATTCATCATTGGCCAAATCCATTGTGGTCAAAATCGGATTCCATCCATAAGGCTCAAATTCTTCATCTTTAAATTGCTGTGGTATGTAACTTTCATCTTGTGACTTCCTTTCACCCAGATTCTTCACTTAGTTCTTGATTTTGATGTACTTTAAACCATTCTTGAGGGGACATATCACAATACTGCCCATTTCTTAAATTTACTCTAGTTACCCTTCCTTTGCTTTGAAGATATAGGCAATCGTTACCCCAATCTTGCACAATTTGCATTTGTCTCATAAATGGTCTTCCTAGGATGATTTCATATGAGGTAGATTGTGAAATTCGACTATGGCAAAACTGTGCTCTATCTCTATCCCACATATTTCCACAATAACCTTTTCCCAAATTCCTAGGGATTTTTCTATGTGTCCGTCTGCAAGTTGTATTCTCATTTTAGTAGGTATTAGCTCATTCCTCCCCCATTTCTCCCAAGTTTGTTTAGTCATGATTGCCACTCCAAATCCACTGTCTAATATGGCCTTGGCATGATTATCACCAAATTGTATTCTCAAAGTTGAGTTCCCTTCTTCTCCTTCACAGTATCCTCCTATTTTATCAATAGGTATGTACAACAATTCTTCCAATTCTTGTTGCTGTGGATCTACACTCTTTGACTTTGTTTCCCAATTTTTCATATTATGTTGTAAATGAGGATTTTGTTTTAACTAACTCTTCCATTGTGGTTTGATATAGAATTGTACAGTGTTTGTCTAGATTGATTTGGAAGGTTATTTGTGAATTTTCAACTTGAGCAAAATATTTCCTGGTTTCTGTTGCATCTAACTCTTCAATTGTTGTTTGATGATTGTCTATTTCCTCAATCTTGAGTTGTGCTTCCTGTATGATTTGTTTACATCTCTGCATTCGCTCATCCTCTATATCTGGCATAGGATATGCCATCACATGATCTGGAGGATTTGGTCCATCTTGAATTCTTCCTTTGTATGCTTTTATCAGAGTTTCCAGACTTTGTGAATTTTTTACCTCTTCCTAAGTCTGTATAATTTGTTGTTGGCTATTACTTGAGTTCCCTATACTTTCTTCTTCTATGTTTTTCCTGTCCTCATCTTTTTTTCCCATCTCCCTTTCTGTCTGTTTCTCTTTTCTTTTGTAAATGAATTTTTCCTGTTGTCCTATGTGTGTCTCATTTTTTATGCCTTGTTGTTTAGCTTGAGCTCTTGTTATGGCATTTACAGTTACAGGATCATGATCACTCAATTCTTCTTGCTCCATTATGTTAACTGTTTTTAATGGTATGTTACTAGATGTGTTCTGTTGTTTTTGAGGGTTTCTTGGGCAATCCCTTATTAAATGTTCCCTGCCACAATCCTTACAATAGGCTCCTTCTATTCTTAATGTTGGAGGTTGTGGACAGTCTCTAATGAAATGTTCCCCCCCACATCTATAACAGGTTATCTTCTGGCCTCCCCTAAATCGAGGTTTTTGATTGGACATGTAATTATTAGTTATGTACATGGATGTGGCTATGTCCATTTCAATTCTTCCATTTCCCAAGTCTAGGGCTTGCAGTTCTGGTTCTCTAATCTCATATCCTTCCCAATCTTCCAGACATCCATCCCACAATTGGTAATCCTCCTTGTATAATGATCTAGGCCTTGTACTTTCCTCTTCTATTGGTGTGTATTTTACTGGTACTACATTTGTTGGTAATGGTGGTTGTTGCCCCAGATTCCCGTTGCACATTGTGTTGGTTCATAAATTCCCTTTCTTTGATGGGTTGTTTATTGTAGAAACACTCTTCTCTAGTATGGTTTGTCCATTTTCTTTCTAAGGTACAATATTTGAGTGTTTTCCTATCTTGCAAATGTTGTGGTTTATGATAAGGACATTGTTGAACCAAATGATTCTCCCCACAATTATAGCACTTATTATTGGTTGATACTCTGGTGTTTATCAAATTTGTTTTGGTGTTAACTTCTAGGGCTTTAGCAATGGCTTGTGCTAATTCCTCCGCTGGTGGAATTTTATCTTCATTCATTCTCCATTGATCAAATGCTAATAAATCTTGCCCTCTGTTATCCTCTAAGTCTATTGCCTCTTTCACATAAGCCCCTAGATCAGGACATCTCCTATAATACACCAAGGTTCTTAATTGTGCACTTCTCAATCCTTCTATGAACAAAGACACTTGTCTTGCCATTGAAGGTACCTCTTCTCTTGGACATCTATCAATGTATTACTTGAATCTCCTGGCAGCGTCTCTGACGTTTTCATCTTTTTGTTGTTAAAAACTATGTATCACGGTAGCTGTACTATGTTTAACTCCAGTTTTGGATAATTCCCCTATAAAGGCTTCAAGGAAGGATTCAATATCTGGATACATTTCCTTTCTCAAGGGAATGAACCAGGATAATGCAGGTCTAGTTAGGGTTAGACCAAATGCTTCAAACTACACTTTGTAATCCTCTACTTCGTCTGCCCTAATCAATTGTCTGAATTCTGCAGCATGATCATGAGGATCAGAATACCCTTCATATTGATTCTTCATGCATTTTGCTACTAGATATGGCATAAGCATTCTTTCATTGTTTTGCCATTGATGTCTCCTTCTATTGGGAAAATCATTCATTCCTTCTGTTTCTCTTTCAAAAGGATTTGGAGAAGTGTGTACTCTCCTCCCTTGTTGTTGTTTAGTAGTAGTGTGATTTTCATTTTGTCTTGGCAAGTCTGTTTGCCATAGGTTTTGTTCCCAAGGTCTCTTGTCTGCACCTTGCCCTAAGTCATTAGAGTTTTGTGGATCTTGTGAAAATATGTACACACATCCCTGTCTATCCTCATATCTACCATCCTTAAATTGTGCCACTGGCATTATATTTAAGGGAATTTCTAAGTTTCTCATCCTAATGAGAAACTTATGCATACCATCTTGATACACATAGGCTCCAAACCTATTTGTATACATGTATTTGAGGATATTTCTATAGTCACTAGTTTCAGGTGTTTCATTTGTCTCATTTAAATTTTCCATGTTATTTGTCTGTCCTAAATCCCTTTCTTGTAGTTATCCTAACACTGTCTCTTTCCTTTTTAATTCTTGATTATTAGGTATAGACAGTTTATTACCAGATCTTAGAATCATTCATTCACTTATAATAAATTTCTTCCAAAATTCACTTTTAATTGATTGGGTCAACTAAAAAGATTTTAGTTTTATGAACTAAAATTGGTGAGAATCGTGTTTTCCACGATTCTGTGGTGAGAATCGTGTTTTTCACGATTCTGTGAAGAGAATCGTGTTTTTCACGATTCTGTGGTAAGAATCGTGTTTTTCATGATTCTGAGGTAAGAATCGTGTTTTTCGTGATTCTGAGGTGAGAATCATGTTTTTCACGATTCTGAGGTGAGACTCGTGTTTTTCACGATTCTGAGGTGAGAATTGTGTTTTTCACGTTTCTGTGGAGAGAATCGTGTTTTTCACGATTTTGTGAAGAGAATCGTGTTTTTCACGATTTTGTGAAGAAAATCATGTTTTTCACGATTCCCTGAAGAGAATCGTGTTTTCCACGATTCTGTGAAGAGAATCATGTTTTTCACGATTCTATGAAGAAAGTAGTGTTTTTTCACGATTCTGTGATAAGAATCGTGTTTTCCACGATTCTATGAAGAGAATCTTGTTTTTCACGATTCTGTGAAGAGAATCCTATTTTTCACGATTCTATGTTCCCAGACAATCGTGATTGCTCACAATCATTAAAAACACAACTTTCTTATGAAAATCATATTCTGGGAATCGTGATTTTGAGTTTGGTCATAGAATCGCGATTCTACGCAGCTTTTTGTAAATTTTTGGTTTTTGATTTTTTGATTTCTTTTCACACTATTAGAAGTGCCTTAACAAAATATTAACATGCAATAAAGAACTTTCAACAAAATGGCAACTTTTCAGTCAAAAAATTCAAAAGTACTGAAAATCGTGATTCTGTGTTTTCAACAATTTTCTGTATTTTCAATCTTTACCCAATATTTCTAACTTAAAAATATGTAAAAATTTAATGTGAAGAAGATTACCTTGTAGCTTGATCAAAAAATTTCCTGAGGCTTTGTGAATGTAGGAAGTCGCGATTCTGACAGCTCTCTCCACTCACTCTTTTTCTCAAATAATTGATTTTTTGTAAGAGTTTAGGCTTTTATAGGCTTCAGACAATCGCGATTGTGAGTGATTTTTTTTTGACAATTTTTAAATTCTCACTTTCTGATTCTTGTTCCTTTACAATTTTGTTGTTTTATTTAAAAAATCTTATCCCTTCCAACAAAGTTTGCATGCTCTTCTTTTTTTATGAAAATCGCGATTTTGTGTCCAATTCTCAAATCTGATCACTTGATGCTCAATTCTTACTGAAATTTTGAAATTTTAATTTCCTTCAATTATGCAGCTTATGAAACCTTTAAAATGCTTTACCTTAATGCCCAATAGTGCAACTAAGTCAATTTCCTTATCTTACTGAAAATCGCGATTCTGAGTTGAGAATCGTGTTTTTTTTTAACTTTCCTGCTTTTGCACTTTTTGACTTTGCTTCCCTCCTGGTCTTCTCCACTATTCTTCACCAACGCCAGATCAATTGTCAGCTGCAATTATACACCACCCAACTCATTCAAAGAGATTAAAATTTGGAAAAAAATAAACAGCAACTTTACTCTTTATATTTTTTGTTGTTCTTTCAATTTTTGAATTTTTCTTTCTCTTTTCCTCTTCCACCATTCACACCAAACCTCCTGCAAATTTTCCTTAGTAAAAAGAAATTTGTTTGGATTTTTAATAGATTTTATGAATTTTTTAGTATTTTAATCCCTAAATCAAGGAAAACACTTCACTTAGGGTTTTCTTGTTTTAAGATCCTTGATCTCTTATCTCTTGATTGGCTATACTCTTAATGCTTGCAATCTAACAGTTTGGAAGTAGATCTTTTCAAGAAAATATGTGTTAAGAAGTATGAGTATCAATTCATGCAAAAATAAACTCAACACGTTTTTTTTTCAAGTGATTAATCAATTTTTCCTCAAGACTATTACTTCACTTTGGATAAGCACATGGAACAATAAATTTGCACATAGCTACTTTACTTGACTTTCCTCATTGCAATCATGTCATCTTTTCCAAGATTTGACAAATTTTTGCTTGGTACTTTGTCAAAAAGCAATCTACTTATGCAAAGATAATCACATTTTACTTTTCCTTTAGCAAATTAATTCATTTTCTTTTCACACACCTGCACTTTACTCTTAAAAGGTATGAGCAACTACCATTTTTCATAAATTCACAAACTTCTTTATCTCAAGAGGTTAATTCATGCTTTTTTTTCCCAAAAGACAAGCAAAGAAACCACCTTTTCATTGTGTTCAAATACCATCAACAATGGAATATCCAGCAAGGTCCAAGACTTCAATGAAGCTTTTGCTTCCTTTCTCTGACAACGACGCCAAAAAATGTTTGTTGTTAACCTTTGGAGTTGTCCTCTCCAATCATTATAGCACAAAAGATCAACTACAGATCTTTAAATTGTCAATCTGGGAAGTATGCAAAGACCACAGCCCCTTCTAGTTAATGGAATCCAAGAATAAGAGTTGACATGACTGTTTTTCTGAGAGATTTATGAAGAAGAAAGGAAATAACTAGGGTTTTGATTTTGAGTTCTACAACAGCATTTTCAATGATTTTTGTGCCTAAAGTGTGCCATTTGCACAGTAGAATACAAATATGAAGTCAAATTTCCAAAACAGTACTTGTATCACACAGACAAGACAATTGCGATTCTATAAAAACTGAGATTTTTTTATTCTAGCTTTGATCTTCTACAATATCTTGCTCAATACAATAAGATTCATCTATCTTCATCCATCTCACTCAGAAATACACAAGGAAAGCTTACAAATTCCATGGATCATACAATGAGAAGACTTAACAAATCAAAAGAAAGATCATGGAAGGAGAAAACACGATTTTCTGCAAGAAAGCTCTTCACATTACTTGGATAGCATCAAAATAATACAACCAATCCCTTCAAAATAGAAGAAATTATCTTTTATAGTTTTTCAAGTGTCCTTTTTCACACTTGAATTTTGGTCCTTTTCACCTTCTATTCTAGAAATATGCTATCAAGGAGCTTCCAAAAATTCTAAGAAAAATACATATGATCCTATTTTACATGAGGAAGACTCTTCCTCATTTTTACATCATTTGTATAAATATTTCTACAAATTTTTGACATTTTACAAATAATTTTTCTTCAAGAATTGCTTCCTCTAACAATGACCATGAGCAATAACTCAAGCAGAAGAAAGAGCCCAATACAAAAGGAGCATGGGAGTAATGCAGCGGAGTGGCAGTTGCCAAGGGCTAAAGAGACTATATAGATGCCCATGGAAGAGAATCCTCTAGGTTGGCTGCAAAACAAGACTTGGAAGAACAAGAACACAACGACTTATGCTAAATCAAAAAACTAATTTGAAGGTAAAGGTTATAGTCATGAAGATAGCAAGGTTAGTGATTCCAAGCCACCTAACTCAGATGTTGATTTCGAAGAGCTAACGAAATAGGTTCCACGAATACCTTGGCTACGATGAAAATCCATTCCCTTGTAAAAGATAACTGCTTTTTATTTCACGATTTCAAAGATGTGCTCACATGGAGCTACAAGAAGCTAATCGGCATTCATGAGGCTTTGAGGCATAACCCCACCAAGCAGATGTAGAACCAAGCAAGTTCACTCCAATCTGGGAAGGACCATACAAGGTAGTTATGCTATTAGGTGAAGGAACAACGTGGATTGCCACTCTACGGGATGAACTACTTTCAATTCTGAATGTCTCCAAGCTCAAGCCTTATAAAACTTAGGTTTTTACTTTAGTTTTCATCAATTTTTTATAATATTATGGCTTGCTTATCAATTTGATTTTTGTAAAAATTGAAAGGAATTTTCTATATGATTGCTGAATAAATCTCCCATGATCCCCCTTCTTCAAATCCTTAGGTGCAGGTAGGACTCCTTTTCGCCTAACTTGATCTCCCAACCTTATCTCTTTTCGACTCTAAGGCAGAGTGACCTTTTTGGTGATGGGCTTTTGTACAACCCAGGAAGTATCAAGTTTCGGTGTTTGATTGATTTGGCTGCTTGAGATTTTGGTGTCCTTTGGTGACCTTGGTGGCTAGGTAATTTCGGACTCTTATGGTTCTCCTCGGCATTCGACATTGTTTCATTTTCACGTTTCAAGGTTACTAGTGTTGCAAAGGCTACTAGAACTTAGAGCAAAGGATTTTGAGCAACTATCAAGTTTCGGTGTTTGATTGATTTGGTTGCTTGAGATTTTGGTGTCCTTGGATGACCTTGGTGGTTAGGTAATTTCGGACTCTTATGGTGCTCCTCGGCATTCGACACTGTTTCATTTTGACGGTTCAAGGTTCTAGTGTTGCAGTGTAGTCCGGTCTCCCATTTTCATTCATCTCCTTTATCAAATCTTTGGTGGTTCCAACTTGATCCCACTACATCTGGTGAGATCCATCATCTTGATTTCATCTGTCCTTCATGATGTTAACTATCCTTTTCTTGCATACAACACATTTTCCTAGGATGTGCCAATCATGGAGGTGCAAAGGAGACAAAGTCTTGAAGGCATTTAAAGAACCAAGAATTTTTTGTTCTATATAAGGAGTCAAAGGAGTAATCATGTGCCATCAATCAATCAATCAATCAATAGGAGAAGGGAGTGATCAAGTAATTGGTAGCTGTTGGAACTCAAGGTCAAGCACATGCATGGAAGCACATCAGAAAAGTGGACACACAAGAAGAGGGAGCAAGTAGGAAGCTCCAAGAAGCGTATGTCAAATTTTCAGAAGAATCCCCCATAAAAACAGTGATTTTGATCGCTCAAACCATTGTAAATACCATTTTCCATTTTTGCAACTCCATTTTGTTCAAGCCAAGAGTTCTCAAGCTTGAGGAGTATTAGAAGTAGCTACCTACCAAATTTCATAATTTTTAGACTCCGTTTGAGCCCTCAAATAAGCCCTGGAACCTAATTTTTAAGTAGGTCAGACACTAGGTCTGGACAGGGCCGGAACTACTCAAAAAACTGTAAAAAGAGCTAGGGAGCTCATTTTTTAGGTTAGCTTGTTAGAGGGTTAGCTGGTTGTAGATTTGAGCTTTTGTACGAGAACTCTTTTGTAATCAAAGTCTTCCATTGTTCCTCTCTTTGATCTTGCCTTGTGTGCGTGTGTGTGTGTATGTGTGTGCATGCTAGTGTGCTTCTCACTCACACATTTGTGCCTTCACATGCTCAGGGACTTCATACCGGTCCTGATGTCTCTGTGGATTGACAAGTGAAGGAGGTGGTGCTTACGCTTGAGCTACACCAAATTTTGGTGTCGTTGCCAGGGAGAGAGCTTCGATGACGAGCATTGTAATGGTAAGATTGTAGATTTGCTATGTTGGAAGGTAAAAGATAGTTATTTTCTGTTATTTTTTTTATTTTTCTTCTTTATCTTCATCATCATCACCATCTCCATGTTCTTCCATCATCTTCACTAAAATTTTTCGTTTTTCACTTGATTTTCCACATTTTCACCTCATTTTGCATTCGTGGGTGTGCAAGAAGGAGAGAGGGTGAGGGAAAGTGCTTGTGTGTGCAAGTTTCTGTGATTTCCATGACCCTAACCTCGATCTGTAGGCCTCAATGCTGAAATTCAAAGTTCCCACCGAAAATCTCAGAAAATTGCGATTCTGTGTTGAAAATCACGATTCTGTGAAAAATTCAAATTTTTTTGAAAATCGAGATCTTCTATTTCCTATGTATTCTCTGGTTGTGCTAGATATCACGATTCTCTAAGTTTCTCAAAAACACGATTCTCTGGTCATTCTCAGAAGCATGATTTTTTGGTGATTCTCAAAAACACGATTCTCATATAAAAATCCTGATTTTCATGTCAAAAACATGATTTTGAGAAAACACGATTCTCAAAAAAAAATCGCGATTTTCATGTCAAAAACAAGATTTTGAGAAAACACAATTTTAAGTCAAAATAACGATTTTTTGATCATTCTCAAAACTGTGATTTTCTGATCATTCTCAAAATCGTGATTTTCACAAAACACAATTTTCAATCAAAATCGTGATTTTTTGGTCATTCTCAAAAATCGCGATTTTCATGCCAAAAACACGATTTTGACAAAACACGATTTTCAGTCAAAATCGCAATTTTCTGATCGTTCTTAAAATCATGATTTTCACAAAAAACACGATTCTCTATCAGAATCGCATTTTTCATGATTCTCATTCAAAATCGCATTTTTCACGATTCTCACTCAAAATCGCATTTTTCACGATTCTCACTCAAAATCCCATTTTTCATGATTCTCACTCAAAATCACGTTTTTCATGATTCTCACTGAAAATCATGTTTTTCACGATTTTCAATCAAAATTGCATTTTTTGGGGATTGCTCAGATCATGATTCTCACTCAAAATCGTGATTTCCAAGGTTGTTGAAGATCGCGATTTTTAGTCAAAATTGTGATTTTCTCATAAGAGCCCGTTTCCCTGTTTTGACCCCCAAGAGCCTGATTTGACATAACTTTTTCATCAAAAGTCCATTTTTCGAGCTCTATAGCTCATTGGAAAGATCATTTCGAATCCCACATGGTGTTCAGGAGGGGTTTGGAAGCCAAGGGGACTCCAAAGAATTTTAAGCAAAACAAAGGGGAACTTTGGGTCTAGAAGACAAAGCTTATGAACCTAAGATTTGGTAGACACCTAGGCAAGGATAGACAAAGCATTAGATCTTCTAAAGCTAGTGTCAACCATACACCTAAGTCTTGGGCACAACAACTAAGTGGTTATCCTTACGTAATAAGTTCAGACACAAGTGATTCAGAAATGTCTTTTAGCATGGGGAAACTTGCAGGTGGCTCAGGCACTGCCTATCTACAAACACCAAAAGGTCCATATAAGACACAGTTGGAATATATTCGGACCAACTGATTAGGTGCTCGCATCTATGAGGATGGCCTGAGGCGATCAGTGATCCAACTCAAAAATCTAGATCAACCCTTTGGACTTGAACACCTAGTAGTCAAGTTCGAAGAGGGTTCATACATTGATAAGGAAGGAACCATGTATGTGGTCACCAACTTACCATACATGACTGATGAGCTTGGAACTATCATTCCAGAGAACGAGATAGGAGACCTAGAGCAAGGAGATGTAGCACGAGAACCCAAGACTCCTGGAGGTAATTCAGTTTTGACAAGAGTGCTCACTCTAGAGTGGGTTCCTCAAGACAACAAAAGCATAGAACTATTCTTGAATAGAGAAACGGAGGAAGACTTTTGGAGTTTCGAGCGAGATCAACCTACCAAAATGGGCGGAGTCATCATCTATGAGTTTAAAGATCCTGAGATGCGAGGCAAAGTTGTCTATCTAGATCACACATCGGAGATAATGTTCTTGGTATCAGAGCATGATAGGCACGCATACACTTGGTAGGGTGAATTGATTTTCCCTCCACCAAGATCTAATATGTCACATGGTCTCTAGGGAGTAGGATCATCCCAGGCTCATGAAACCCAGAGGGAAAGAACTAGAGAGAGACCTGAGGTAAGCTTTACACACAATGTGGGTAGAGACAGATCAAGATTTGAAGGTGAAAGACTTGAAAGAGAGATACATAGAGCACAAAGGCATCAAAAAGATGAACATGATTTTCCATTGCCTAGACCTCGCGAGCACCCAAGAGCCCTTAGGCCCTCTCAAGTGGTCAAGACAATGAAAAACTACTTTGATTGGTCAGGAGATCCCTATGATCATGTAGCTGAGTTCAAACAAGTGTTAAGAGTTGAACAAGTTGAGGACCTTTTCACCCAGTTCAAGGCATTTGGTGTAGACTCTCAAGGGCACTGCCTTAGCTTGATTGCAACCACTAAACAGTCACAACTATTGAGATGTAGGTCAACTACTAGAGGAATTCATTGTAGAATTTTCCAAGAGTGGTATCAGGCATAACACATCATCCTTGATCCACAGCTTCAAGCAGACACCCCAAGAAATTGTGCGACTAGCAGGAAGAAGGTTCAGATAGTACATAGAAAGATGCCTTGTTCTAGAGTTACCCACACTAGCCAAACAAGTATCTTTGTTTTTATATGGCTTACTAAGCACAAAGTCAAGATCATATGTGTACTTGAAAGAGCCTAGATCCATAGAAGAGTGTGTGCAGATGTGCATTGACGTAGAAGATAACTTGGGTGAGGAGTTAGGATTGTCCAAACTCTATAAGGATTCTGATAGTTCTTTTGGTCATACTTCGAGAATCTCCACGAAAATAGATGAGATAGCTGGGCAAGTCTCCAAGAAGCTAAGAGTCCAAAATAGACGAACACCAAGAGTCACCTCATTGAACTGATGTTATGCTTCTGGAGGGGACCACATGGCTAACATATGCCCAATGCAAAACCATAACATGAGAGAAAAGAATGCTCACTATTGAGAGAAGATACACAAACCATACGGCTCAAGAGTGCCCCTACAATAGGCAGGCTATTATACAAACTTATCAGCAACCTTACCAACAAGGTAGGTATTAGAACCAATACCAACAACCATATTATAGGCCACAACAGCAATATCAACCTCAGTACCAACAACAATATCAGGCACCATATAGGCCACAACCAGTCCTAGGAAACCAACCACCAGCGCCTGCCAACGTGATTCCAGTTAAGTATGCAGTGTCAAAGGAGAACCTGAATAGAGCATTGGTACCAATGACACCATTAGTCTCAGATAATGACCCTCATGCTCAGAGCTCAGACTACACCCACAAAGATAGTCCACGAGCTTATTACATAGAGTCACCGGAGAATAGTGAGATTTACTTGTATCAATATGAGGCACCACCTATGCAACAAAATTGGGAGCCAGAATACTCCAATGTTATGTACATGAATCCAAACCCTAGGCCCCAAGCAAGACAAGTAAGACCAGAAGCCCCTAGAGGACCATGTTTTAGATGTCAGGGCGACCATTTCATTCGTGAATGTCCCCACCCACCGTCTACGGGACAAGGAAAAAACATCACAATACAAGCCTTTTGTCCTGAGCGTGGCAAAGAACATCTCCTGAGAGATTGTCCAAGAAACCCCTCTAGTGCAACCAAGGTTACACCCATTAATGTGGTAGGCTTAGTGGTTGATTCAAGTTCAAGTCGCAATAATATGGCTCGTATACAAGTAGTTACCAGGGCACAAGCCTTAAAACAAGATAAGCCAGCTGAACAATCAGAGTCAAGTGAATCAAGAGAGCCTAGTAAGAGGAAAACAAGAACATGCAAAGATACTAGAGAGAAGGGCAATCGCAAGAGGAATAGAAAGTAATCTGAACTAGAAGAAAGCCCGAGAGATGCAAAAAGAAAAATAGAAGATATCGCCTCTCAAAATCCCTCACATGCCAAAACTCCATCCACTCCACTTCATCCCACCCCACCATCCATTGTAAATAAACCACAACTAGGGTCTGTTCTTGCAGATCCAATCCCAAAAGACTTGGACATGATGTTCAAGGTCTACTAGGCTCGACTTCAAGAAGGGCCAATAGCTGCAAACCTAGACAAGAGTTACCCTAGAGCATATTTAGAGATTGAACGAACAAAAATGTGCATGAAAATGATAGAACTAGCTTAGGCTATGTTCAAGGCCAATCAATTGTTCAATCAGACAAACTCTGTCAAACCAGATTTGCACTTTCAGGGCTTATTAGAAAGATTATAGCAGTTGGTAAACAAGCCCCATGTTTCTTTACCTCTACAAGCTCAACTAGTTGACTCTCAAGAGTTCTTGCGAGAAATACAGGAAGAGAAATGGGCCAAGGAGAAGGGTAATCCCCCTCCTATGCCTGAGATTGATGACCTTCATGATCAGTTTCCCCAAGACATTCCATCTATTTACGGAGACCAAGCAGAGCAACAAGAAGATGAAAGATTAGATTTTGAATCTAATTCTTTACAAGAGTTGCCACAATTCACAGGCCCATGGGAATCTGAATCTCTTCAGATCAGGGCTCCCATACTATTGGTAAGACATGAAGACTCAGTGTTTCCAAGGAACACTGATGTCCTGAAGAACACTAAGGTTCAGTGTCATCTCATCGTAGATAGTAAAACCAAAGCTATGGAAGCATGTGGCAAATCAGGTTCTTGAACTCGATTCCAATGTGTCAAAAGCAGGCTCTAAACAAAAAGTCCTGAAGATACTGCTAGACAAAATAGGAGACATGAGTGAAGGTGAAGAAGGTAATACTTATCTTCCAATCACCTACCAAGGTTACACAACCAAAGCGATCATAGATTCAGGTGCAAGTGTTGCAATTGCAACCACCTCTTTGTGGAAGCAATGGGGCAAACCCGCATTAAGACCAACTAGAATGAAGCTTCAAATGGTTGATGGCCATATTGAAAGACCTCTAGGATTGCTTGAAGGGATAACTCTAACCACTTGTGGTGTAGAGTTTGAACACACCTTTGTTATATGTGACTTTGGTAAAAATAACTTCTACGAGATGATCTTAGGAAGACCCTTCCTACGACAATTGCAAATAGTACGAGATTGGGGAACCAACTCCTTGTACTTGCAGCACTTAGGGGTCACTACCAAAGTAATCTAAAAGATTATACCTTCAGAGATGTACCACCCCTACAGTGGAATCCTATCCACAAGGTGAAAGAAGATTCTATCTATGTGCATTCTGAAAGTCATTCTTATCCATCCTGGATGCATGAAGATACTCACTTGTGGATGTGTAAGTTCGTAGAGGAAGAGGAAAGGCACTTAAAGGCGAGAGAAGAAGGAACTTCTCAAGGGGACAGACCAATTAGAGACCCAACCTACACACCAATGATCTTTCTAGATGAGGAATTTGAGCCTCATGGCAAGGCAGAAATCTTGGCCACCATGGACATTGTGGTCAATGAAGAACAGTGGACACCTCATTGTGATGAGGAGGCTTATGATATTTCAGTTTTCATGTGTGAGACCTTGCTAGAAGAATGTGACTCTAGTGATGTCATGGCAGAAGAAGAGAATGACGATGATCTAGAGTCCATTATGATGGATACTTACTTTGACTCAGGGGAGCACTATCTAGAAGATACAGGAGTATTTACCCAAAAAGAAGAAGAACCTCTTACAAGCATTAAAACTGTAAATTCAAAGGAAGGAAGTGAAGGTAGTCAAAAGAAAAAGAAAAGAAAAGTAGTGAAACAAGATGAGGAGGAATCGTTCTTTGAAGTACTAGAGAATTTCAAGAAATATGAAGTTGAGGATCAGAAAATTTTGGTACGAATGCCTAAGAGAGAGGCCACCACAAGAGAAGCATATGACAACAAAGAAAAAACCAAGAAAATTGTTGTAACCATTGAAGGGAACGAAGAACGATGTACGTACATAGGAGAAGACCTAAGCCCAAAAGAAGAAGTAGAGCTTGTAGCTTTACTAAGGGAATATAGGGATGTGTTTGTGTGGCACTATAAATACTCGAAGGGAGTAGATCAAAAAATTGCTCTCATACGATCCCCATGACGGTTGACACCAAGCCCACCAAACAGAAGCCCTACACATATAATGACACTTATGCAGCTAAAATAAAAGAAGAAATTGATAGGTTGATTGAAGCTAGATTTCTCTATGAGATTGAGCATATTGAATGGGTGTCCCCATTGTAGTGGTGCCCAAGAAGAATGGAAAATTGTGAGTGTGTATTAACCTTAAAAAAGTTAATGCTGCTACAATCAGAGATAGCTATCTACTCCCAATTATCGAACATCTATTGGAGCGTGTTGCAACAAGGAAGTTTATAGCTTTCTTGATGGATTTTCAGGTTACAACCAAGTAGCCATTGCCCCAAAAGATCAACATAAGACTGCTTTTGCCACTGAATGGGGAATCTTTGCTCACAAATGCACCTGCAACATTCCAAAGGCTCATGTGTCATGTCTTCAAAGAGTTCTTGTGAAAGAGCTTAGAAGTATATGTGGATGATTTATGCACTCATTCCCAAGAAAGAAGATACCACATCCTTGAGCTCAGATAGATCTTCAACAAGTGTAGAGAATACCGAGTTTGTCTAAACCTAGAAAAGTGTGTGTTCATGGTACGTCAAGGTAAAATCTTAGGTCATATTGTTTCTAAGAATGGAATATCAACAGATGAGGACAAAGTAAGAGCCATTGTAGAGTTTCCAAGGCCAAGGAATGTTAAAGAGGTACAAGCCTTTATGGGCCATTGTGGATATTACCGCAGGTTCATCCACAAGTATGAAATCATAGCTAAACCTCTTTATGCCTTGTTGACAAATTTTGAATGGAACGATGAATGCAAAAATTCCTTCAATGAACTGAAGAGACGTTTGTGCATAGCACCAATATTAACCACTCTTGATTGGAATAAACCATTCCATGTTCTTGATTGGAATGTGAAAACAAAAAAAGATGAAATTGTAAAATCACACAAATATCACATATTGGTAGGAAGCATGTACAAATAAGACATGGAGGGGGTCTTAGCTTGTTGTGTCGAGGACGATGAACATAGTAGCTGGTTGCAACAAGCTCATGAAGGAGTGCTAGGAAATCACTACTCTAAACAACAAACATTGCAGAATCTAAAAATTTTAGGAGTGTATTGGCCTAGCATGGATAGAGAAATACATGAGTGGATTAAGAATTGTCCAGTGTGTCAGACGAGACCCCCAGTGGAACATGCCACTCTTTATCACATGTCATTAATTCCATATTGGAGTGCTCCATTGGTGGAATTTATGAAATCAGGAACACTACCCAATGAGGCTAGTCTAGCAAGAAAACGGAGCATGAAGCAAGAGGCTCAATACTACGCCTTAGTAGGAGACAACTTATACCAAAGAGGCAAGGATGATTACTTAATATTGTGCGTTCACGAATCAGATTATTCGAAAATCTTAAAAACTGCACACAATGGCACTCCAGGTCCTGATCGATTAATTAAGACCATTTTATTCTCACGACTTTGGTGGCTGACTCTTCATATGGATGCACATACTTATGTGAAGAAATGTGATACATGCCAATGTGTGCAATATCTGATAAGGAGAGACGAGATGCCTTTGAGACCAATGATGGGAGTACATCCACTCTCAAAGTGGGGTATAGACGTTGTAGGTCCTATTAACCCCCCCCCCCCCAGCTAGAAACTCCTATGTAGAGTACATTATTCTAGCCACAGATTACCTTACAAAGTGGGTAGAAGTAAAAGCCACGACAAAGAATGATGCTCAAATGACACTTAAGTTCTTATTCGAGAATGTGTTCACGAGATATGGACTACCAATAGAGTTAGTAAGTGATAGAGGTACACACTTCTTGAATGAAGTTATTGAAAACCTTCTCCAAGAATTCTTGGTGATACATAAGAAGTCTGCCCCCTATCATCCACAAGCTAACCGACAAGCCGAGATCACAAATAAGATCCTATGTAATGTATTGAAAAAACTGGTAAACAATAAACACTCTGATTGGGATAAACAGCTTCATCATGTTGTTTGGGTTTACCGAGTTGCCTATAAAAAGGTACTCAATGCCACCCCATTTCAGATGGTCTTCGAAGAGAATGTTATGCTACCATTAGACTTCCTAATCCCAGCTTTAAAAGTAGCACAAGAGCACGAGTGGACTCGACATGAGTTGTCCTCTAGGATCTTTGATCTAGAACGCTTTGGTGAGACGAGGCTACAAGCGGCACATGCAAAAAGAAGAAGAGATAAGGGTTAGAGAAGAAGCACAAGCAGAGGCTAGAGAACGCATTAGGAAAAATAAGTTAAGGCAACTAGGCCTAGATGTCATTCCTGAAGCCCCACGATATCACATGGCCATGTGCCAAACATCAGGTGCAAGTGCTTCTCGAATAATTGACCGATGTCCTTTTATGACCTTAGAGGTAGGACACAGAGAGAGTGTAAGGCCTATGAGAGCATTGATTGACTCAGGTGCAGCAACTAGTGCAGTTAGACTTTCATACTGCCAGGACTTTTAGTTGAACATCAATCCCATAGAACCCTATCTCATAGGGCTAGGAGGTGTGGAAACCCCTTGTTTGGGCAAGGTGGAACTTCCCATCTACCTTCACGATGTCCCAATAATGGTCAAAATGCCAGTGTGTCAAGATAAGGACCTTACGGAACCACTTGTCTTGGGTCAAGATTGGATCTATGACCATGCAATCAACTTAAACCTAAGAAATCAACTTCTTCAAGTTTGGGTACATGAACAGTGCATTACATTAGAATTAGAGAACTGCATGCTCACACATCCAGGTGTCACACATTCTCTTGGTTCTTCTAAGACTAATCTTATAGAAGACGATGTTGTATGTGTCAAAAGCGCTATGATGCAGAAGGAGTCAATCATGGAAGAATACGCTCGAAGGCGAGTGGATCTATCTTCTTCTTCAAAGACTAATGTAGCCACACTAGTTCCACCACAAAGGCAAGCACAATAGTTCAAGAAAACTGCTATATCAAATAGAAAGACACCATTCAACAAGGAAGCAGTTTCAGGCATGAAGCAGATCTGGGTACAAAAAGGAGGACAACCACCGGCCTTGCCCCATAATTCCCATCTAGGCAACAACTGAAGAAGCTAGGACAAGCTCAACCACAAGGTATCCGACAAGTTTGGGTGCCTACGAAATTAGCTGCAGCTCAACAAGGACAATTACAAATATGGGTACCTAAGAAGCTCTTACATACACAACAACCTATGCTCTCCCACATGAGAAAAGTCTCAACAAAGAAGCCAAGACGAGGCACGGGTCAGAACCAAACACCAAGACCAACAGCAGACCAACTCACCTCTTCAACAAGGGTCAGAAGACTAGCAACAATGGTATGGGTATGGAAGCCAAAAGCACTAGTAGCCCCCGTAGAACCAAAGAACCAACCACATGGGATACAAAATTTAAGAAACCATCTGAAGATGCAGAAGCCCAAGGTGATCTCTATGCAGCCAAACATGGTTCTCAAATGGATTCATATAAGGAGGAATGATGAGTTGTCATCTCGAGGTCCAATGGACACCTCTAAGTATGGCTTGCATCAACGTCCCCAAGTAACATCAGAAGCCTCGACGTGCGACAACCATGTGCTCCTTACACAGCCCTATCTTTTGCACCATTCAGGTCATGCATTTCCAAAGTATGCATTAATATAGGGCCACATTACACGGCCGTGCATAGAGACATTTGAGAATCCCAGGCACATGAGACACATTTGATGTATGTAAATTATTTTATTGATACTAACATCTTTCCTCTTGTTCGGTGACCTTGTTCCAAAAAATAAAAAATAAAAAAGACTCGAGAGGGGGGGAGTGTTGGAACTCAAGGTCAAGCACAAGCATGGAAGCACATCATAAAAGTGGACACACAAGAAGACAGAGCAAGTAGGGAGCACCAAGAAGTGTATGTCAAATTTTCAGAAGAATCCCCCACAAAAATAGTGATTTTGATCACTCAAACCATTGTAAATACCATTTTCCATTTTTGCAACTCCATTTTTTTCAATCCGAGGAGTCTTCGAGCTTGAGGAGTATTAGAAGTAGCTACCTACCAATTTTCATAATTTTTAGACTCCGTTTGAGCCCTCAAATAAGCCCTGGAACCTAGTTTTTAACTATGCCAGACACTAGTCTAGACAGTGCCAAAACTACTCAAAAAACTATAAAAAGAGCTAGAGAGCTCATTTTTTAGGTTAGCTTGTTAGAGGGTTAGCTAGTTGTAGATTTGAGCTTTTGTACGAGAACTCTTTTGTAATCAAGGTCTTCCATTGTTCCTCTCTTTGATCTTGCCTTGTGTGTGTGTGTATGTGTGTGCATGCTAATGTGCTTCTCACTCACACATTTGTGCCTTCACATGCTCACGGTCTTCATATCGGTCCTCACGTCTCCATGGATTGACAAGTGAAGGAGGTGGTGCTTACACTTGAGCTACAGTAGCACATTGAAAAATTGATCTGCTGAGTGCTTGGTCAATTGATCGATTGAGTAGTAAAGTGAGAGTCATTGTGCATCACTTCAGCAGATCATTTGAGCAATAGGAGAAGACATAGGAATGTAGAGGAAGATAGGAAGAATGAAGAGCATTAGCTTGCAAGATAGTTGTGTGAATCCTCGTAGGAAGATCATGTCCACAATAGAGGAAGTTAGAAGAAGTCAAGTGTGTTATATTTCCTGCCAATGTTTGACACTTGGGCAATGCATAAACCTTCTCATCTATGAGACAACAAATAGAATATTTGGTTGAGTAATGCATAAGTAAATCAAGCATCCAACAACCTGCTGATAGAAACAACATCAAATGCATCTCCAGCATCATGAAGACTCAATCGTAAACTTGTCTCCACGGGAGTGGCAATAGGTCTATAGTCTTCAAGGCCAAAATGCTACAATAATGTTTCAATATATTTTGTTTGACACAGCAAATGCCCCAAATGAGACATCTCAAATGAGGCATGCAAATCAGCCTTAAAATCAGTAGTACACTTCTCATGAGGACGTGTGAGCAGAGCATGTCACCAACATAGATAGCAATAATTAGAAGCACATCATTTGCACGCTTAACATATAAGGTGCTCTCAATTGGACTATTCTCAAAACCATGTGCAATCAAGTAGGCATGTATCTTTTCATACCAAGCACGTGGTGCTTGCTTCAAACCATATAATGCCTTCTTCAACCTGCACACTTTGTTCTCATGCCCTTTCTACACAAAGCCACGGGGCTAAAAAACATACACTTCTTCATGCAAATCACCATTCAGAAATGTACTTTTAATATCCAATTGATGTACATTCCAAGCATGATGAGTTGCAAGTGCACAGATGCTATGAACATTAGTCATTCGGCATGTAGGAGCAAAGGTCTCATCAAAATCAATGCCTCTTTCCTAAGCATAACCCTTTGCAACAAGCCTAGCTTTATACCTATCAATTGCTCCATCAGGCTTACACTTCAGCTTGTATACCCACTTAGTGCCAATGGCCTTCTTGCAAGGAGGCAAGTCACATAACGATCAGGTACCATTTTTCATGATAGCATTATATTCAGATTGCTTAGCAGCCATACAATTTTGTGAATTCTGTGCTTCATCAAACAAAATAGGCTCATTCTCATCATAGAGACTAGAGGCATCCATAGCATAGCAATCTGATGAAAAAGAAGCATGAGAGCTAGAATGAGTATGGTATGACAGAGGTGCATCTAATTGGATATCTTGCAAAGTCTACACCAACCATTTAGGCATAGTTTTTGTCTCTTCTATATCAGTTCTCTCATCAACAAGTGCATCATGTGAATCTGCATCAGAAATGGCACGATTTGCATCATCACATGAAACCTATAAAGGTTGCAAAATTGCCTCATTTGGATCAGCACTAGACTGTCCACCTGTAAAAATAGACAGCAAAGCATCATACATGTCTTTAGACCTAAGAGATATCTCCTTAGTACATGAAAGTAATGGTTGAATAGCATCTTCCACAAAAACAACATCATGGCTAACCAGAATGCATTTAGTTTTTACTTTTTGACATACATGCAAAAAACTTAAAATCATCTTAAACAAATGGTGATCTCTAAACCCTTTCAAAAAGTGTTCTAACTGATTTGATGGACCTCTCTCTTTAGTACCTGTAGGCAAAGGAAGATGAAGATGTGCTCTAAATAGACCATGAATAGAGTATAAGTGAGTACATTTTTCTGTGTTCTAAACTTGTATGTGTTTGCAAATAATTGTGTGTGTGAGCATGTACTCAAACTTTGTTAATCTCATATTTAGGGATTTTAAGGTACTTCCTTGGAATTGAAGTACTATATAAAGAGGAAGGTATATACTTGATGCGAAGGAAATACATTCTAGATCTTTTGAAGAAGTTCGGCTTGTGTGATCGCAAGCCCATTTCAAATCCATTAGAAGTAAATGTTAAACTAAGTACTCATGAAGGTGAAGAAGTGAAGGATGTCACCATGTATAGGTCAATTATTGGCTCTCTCTTGTATGCTACTATGACAAGACCATATATTGCACATGTAGTTGGAGTGTTATCTCAATTTTTGCAAGCACAAGAGTACCTCATCTTATTGCAGCCAAAAGGGTACTTAGGTACCTCAAAGTATTAGTGAATGAAGGTCTATATTATCCATTTGATGATGGATTAAATGTACAAGCTTATTGTGATGTTGATTGGGCAGGTTCCAAAGATGACAGGAGGAGCACTAGTGGATATGTTATCATGCTAGGGAAGAAGACCATCTCAAGGATGTAAAAGAAACAACCAACAGTGGCTCTCTCATCAACCAAAGCTGAGTATAGAGGGTTAACACAAGTCTCATGTGAGCTTATGTGTCTCAAGAAGTTGTTTGTTGATCTTGATTTGCACGTTAAGCAAGTGCCTATTTTTTGTGACAACATAAGTAGCATATGCTTGGCTCAAAATCCGGTGTTCCATGCAATCTGATTGTACCAGATTGAAGAGCATTATTTGCTCGCTCATTTTCATCATTTTCATTGATTTCAAGATTGATTTCGTCTCTCATATAGTGCCCTGAACTTTGCCAAAGTTTCAAGTTATTTGACTAAGTGAGTTGTGAGAAATTGCCAAATTTGTGAAGGTATATCTTTGCACATAGGCAGAGAGTGTTGCAAACAGGTAGCCTATTTTGCAAAGGGTGGTTCTCCCAGTTGGAATATCCATTTGGAATTATTTATATCTTGTTGGGTAGCTCTTATAGTATTTTGTAAGTTTGTAAAATTTCATTTTTTTTCTCTATACTGGTGCAGAGAAAAGTTTAGAACAATGAGCATATATCACTGAACAATGAGCATATATCACTGAACAATGAGCATATATCACTGCTTGTGGACCTCGTGGAGGGAAGCCATCTTCCCTTGTTGCATTGGAGGTGTTAGAATCATCCCCCATCACATTCATGTACTCAATCTCCAACTGTTTTTGGAGGTAAGCAACACGAGCCTCATTCTTTGCTGGTATAAAGTGGTAAGTGTATCCCAAGCATCCTTAGTTGTTCTGCAAGAGCGAATGTGAGGAATAATGACGTGTTTGACAAACAAGGCTATCAATGCATGTGCCTAAGCATCTCTATAGTAGGTGCAGCAGGAACTACAGCATGAACAGGAACATGAAGAATATTGTCATCTTCAATGCCATCTGTATCACCTTCAGGAACTCTGTTTGCAAGTGTAATAGGACATTTTCAACACCCTACACAATATTCAACAGTCCTTTTGCAACCAACACATGATGCATCATATAAGCCCATAATGGGTAATTGGTACCATCCAACTTATCCTCAACAGCCAACATACAGAATACATCATTGCTTTCAGCCATGGCCACTAATAAAAATACCCTGATGTGAAAAATTGACTGTATCTCAAAAAGTTGAATAGAACTACCATGTCGAGTTTTGCTAAACCTGTAAGAAACTTCAAGATGCTTATATTGGCAAACCAAAACATGTATATATCTTTGGCATAAAAAGATGAACTTCCCTGCATGCACTATGATAGTGCATTCGGAGGCCAAAATGAACTTAGATCGCAATTTCGGCACACACAACGAAGCTAGTTTGATCTCCTAATCACCCTAAGTATGCTCACCAAAATTTGTGTGATTCTGAGACTGTGATGGGAGGGGTTTCGACGACACCTTAGATGAAGCATCAACCTGCTCTAATACCAATTGTGGGATTTTGATGTCCATGGAAGCATGTGAACAACACAAGGAAGAAGAAGAAGCTTGGAGCACAACCCACAATACTGAATGTATTACCACTAGAATGTACAATAGTAAGTAACTCATTAGGGCAATAGGCATATATACAAGCCGAGTGGAAAAAACCTCCTAAAGAGGGAAAAAAGTGCCCCAGCAGTCCTAGTGTGTTCAGACACATCACTACCTAAATATATCAACAAGTCAAAGGGATTTCATTTACACGCAAGTCAATGAATCATATATAAACAAAATGATTGAAGAAAAATTTAGACGATGTGAAGAGTAGTTTAAAGAAATAGAAACAAGAATAATGAATCTATTCAACAGAAATTTGCAATCAGCTTGACCTTCATGCAAATGATCAATACAATGTGTGATACTATGCAAATAATGGGAATTAGTCTTAAAGACATAAGAGAAGCAATGTAATATGAGGTTTCAGAGTTGAAAAATAGAATTGAACTTTTAACCAACCAAACCAAGGATCTACAATCATTGAAATGTATTCATGAACATGAGGTAAGATTCCAAGGTGTTTCTAAATATACATCCGATAAACAATCATTTGACCTTAGAAGATTCACCTCTAGAATTACACCTAGAAAATCAAATAATGTTCTAAAGCCACCTCCAAGATGTTTTTGGTGTGATCAGTATGGACATATGTTCTGAGATTGCATGGCATATGAAAGTGCATGTAGACATAAACTAGTAACTGAATATGAAAGAAAAATTTGTAGTTATCAATATCGATCACATTTACAATTAAATGTAGGAAGTGGTGGAATGAAGGAATTATTAGAGCACACCAAAACCAAACCAAATCCATGTAAAGAAAGTCAAAAAGTATGGAAATCGAACATACATGTAAACACAAAATCTAATGAAGAAACGAGTGTGATGTCAATTAAAAGTGAACATGAACTAATGGAGGAAGACAAAAGTAGAAAATTAAAGGAAGAAAATCAAAATTTTGAGCCAATTGTGGAAAAACAAATGGATATAGAACAAAGAGAATTTGATCATGAAATATAAGTAGGAGCAAGGAAACTTCAAGAAGTTCATGTTTCATTTGATCTGGTGCTATTTATTTATGAGAAAACTTTTTATCAAGATAAAGTTAGAGAACTACAAACTCAATTGAACAAACAAGAAACCAATCAAATTAAACAAGAAAAGACCAAACAAAGAATGTGTGTGAATAGAAACTGTGAAAAACAAATAAATGAAAGAGAGAAACAAATCGTTAATGATATTATTACAAAAATCAAGAACAATATGAAAATTAATTCAAAAACTTTGAAACCTTTAAAATTCAAAAAGAGAACTAAGACTTTATCATTGCAGGAAATAGAGGAAATGATTTACATGATGCACTTATTGATGAGAGGTCTGACATAGAAGAGGCTAAAACTATGCATAAAATGGTTAGTGCAGACTTTGAGAGATAGCAAATTAGATGCGCCTCTATCATATCATGCTCATTTAGGCCCTCATATTGCTTCCTTTGTAGCAGATGGTTATGTAATGGCTGCCTCTAGTCTTTGTGATGACAATGAGCTTGTTTCTTTTGATGAAGCACAAAATTCAAAACATTGGATGGTTGTTATGCAATCAAAATATGGTGCTATTATGAAAAAGGATACTTTTTCTTGATGTGATTTGCATCTATGGAAAAAGGCCATAGGCACTAAATGGGCATACAAGATAAAACATAAGCCTGATGGAACAGTTGACAGCTATAAAGCTAGGCTTGCTGCCAAAGGTTATGCTTAAGAAAGAGGCATTGATTTTGATGAGACCCTTTCTCCCACATGATTAATGGCCACCGTTCATAGCATTTTTGCACTTATGGCTCATGATGGTTGGAATGTACATCAATTGGACATTAATAAAGGAAATGATCATGTTATAAAGAGTTGTCCAAAATTGGCTACAAAAGAGGCAAAGAAAAAAGAGGTTGGAATGGTTGTGGTAGAGGCCTCTACACCAAAAACAATGTATGCTAATATTGTGCAAAATGAAGAATATGGGTTTACTATTGTATGCAATTATGACCCATCTTCCCATGAGCACTGCATGTACATAGTAGAATCAAATGTTTGGTGCTTTGATAATGGGCAATCAAACATATTACCTCTCAGTGAAGTTTCTTCAGTTCACTTGAGCCTACCTCTACTGCTAATACTGTCACATGCGCTAAAATTTCATTTTATCCTGTAATGGGAGTTGGTAAGATCATTCTAACTACTATTGATTGTAGTTCTTTCACATTGCCAAATTCTTTGTATGTGCAAGATATCAAGAAAAAATTGTTGTCGGTTTCAACATTAACCAAGATTGGCTTGGTTGTAAAGTTTGTTGATGGAAAATATACAATTCATGATCTTTCAAATGGCAATGTGATTATTGCTTCTTTCATTTTATGTCTTGGGCTATATAAGCTCATAGATTATGCAATATTTGTGAATGATTCAGCATGTGTAGTTCAATATTCTAAATCCATTAAGGGAAAAAATAAGCCCTCCATGGGCTTTGTAAGGATTCCTAATTTTTAGGGATTAAAAAGCTTAATCTAGGGGATTAAGGGGCTACAAAAAACAACTAGTGGTTTTGTGTAATAAAATAATATTTGATAGGAGTTTCTTTTTTAATTCAAAAAGTGATCTTTTTACCTTTGGATGCTTCAATCCAATGGATAAAATTGAAAATGATATAATTCTAGAGAGAGAGTCTCTGCCATGCGTGGGTCTAGAAGAATCTCACATGATTTTTTTGCACAGTCTCTGAAGAATTCTAGTCCCTTAGATCTTAGAGTATCCAATGGATTAGCAAAAAATAGGGTTGAGCACTTCTTCTTCAGTCATTATCAGCAACAAAATCACTCCTCAATCCAACAGAACCCCATGAATGGGGCTGAGCTCATTTTCGCATGCATTTGTAGCCAATAGATCAATCTTAAATCCAATGGATAGGCATATTTGATGTTGAGATGCTTTTGAAGTCTAATCTGAGCCATTCGATGAGTTTTGCATCCAATGGCACATGTCAAAAGGTGCTTTCCTCTCGTGCTCAATTATCCTCAACCATTAGATCATATTGAGATCCAATGGTGAGCATTTTAGGCGTTGAATTCAACTCTCTTTCAAACAACATCATGTAATTGAGTAGCCAATCTAACGGCTCATATTCCATCACACCTTTTTTTTTTAAGAAACACATCTGAGCCATTGAAGATTATACAAATCCAATGGCTATAATTGACTGTTAAGCTTCCCAAAACCATTCTAACAAGAAAACCCACTAGTTCTTGGTGGTTTTGTCTTTTTGACCACTCAAAACAAGGGAAGCCTATGCCTAGCCTAGGTGATTAAGGGAGTAATGTGGCCAACACCCTCTCCTCATTGGTCCATTGCTAATAGGCCCTTAATCTAAAAGGCCCAAGGAGGGTTCATTTTTCCCCTAATGCTATATCAGATGCAAAGCTTTGGCATGCACACATTGTTCATGTGAATTATGCTAGTTTGCTATGCCTATAGAAATCTAAAATGGTGTCCTCTATGCCTAAACTAAAGATGGTTCAGTTCAAGGTACAAAGAAATTGCAACTTGTTCATAGAGATGTTTGTGGTCCTATGCAAACACCTTCTTTTGGGACCTACCTTTACTTTGTGACTTTCATTGATGATTTTTCTAGGCATGCATGGGTGCATCCATTGAAATCAAATTCCAAAGTGTTTCCATGCTTCAAACAGTTTCTGGTTTTGGCTGAAAATCTATCACCATGTAAAATGGGCACCCTCCATTCTGATCGAGGGGGAAATATATGTCTTCTAATTTTAATGCATTTATGGCTGAATGTGGGATTAAACATCAATGTGCAATGCCATATGCACCTCAACAGAATGGAGTTGCTAAAAGAAAGAATGGGTCTCTCATGGAGATGACAAAGTGTATGGTCAAAAGTCAAGCTTTACCACATTTTTTTGGCTTGAGGCTATTATGTGTGCAGCACATGTACTTAATATGTGTCCCACCAAAGCACTATAGTCTATCACTCCATATGACGCTTGGAATGGTTGCAAGCCATCTATTGCTCATCTGTGTGTTTTTGGTTATCTGGTATATGCATTAGTGCATGAAGAATAATGCAAGAAATTGGGTGATAAATCAATGAAATGTATTTTTGTCGGGTATAGTTGTAAAAGCAAAGACTATCATTTGTATCATCCACAGACTAAATGCATTTTGGTTAGTTGTGATGTTGCTTTTGTGGAAGATGCAATTCAACCATTACTTTCATGTACCAAGGAGACTTTTGCTAGCTCTAGAGATGTGTATGAAACTTTGGTGCCCCTTTTTACACATGGATAGTCAAGTGCTGGTTTGAATGAAGCAATTTCTCAAGCTTTATAGGTTTCATGTGATGATGCAAAATACATGACATAATCATTTTTCTTACATTGCTTGCAAAACTATTTATAATTTTCTATTTTCTTGTCATCTTTGTGTTCGTTCTTTGACCTGATAGCATTAGAAAATTTTTGCTTACCAATAGATGAGCTCCATTTACCTTTCCCATTCTGACTAGCCAATAAAACTTGATGTGCAACACACATAATTGACCTATTCTACCTTGATTGATCTTCTTGCAACAAAACATATAATAACTCCCCAAATATTAGGCATTTGGATTGCCTTTCATCATCAACTGAAGAGTAGAATAAAAACTCTAATATGAATATGGGAGACCATTAAGAACCATTTGCACAAGTAAACTATCTGGAAAGATTTCATAAGCAAAAAATCAATTGCTCCTTCAAATCTTTAATCTTTGTCAAAAAGATTATCCATTGAATCTCATTCATTCATATGCTCATTCTCCAATTGTTCTCGAAGTTAAGCAACACAAGCCTCATTTCTTATCTTGTATAATGTTGCAAGAGTATTCCAAGCATCTTTTTCTATCATGTAGGAGTGAATATGAGGGATAATGGCACATTTGATAGAAAAATCTATTGATGCATATGCATGTGCATCTCTACTATTCCAACAAAGTTGATTTGCATTTAGTGCAAGAGGAATTACAACACTACCAAGAAATTGAATATCATCATCTTCAACAGTATCTGCATCACCTTCAATCATTGTATTTGTAAGTGTAGTAGGACTTTTTTTTACACTATGCACAATATTCCACAACCCTTTTGCTATCAATGCATGATGGATCATGTATGTCCACAATGGGTAATTAGTACTATCCAACTTATCCTCAACAACCAACATACTTATCCTCTATCTAGCTCTTCTAAACGTGTAGTAGACTCGAGGGGCTTGTATTGGTGAGTTGGAAATTATATATATGTTTGGCACAAAAGGATGAAATCTCATGCACAGTTGTTGTGATAGTGCCTTTGGATGCAAAAACGAGCTCAAATCTAAATTTCAACACCACAAACTAAAGCCATTATGAACTCTTAATTGCATCAATTATTCTTGCCAATTTTCTTGCAATTATGAGATTATGACCAGAGAGGTGTTGATGGTTTCCTAGATGAAGCGGCAACCTAATTTGATACAAATTTTTGGAGTTCAACGTTTATGGAAGCACCCAAAAAGCACAAGAAAGAAGAAGAATCTCGGAGAACAACACACACATAGAATGTCTTACCAAGTGAGTGTCGAAAGATAGGTAACCCACTAGGGTTATAGGCATATATACAAACTTGGGGAAAAAAGTTCCCTAGTAGTCCTAAGAGTGTCCATGCACATCACTACCAAAATATATCAACATTAGATACTAAAAGTTGGTTGCATTTGTATAAGTTAAAAAGATCAACTAGATACACACACATAGAGAAAGTGAGAGAGAGAGAGAGATCAAAAGGGACAAAGAGATGGATGAGAGAGATACACAAAAATGCACATAGATGGCTATTCACATACATACACACATGCACACATACAAAAAATCACACATTCACACAAGCACATACATAAACACAAAGATGAATGAATTCACACATACACATGTGCACATGAATAGATGCACACATACGCACATGCATTACACACACACATACCCAATCACATATACACAGATACACACATCCACACAATCACACATTCACAAATGGACAAAGATATACATAAAGATTCACACATGCACACATTCACACATACACACATACACAAAGATACACATGTACACATATTTACACATACATGTGCACACATGCATGCATCTACACATTCACACATATGCATGTACACAAAGATACATTCACACATACAAATGCACAAATGCACAAATGCACGCATTCGTACATACACACATGCAAACCTACACACATGCACACATACACATTCACATGCATGTGTATAAATTTTGTCACCTGCTTTTCAGTTGGAACAAAACAAATTTCAATCTCCTTAGTCATGAGGTTCTCTCTAATGAAATGATAATGAATCTTTATAGGTTTGGTTCTTGCATTGGAAGACAGGATTTGCTACTAGGTGCAGAGAGCTTATGTTATCTCCATATATGTGAGGTTTGGAACTCACAAGTCCCAAATCTATATACAATTCTCTTAACCATATTGCCTCTTGACTTTGCTATGGTCAAACCTCTATATTCTACTTCAGTTGAGGATAATGCAACTGTTGGTTGCTTCTTGGAACTCCATGACACAAGCTTTGATCCTGCAAATGCTAAGAAGCCAAAGGTGCTTCTTCTATCATCCTTAGCTCTTGCCCAATCTACATTTGAGTATATATTGAGACCCAAGTATAATGAGTAAGGATAGAATATACCTTCATTGATTGTACCTTTAAGATACTTGAGTACTCTCTTAAATGCATCCATGTGTGGTGTTCTTGGAGAGTGCATGGATTGGCTTAGCACCCCTACACTATCTGAGATATCAGCCCTTGTATGAGTAGCATAGATCAAGATACCGACCAAGCTTTGATATTCTTTGATGTCTTCAATTTTCTCTCCTTCTTAAACACTAAGTTTATGATCCATTTCCAAAGGTGTACATGCAAATTTAGCGTTCTACATATTGAACTTTAGAAGTAGATCCTCAATGTATCTTGTCTGAGTCAAATACACTCCTTCATCTGTGTATATGACCTGCATACCTAAGAAAATGGTGAGCTCACCTAAATCACTAATTTGAACTCCTCTTGCATATATCTTTTGATATGTTGTATACCATTCAAGTCATTGCCTGTCAGAATTATGTCATGTACATATACACACAAATAGATAACTTCATTGTGATCCTTCTTGATGAACAAAGAAGGGTCTACATTGCTTGACCTGAAACCTTGATCTTGTAGATAGGTTAACAATCTCAAATTCCAAGCTCTATGAGCTTTTTTCAATCCATACACCACTTTTTTGAGTCTACATTCATAAGATGTACAATTAGGGTTTTTAAATCTAGACTTGGAGGTTGTGACATGTATACCTCTTCACAAATCTTACTCAAAATGTTTGTCTTTCCAATGGAAACTTTGAAATTACCAATCTTCTCCACATTTTGCTTAGTATCATCCTGTGTTGTATTTCATGTCTATGCTTTAGACTTTCCAAGTCAGATAGAATAGCAATGTTGCCTATAACCTGGTTTGAGCATCTTGAATTTATGTAGAACAAATTTGGATGATCTCTATACTTTCAATGGGGAATCGCAACTAACTTATTGAGAGATTTTTTGTCCTCATGTTCGAATGTAATTCCTTTTCTTTGTACTTTAAGTAATATGGTGCATGATATGATGAGATATGGACTAGTTCTTATAGCAAGGGAATATAAATAGTTGATGTATTCTCAATAAGCCTAGTTCCCCGAACCCAGTTTGCTTATGGAAGTCAAACAGTAAACATTTTGATGACCTCGAATGGATTGGGTATCGTTGGTGGACTACATGGTAAGTAGTGAGAGGAGATCATTGAGTTTTGAGGCAAGGAAAGTAGATTATGCCAAATCATTCTAGAGTAGAGTCTTCATGATTTAAAGAGGAACAAGAGAAGTTGATTGAAGTTGGTACATCTATTTTTGAAACCCTCAAGAAGCTCTACTGGTGGAATATCAAGAAGTGTACCTATCCAAAGCGGTTATTGTCGCTCGTGGAAAAGGGGGTGATTCCATACCCATTAAATATGCAACTCTTGGAAGTGAAAACGCCATTTGGGGAAGCAAAGTTGGAAGAAAAAGCAAGGAAGTCTGATGCTTGTTTTGGATATCCAAGAAAGCAAAGATATTACACAAAATAGGATTTTCTTAAATCTTCTTGTTCCAACATACCCTTTACCTACTGTTTAACAGGTGATGGAAGTGTCGGAGGAGAACTTCCTAAAGGAGTTAAGGTGACATGAAAGGTCAAAGGAACCTATGGGAGATACCAAAGAAGATAGTGAAAGAAGGTGAAAATTGTCAGAGTGGCTTTCCCATGCATAGAGGAAGAAGCACAAAGAAAGGCTAGGGAACGGGCAGGATCATCAGCCCATGATGAGGAGGAGACAAGACACTGACAAGATGAAGCAAAAGCCATTGAAGAGGTTGATCAAAGGAGAAAAGCAACTCAGAGGGAGGAAGACAGGTGTTGATTAGAGGAAGAGGAAGTCATTTGAAGGAAATAAGAAGAGCATCAATAGTAGGAAGAGCTTCGATAGTAGGAAGAACTTTAAGGAAATTAGACAAATTAAGTCCACCATCAAATTAACCAAAGTCAAACCCATACGGACCAATCTTTGAAGATCAAAAAACCCAAGGAGTGATAGAATAAAGATTCTATGAGGTTTCCTTCTTTGAATGGACACATTAAAGATCCATGGTGTAATGATTAGTAGGGTCAAATTCATCTATCCACTCTTGCATGTTCATCCCATATTTACATTTGGTTCATGAAGAATTATAGGATGACAACAAGTAGTCTCGCAAATGTCGCTCAACTACTCACCATATGCTCCTTGTAGATGGAGAATGAGGAAGAAACATCCCGTACTTAGGAGGATGAAATTCATAAGCTGCACACAAAAGTAGCACAACTTAATCAAAAGAATCAAGCATCGGAAGATAGTATTCGGAAGCGTAGATATCTTTGAAGAGCAAGCACAGGCCATGAAAAGGACCATTCTTGATTTAGAAGCCAATCTCGAACAGAGTTCCAAAGAACAAGCCATCTTTCATGATTAGATGCAAAATTAAAAGGAGAAAATGAATGAAATTCTAGAAGACAATTGTATATTATAGAATAAAGTTAATGAGGTGCAGACTGAAATGACAGATCTCACTGCTCAAGTTTTTTCTCTTATCGATAATTTAGTAGTTGCCATTGCAAAACTCAATAGTATTTCTGAATTTGAATTACAATTAGATGATGGTAAACAATTTGTAGCAAAGAAGACTACCATTTTGGTGGATAAGGAATCTAAAATTTTGGAACTTATACAAGTGAAGATTGAGTTGTGATAGCTAATCAAACCATGGACTTGGATATGATGAAAAAGTTAAACTTTTTCCTTTTGAATCTTTAGATGTTGAATTTTGTATGTTTACAACCGTCGGGGTCTTCCTTTCCTTCAACTTTGATAGAATGTGCTCTGATACCACTGATGAACATGATTAATCTCCAAAAGATAAGCTATACTTGAATTTAGAAGAACTCTACATCAAGTATAACTCAAAACCTTCTTCAATTTTGGAAAACTTTGCCAAATTATGAACAATCAACACTTCTATGGACTATGGCTCTACTCAGAAAAGTCTGCTTCACAAAACTCATTCACTGACTTATGAAATGATTAAAGTTTTCTATGAAACTTTGAGACAATACTGTACTAAAGTTTGTGCAACTATTCCAAGTGAAAGTTCTTCAAAAGAACTAGCAAAACTTCACATTTACATCAATAAGTAAACCTATATCTGAAACAGGATTTCTTTGCAAGTGAGTTTCACATATACAACTTTAAAGACATGGTTCTCACAACCTAGAACCCATTTGATCAAATGCTTTTAGACATAAGTTTCTTACCTTCGAACTTAAATTTTGAATGCTTATTTCTACAAAATTAAATTTTACACTATAGACTGAGATATGATCAAATCTTTGACCATCAAGATTGCACCTGTTTCAGGAGTCACTCATCACCTGTTATACATATAAATGTTCCTATACAAAATCCTCTCATCCTGATTACAATTGGACTCTCAAAACTTGACCATAGATGCATTAACTATAGACTTAGACACACACAAAAGGATTTCTCAATTGGTTAAGCACAGAAGGAGAGAGAAGGAAAGCATCAAGGTGAAACTTCTTGAAAAGTTCTTCTATTCTGATAAGAAGTTCATCTGATGGATATTACACACTCAACTTATTGTTGGAGTTAGTCGTCTACGGAAGCACGTGAACAACACAAAGAAGAAGAATAAGCTTGGAGCACAACACACAATACTGAATGTATTACTAGAGAATGTACAAAGATAAGTAGCCCATTAGGGCAATAGGGGTATATACAAGCCGGGGGAAAAAAACCTCCTAAAGAGGAAAAAAAAGTGCCCCGGCAGTCCTAGTGTGTTCACACACATCACTACCTAAATATATCAACAAATCCCCCCTGGAAGTGATGCGGTGAACAAGGAGCTGGCACTCATGTATAAGGAAGTGCCAAGCTATGTGGAAATCACTCCACAAAAGGAAGTAAGCCCAAAGCTTTGCAGAAAGCTTCAAACTTCTCCCTAGGCAGAGCCTTCGTGAAAAGGTCTACAATGTTCTCCTGCGTGGGCACATATGCCAAGCTGATCTCCCCAGCAGAGAACCTCTCCCTGACATAATGATAATGCACCTCAATGTGCTTAGTGCGAGCATGGAACATAGGGTTCCTCGCAACTGCCAATGTGCTCTGACTGTCAGTGAAGATGGTGGTGGCAGAAGTTTGACCAACACCCAAATCAGCCATAAGGCGTTTGAGCCACACACACTCAACAATAGCTGTGAAAGCTGCCCTATACTCAGCCTCACAACCGTAAGTGGCCACAGTAGGCTGCTTCTTGCTCAACCAAGATATACATGAGCTACCAAGCATGAAGCAAAAGCCACTAGTGGACACACGAGTGTCATAGCAACCAACCCAATTAGAGTCAGAAAAAGCATGCAAATCTGGCGGTAGTGATCCGCCCTTGGGATAAAACAACCCAAGTAGCCGAGTACCACTCAAGTAGCGAAATATGCGCTTAACCGCCTGCCAATGCTTGACTCCTGGGCAATGCATAAACCTGCTCATCTGTGAGACAGCAAACTGAATATCTGGTCGAGTAATGCATAAGTAAATCAAGCATCCAACAGCCTGCTGATAGAGAACAGCATCAAATGCATCTCCAGCATCATGAAGACTCAATCGTAAACCTGTCTCCATAGGAGTGGCAATAGGCTTACATTCTTCAAGGCCAAAACGCTGCAATAATGTGTCAATATATTTTGTTTGACACAAAGCCATTCCACCATCAACTTGCATAAACTGAATGCCCAAATAGTGATGCAAATGCCCCAAATCAAACATCTCAAATGAGGCATGCAAATCAGCCTTTAAATCAACAATATGCTTCTCAATAGGACCAGTGAGCAGCATGTCATCAACATAGACAACAATGATCAGAAGCACATCGTTAGCACGCTTAACATATAAGGTGCTTTCAGTTGGACTGTTCTCAAAACCATGTGCAATCAGATAGGCATGTATCTTCTCATACCAAGCACGAGGTGCTTGCTTTAAACCATATAATGCATTCTTTAACCTGCACACCTGGTTTTCATGCCCTTTCTGCACAAAGCCACGGGGCTGAAAAACATACACTTCTTCATGCAAGTCACCATTCAGAAATGCAATTTTAATGTCCAACTAATGTACATTCCAACCATGATGGGCTGCAAGTGCACAAATGCTCCAAACAGTAGTCATACGGCATGTAGGTGCAAAGGTCTCATCAAAATCAATGCCTCTTTCCTGCGCATAACCCTTTGCAACAAGCCTGGCCTTATACCTGTCAACTGTACCATCAGGTTTATGCTTCAGCTTAATGTACACCCACTTAGTGCCAATGGCCTTCTTGCCAGGAGGCAAGTCACATAAAGACCAAGTACCATTCTTCATTATTGCATCATATTCAAATTGCATGGCAGCCATCCAATTTTCTGAATTTTGTGCTTCATCAAACGAAACAGGCTCATTCTCATCACAGAGACTAGATGCAGCCATAACATAGCAATCTGATGCAAAAGAGGCACTATGAGAGCCTGATCGAGTACGATATGACAAAAGTGCATCTAATTTGTTGTCACGCAAAGTCTGCACCAGCCATTTTGGCATAGTTCTTGCTGCTCAATATCAGCTCTCTCATCAATAAGTGCATCATGTAAATTTGCATCAGAAATCGAATGATCTGCATCATCACATGAAACCTGCAAAGGCTGAGAACTTGCCTCATTAGGACCAGCACTAGACTGTCCACCTGTAAAAAGAGGCAGCAAAGTATCATGCATGTCTTGGGAGCTAATAGATGTCTCCTTAGTACATGAAAGCAATGGCTGAATAGCATCCTCCACAAAAACAACATCACGGCTAACCAGAATGCGTTTAGTATGTGGATGATACAGACGATAGCCTTTACTTTCAAAACTGTACCCAACAAAAATATGTTTTACTACTTTATCATCCAATTTATTGCGATGTTGTTCAGGCACTAATGCATATGCCAAACAACCAAAAACACGCAGATAAGCAACAGATGGCTTGCGATCATGCCAAGCCTCATATGGAGTGATAAACTGCAGTGCTTTAGTGGGACACCTGTTTAGTACATATGCTGCACACATGACAGCCTCAAGCTAGAAACTATGTGGTAAAGCCTGACTCTTGACCATACACCTTGCCATCTCCATGAGTGACCTCTTCTTTCATTCAACAACTCCATTCTATTGAGGTGTATATGGCACTGTACACTCGTGTTTTATCCCACGTTCAGCCAGAAATGCATTAAAATCAGAAGACATATATTCCCCCCCTCGATCAGAACGGAGGGTGCCTATTTTACATGCTGATAGATTTTCAGCCAAAACCAAAACCTATTTGAAGCACATGAACACTTCGGACTTTTCCTTCAATGGATATACCCATGCATGCCTGGAAAAATCATCGATGAAAGTCACGAAGTAAAGATAATTCCCAAAAGACAGTGTCTGCATAGGACCACAGACATCACTATGTACAACTTGCAATTTCTGAGTAGCCCGAACTGAACCATCTTTTGGGAAGGACGAATGCTGCATTTTTCCCAAAATACAGCCTTCACAAATGTTGATGTATGAAACACCACAAGAAATGAATTAATGTGACACTAGAACACCTCTATGGTCACCATTAACTCATTGCCACTCCAAACTTTGAGAAATGATAGCTTAAAGTGAGAACTTTGCTTCTACAGAAATTCCTAGTCACCGAAATGACATACCTTCAGTATTTTGCTTATTTCTCCTAGCTCAAGTATGCTTTCACCATGAAACTTTATAGGCTGAAACTAGAAGAGTAGAGCTTTCCAACAAGCTATAATATGCATCAAACGGATCTCTAGAACTCAAGTTATGGCCTTCACAAGATGACCCTGTATGACCTTCCAAAACTGGAAATTTTTGCCTGTTTTAGTATTCCTGATGTCCAAAAATAAAAAATTCGATGCCTGGCATCGAATTTCAGTCCAAGTCGATGCCGGGCATCGACTTTGAGCTTTTTCAGGCCCTTTTTCTGCACCAGAAATACTCTCTTTTACACACATATGAAGAAGACCACTTGTATGCTAGAAGTCGATGCCAGGCATCGACTTTATGCTCAAACTCGATGCCAGGCATCGAGTTGCTCCACAAACTTCATATTTTTAAAAGATTCAACAATAATTAACACACAGAGAATGAAAAAATGACTTATCAGCCAAGATTCGATGCCAGGCATCGAATTGCTCAGAAAACTTGAATTTTTGAATTCATCACACAGTAGGCAAACATGGAGATGATGAAGAGAGACTCATACACAGAACTTTACTCAGTTCTTCTCATAACTATAAAAAACTCAGAAGTTTTACAGATGCTTTCTCACTCAGAGAAGCTCGACTATACTCAGTCATACAAAAATGAGTTCTTCTCACTTTCTCTTGTCTTCCTCCTTCTTCTTCTCTTTCTCTCTATTCTCTCTCTCTCACACTGCGTCAGTTGATACAAACTAACTTATATAGATTTTCGTATTCTCGTGATTTTAAAAAACTTCTAGAACTAAAGTGAACTAACTTTACAAATATGATACATTTGTGAATTTGTCCCTTCACATAGGCATGGGGTTTTCTTCCTAAGATTTGACCTCCAAATATATGTCCAATTAGTGAGTGTTTCTCCAACAGCTCCCCCTCAATCACTAATTGACATTCCCTGTTTCTTCATATCATCTTCTTTTCTTTTACTCCTGCCATGCTTTTGAATCTACTGGTCTTCACACCATCCAAGCTCTTTGTCATTATGTCTGCTAACTGATCTTTAGTAGAAATGTACTCCACTTCAATCTCCTTCTCCATTACCTTTTCTCTGAGAAAATGATACTGTATCTCTATGTGCTTTGTCCTTGCATGAAAAACTGGATTTGCTGCAAGATAAAGTGAACTCATATTATCTCCATGTATTGTAGGTGTACCTTGATCAATGCCTAAGCTCTTGAACAATGTCTGCATCCATATGATTTCCTTAGCTGCTTCCACAAGTCCTTTGTACTCTGCTTCAGTTGATGATAATGCTACTGTATGTTGTTTCTTTGAACACCAACTTACAAGCTTATCACCAATGTATATCATGTAACCATGAGTTGATCTTCTGTCATCTTGGTTACCTGCCCAATCTGAATCACTATAGGCTCTCAACTTCAAATCTGATGTAAAAGGATAATATAATCCTTCCTTTATAGTTCCTTTGATATATCTGAGAACTCTTTGACCTGCAATCCAATGTGGGTCCTTTGGACAATGCATGAATTGTGACAAAACTCCCACTGCATAACTAAGATCAGGTCTTGTTAGTGTAGCATAAATCAAACTACCCACAAGAGATTGATACTTCCTCATATCTTTGTAGTCTGCACCATCATATTTACTGAGCTTGTGATTAACTTCAAGTGGAGTTGAAGCTTCTCTGCAATTTTCCATATCAAACTTCTTCAACAAGTTCAGAAGATACCTTTCTTGTGACACATATATGCCATGATCTGTATAAGTAACTTCCATTCCAAGAAAGTATGATAACTTTCCTAGGTCACTGATCTTAAACTCTTTCTCAAGTAATCTCTTTACCTCCTTGCTTCCTTCATCTGAAGTACCTGTGATTATAATGTCATCTACATAAATACAAATGTAGATTGTACCTTCCTCTGTTCTTTTGATAAGTAGACTTGGGTCTGCTTTTGAACTTTGATATCCAAGATCATTGAGATACTTCACCAGTCTATAGTTCCAAGCTCTTGGAGCTTGCTTCAATCCATACAATGCTCTTCTCAACCTGCAAACAAAATTTGGATACCTGGAATCTATAAACCCTTGAGGTTGTTCCATGTATACCTCATCTGATATGTATCCATTCAAGAATGCATTTTTTATATCCAATTGACTTAGAGTCCATCCTTTTGAAGCTGCAATAGCAATGATTGTCCTTATAGTTGACATCTTAGCTACAGGACTGAATGTCTCATCATAATCTATGCCATAGGTCTGGGCATAGCCTTTCACCACTAATCTAGCTTTGTATCTGGCTATACTTCCATCTGCAAGCTTCTTCACTTTATAAACCCATTTATTTCCAATTACTTTCTTACCATTTGGTTTAGGAACAAGTTCCCATGTCTTGTTCTCCTCCAGTGCATTGAACTCTTCCTTCATTGCTTCTTCCCATTGCTTCTTACCTTTAGCTTCATCATAGTTCTGAGGTTCTTCATCATCTTTGACCATATATGCATAGTTCTTCTGAGTTATGTAAGAAGTATCATAAGAATACCTTTCTGGTTGTCTTCTAGTCCTGCTTGACCTTCTTGGTTCACATTCTTCATATGTGTCTGGATACACTTCTTCATCAAATATAGGAGCTTCTTCATTTCTTCTTGTTAATCCACTTGTGGATGTACTTGCTTGCATATAGTCTTCATCTCTATTTACCTGCACAATTGATTTTCCTTTCTCACATCTTCTTACCTCTTCTTCAAATTCTTCAGCTGTATGACTTTGATCTGCATACCAACTTTTCTGTTCATCAAATGTAACATCTCTAGAAACAAGAAATTGTTTTGTTAGAGGATTCCACAACCTGTAACCCATCTGCTTTTCATCATAACCAATGAACACATATTTTTCTGCCTTTGGTTCAAGTTTATGCCTAAGCTGTGATGGCACATAAGCATATGCAATTGATCCAAACACTCTACAATGATCTAGTGTTGGTTTCTTACCCCACCAAGCTTCATATGGAGTCATTCCATTCAGAGCTGCACATGGTAATCTATTCACAAGATATGTGGCTGTATTTACAGCCTCAGCCCAAAGATAATTTGGACAGTTCTTCTCCTTTAGCATAGCTCTAGCAAACTCAACCAAAGTCCTATTCCTTCTTTCTGCTACACCATTTTGTTGTGGTGTATACCTGCAAGTTATTTCTCTCTTAATACCTGCATTCCAAAGATAATCATTGAACTCTTGGGAGAAGTATTCTCCCCCTCCATCAGACCTCAGTCTCTTAAGCTTTTGACCTGTGACTCTCTCTGCATATGCATGAAAATGCTTGAAAGCTCCAAACACTTCTGATCTTTCCTTCAAAACATATAATGTTATCCATCTTGTAGCATCATCAATGAAAAGAACATAATACCTTGAGCCACTGATAGATCCTTCTTTTGTTGGTCCCCATACATCTGTATGAATGAGCTCAAGTACTCCATCATGTTTGAATCCTTTCTTTTGAAATGGTAACCTGTGTGCTTTACCCATTTGACATGCTTCACATTTATAAACCATATGTTGACTTTGCACATTTGGTAATCCTAGTACAGACTGATTAGCAACCATAGCTTTAATTCCTCTTTCATTGAAATGACCTAATCTCTTATGCCAGAGATCAAGCTCTGTAATCACTGCTTCACCATGTGTGAGCAAAGCTTGACCAATGTTCCCTTGCACTCTTAAAGTAAAGAGTCTACCTTCTTTCTTACCAGAGACAATCTGATTATATCCATTCTCTGGATCTTCCACAAATACTCCTTCATTTGTAAACCTGACTTGAAAACCTTTTTCAACTATCTGTCCCACACTAATCAAGTTTTTAGGTATTGTAGGAACATACAAAACATTGGTTAGCAAATATGCTCCACTCTTGCATTTCACTTTTCCAATTGAATGTACACTATGTCTTGTATTATCACCAGTTTGAACTGTGTGACTAGAAATGCCTTTTTCCAAATCTGACATCAATTCTATGTTTCCTGACAAATGATTAGAACATCCAGAGTCAATGTAGAATACCTTTAGATCTTCTTTGTCTGATGTGCTGATTGAATTCATCATCAATGATGTATGACTTTCATTCTGTGTGTCATTTGCATAGTTGTAGTAGGTGGTGTTGTAGGATTGATTCTGTCCCCAACTTCTTCCTCCACCTCTACCATAGCCTCCTCTTTGACTTTGTCTACCTCTTTGAAAATTACTTTGATATCTTCCACCTCGACCTCTGCTATTGTTGTTTTGATTCTGGTTTGATCCTTGTTGGTTGTGCCAACAGTCATGAGCCAAATGATTACTCAATCCACAGATCCAGCAAGCCTTTTTGTTGTTATTTTGATTACCTCTTCCTCTTCCAAAACCTCTTGCTCTTCCTCTGCCAGTGCCTTTACCTCTTGCATAATAAGCTTGAGAATTAGATTCCTCTTCATCCTTTGCTTTACCTTTATCTCCTTTCTTCTTATTCTTCATGTACATTGCAGAACTTTGACCTTTATCTCCATCTCCCTTCAAGTCTTGCTCATATGTGAGCATCAAACCAAGCAACTGGTTCAAATCTGGAACATAATGATTTAATGAAAGTTCTGTTGATAAGACAAAAGGTTTCCACCTTTCATCCCCTCTCAAGCCTGCAAGTAGTTGAGCAATCAATCTGTGATCTTCAACATCTTCATCTATGGATCCAAGACTATCTGCTAGATCCTTCATCTTAGTGACATAATCACTAATGGTTTGACTTGGCTTCTTCTTGAATGTTGTAAACTCTGACCATAGACTTGCTTTCCGTGCTTTAGTAGTGCTTTGGAAATGATATTCCAATGCATTCCATATATCTTCTGATGATTCCAATCCTCTGATGTGTGGTAGCAAATGATCTGAGATTGTATTGTAGATGTAGGCTTTTGCACTTGCATCCTTCTTCTGCCAATGCTTTAAAGCATCAAGTTCTTCTTTCTTTGGTCGGCTTTCATCTTCAAATACTGGCTTCTCTTCTTCACCTGTAACATATATCATGAGATCCTTACTCATAAGTAAGGCTTCCATTCTCATTACCCATGCGGGGTAATTATCTCTGTCCAGTTTGTCAATGGAGATATGATCTGCCATAGTTCTTTCCTTCTGCTGCAACCTGTGAGCTTAAAGGATAAAGGATAATACCTTTTGAAGTTCTTTTTGTATGAGGATACTTTTGAAGTAGCCTTTTGATGCCTTGTGTCTTCAAATGCTTCACCTTTCAAACTTTACTAGAAAACTTTACAAAACTTCTCGTACCTTTGTCGTCTTCTGCTCTCGAGAATCTTTCTGCTCTGATACCACTTGTTGATGTATGAAACACCACAAGAAATGAATTAATGTGACACTAGAACACCTCTATGGTCACCATTAACTCATTGCCACTCCAAACTTTGAGAAATGATAGCTTAAAGTGAGAACTTTGCTTCTACAGAAATTCCTAGTCACCGAAATGACATACCTTCAGTATTTTGCTTATTTCTCCTAGCTCAAGTATGCTTTCACCATGAAACTTTATAGGCTGAAACTAGAAGAGTAGAGCTTTCCAACAAGCTATCATATGCATCAAACGGATCTCTAGAACTCAAGTTATGGCCTTCACAAGATGACCCTGTATGACCTTCCAAAACTGGAAATTTTTGCTTGTTTTAGTATTCCTGATGTCCAAAAATAAAAAATTCGATGCCTGGCATGGAATTTCAGTCCAAGTCGATGCCGAGCATCGACTTTGAGCTTTTTCAGGCCCTTTTTCTGCACCAGAAATACTCTCTTTTACACACATATGAAGAAGACCACTTGTATGCTAGAAGTCGATACCAGGCATCGACTTTATGCTCAAACTCGATGCCAGGCATCGAGTTGCTCCACAAACTTCATATTTTTAAAAGATTCAACAATAATTAACACACAGAGAATGAAAAAATGACTTATCAGCCAAGATTCGATGCCAGGCATCGAATTGCTCAGAAAACTTGAATTTTTGAATTCATCACACAGTAGGCAAACATGGAGATGATGAAGAGAGACTCATACACAGAACTTTACTCAGTTCTTCTCATAACTATAAAAAACTCAGAAGTTTTACAGATGCTTTCTCACTCAGAGAAGCTCGACTATACTCAGTCATACAAAAATGAGTTCTTCTCACTTTCTCTTGTCTTCCTCCTTCTTCTTCTCTTTCTCTCTATTCTCTCTCTCTCACACTGCGTCAGTTGATACAAACTAACTTATATAGATTTTCGTATTCTCGTGATTTTAAAAAACTTCTAGAACTAAAGTGAACTAACTTTACAAATATGATACATTTGTGAATTTGTCCCTTCACATAGGCATGGGGTTTTCTTCCTAAGATTTGACCTCCAAATATATGTCCAATTAGTGAGTGTTTCTCCAACAACAAACATGTTTTCTAGGTGCCTCAAGTTTGGGCTAAGAGGACACCATTTTAGATTTCTGCAGGCGTAGCAAACTAGCAAAATTCAGATGACCAAAGCATGCATGCCAAAGCTTTGCATCTGACATAGCCTGAGAATCATTTACTGCACATGCCAAATCATTTACAGATCTTTCATAGTCTATGAGCTTATATAGCCCACGACATAAAATGCCAGAAGCAATAATCACATCGCCATTTGACAGATCATGAACTGTACAATTGTCATCAATAAATTTCACAACCAAGCCAATCTTGGCTAATGCAGAGACTGATAACAGGTTCTTCTTGATCCCTGGCACAAATAAAGCATCTAACAAAGTGAAAGAACTACCATCAGCAGTAGTCAAGCTGATCTTACCAACTTCCATAACATGATAAGAGGAGTTGTTGGCGCATGTAACAGTATTCCCTGTAGGGGCAGGCTCGAGTGAAGAGAAGAAACTGTGCAGCGAGGTAATATGTTTTGTCGCCCCACTGTCAAAATACCAAACATCTGAGTCTACTACAGACATGCACTGCTCATGAGAAGATGGGTCAAAACTGCAGACAATAGTAAGCGCCCATTCTTCTTCCTGCACAAGATTAGCAGACTCCATTTTTGGTGTAGAGGCTTCTGCAACAACCATTCCAGCCTCTTTTTTCTTTGCCTCTTTAGCAGCCAGTTTTGGACAGTTCCTTATGATATGATCATTCCCTTTACAGTACTTACAAAACAATTTCTGCTTTTTTTATTTCTTCTCATCTTTATCTTCCTTCTTCGAATATGCAGAATTTGTAGATTTCTGCTTACTAGTTGAAGAGCTCCATTTTCCTTTGCCCTTCTGACTAGCCAAGAAAGCTTGATCTGCAACTCGGATAATGGACCTGTTCTGCCTGGACTGATCTTCCTGCAACAGAACAGAGACTAACTCCTCAAATGATAAGGCATTTGGATTGCCTTTCATCATCAACCAAAGAGTAGAAGCAAAACTCTGATATGAATCAGGAAGACCATTTAGAACAGTCTGCACAAGTGAGCTATCTTGTATAACTTCATCAGCAGAAATCAATTGTTCCTTCAGGTCTTTGATCTTTGTTAGGAAACTGTCCATAGAATCACCTTCATTCATGTGCTCACTCTCCAACTGTTTTCGGAGGTAAGCAACACGAGCCTCATTCCTAGCTTGGTACAATGTGGTAAGTGTATCCCATGCATCCTTAGCTGTTCTGCAAGAGCGTATGTGAGGAATAATGGCACGTTTGACAGACAAAGCTATCAATGCATATGCCTGGGCATCTCTGCCATCCCAACAAATCTGCTCTATAGTAGGTGCAGCAGAAACCGTAGTACGAATAGGAATATTCATAATATCATCATCTTCGACACCTTCTGCATCAACTTCAGTACCTGCAATTGTAACAGTTCCAAGTGTGATAGGACATTTTTTGACACCTTGCACAATGTTCCATAGTCCTTTTGCAACCAACACATGTCGCAACATATAAGCCCATAACAGGTAGTTGGTACCATCCAACTTATCCTCAACAGCCAACATATGGAATACATCACTGCTTTCAGCCATGGCCGGTGACTAAAATACCTTGATGCAGAAAATTGACTGTATCTCAAAAAGTTGAACAGAACTGCCCAGATGAATTCCACTAGACCTGTAGTAGACTTCGAGACGCTTATACTATCAAACAAAAACTGGTATATACCTTTGGCACAAAAAGAAGAAATAGCCTACACAAGCACTGCGATAGTGCATTCGAAGGCCAAAACGAGGTCAGATCGCGATTTCGGCACCACAAAGCAAATTTGTTTTGATCTCTGTAACACGCTGAGTATGCTCATCAAAATTTGTGTGATTCTGAGACTGCAAACGGAGGAGTGTCGACGACGCCCTAGATGAAGCGACGACCTGCTCTGATACCAATTGTTGGAGTTAGACGTCTGCGAAAGCAATTGAACAACATAAGGAAGAAGAAGAAGCTTGGAGCACAACACACAATACTGAATGTATTACTAGAGAATGTACAAAGATAAGTAGCCCATTAGAGAAATAGGCGTATATACAAGCCGGGGGGAAAAACCTCCTAAAGAGGAAAAAAAGTGCCCCGGCGGTCCTAGTGTGTTCACACACATCACTACCTAAATATATCAACACTTATGATCTAATCATCCATTTCTCATCTAGTCTTCATCTCGCATATGTATCACGTCTATATACAAGTATATATATCCATATGAGTATGGATTCGACACTATTTCAAAGTATATGTGAAGCATTTACAAGATTAATGTACATGTGTATAAAGATAATTTCTTTCTTAACTTCCACTTCACTTCATACTTCAAGCTTCAATCTTTTCTTCATTTCTTCACTCCTAAGCTTCATGTAATCATTAATTGATGATTGTCTTGATCCAACATTCTTGTCCTACTTGACCTCCTTGGTTCACATTCTTCATGTGTGTCTTGATACACCTCTTCATCAAATATAGGAGCTTCTTCATTTCTTCTTGTTAATCCACTTCTGGATGTACTTGCTTGCATATACTCTTCATCTCCATTCACCTGCACACTTGATTTTCCTTTCTCACATCCTCTTACCTCTTCTTCAAATTCTTCAACTGTATGACTTTGATCTGCATCCCAACTTTTCCATTCATCAAATGTAACATCTCTAGAAACAAGAAATAGTTTGGCTAGAGGATTCCACAACCTGTGACCCATCTACTTTTCATCATAACCAATGAACACATATTTTGTACCTTTAGTTCAAGTTTATGTCTAAGTTGCGATGGCACATAAGCATATGCAATTGATCCAAACACTTTACAATGATCTAGTGTTGGTTTCTTACCCCACATATAGAAGTCATTCCATTTAGAGTTGTACATGGTAATCTATTCACAAGATATGTAGCTGTATTTACAGCCTCATCCCAAAGATAATTTGGACAATTCTTCTCCTTCAGCATAGCTCTAGTAAACTCAACCAAAATCCTATTTCTTCTTTCTGCTACACCATTTTGTTGTGGTGTATACCCGCAGGTTATTTCTCTCTTAATACCTACATTCCAAAGATAATCATTGAACTCTTGGGAGAAGTATTGTCCTCCTCCATTAGACCTCAGTCTCTTAAGCCTTTGACCTGTGACTCTCTCTGCATATGCATGAAAATGCTTGAAAGCTCTAAACACTTTGGATCTTTCCTTCAAAACATACAGAGTTATCCATCTTGTAGCATCATCAATGAAAAGAACATAATACCTTGAGCCACTGGTAGATCCTTCTTTTGTTGGTCCCCATACATCTCTATGAATGAGCTCTAGTACTCCATCATGTTTGAATCCTTTCTTCTAAAATGGTAACATGTGTGCTCTTCCCATCTGACATGCTTCACATTTATAAATCATATGTTGACTCTACACATTTGGTAATCCTAGTACAGAGTGATTTGCAACCATAGCTTTAATTCCTCTTTCATTGAAATGACCTAATCTCTTATGCTAGATATCAAGTTCTGTAATTACTTTTTCACCAGTGTGAGCAAAGCTTGACCAATGTTCCCTTGCACTCTTAAAGTAAAGAGTCTACCTTCTTTCTTACCACAAACAATCTGATTATATCCATTCTTTGGATCTTCAACAAATACTCCTTCATTTGTAAACCTGACTTGAAAACCTTTTTCAACTAGCTGTCCCACACTAATCAAGTTTTTAGGTATTGTGGGAACATACAAAACATTGGTTAGCAAATCTGCTCCACTCTTGCATTTCACTTTTTCGATTGAATGTACACTATGTTTTGTATTATCACCCATTTGAATTGTATGACTAGAAATTCCTTTTTCCAATTCTGACATCAATTCTATGTTTCCTGACAAATGATTAGAACATCTACAGACAATGTAAAATACCTTTAGATTTTCTTTATATGATGTGCTGATTGAATTCATCATCAATGATGTATGACTTTCATTCTGTGTGTCATTTGCATAATTATAGTAGGTTGTGTTGTAGGATTGATTCTGTCCCCAACTTCTTCCTCCACCTCTACCATAGCCTCCTCTTTGATTTTGTCTACCTCTCTGACAATAACGTTGATATCTTACACCTCTACCTCTGCTATTGTTATTCTGATTTTGATTCGATCCTTGCTCATTATGCCAACAGCCATGAGCCAAAGGATTACTCAATCCACAGATCCAGCAAGTCTTCTTATTGTTTTTCTGATTACCTTTTCCTCTTTCAAAACCTCTTGCTCTTCCTCTGCTAGTGCTTCTACCTCTTGCATAATAAACTTGAGAACTTGATTCCTCTTCATCCTTTGCTTTACCTTTATCTCCTTTCTTCTTGTTCTTCATGTACATTGCATAACTTTGTCCTTTATCTCCATCTCCCTTCAAGTCTTGCTCAAATGTGAGCATCAAACCAAGCAATTGATTCAAATCTGGAACATAATGATTCAAAGAAAGTTCTATTGACAAGACAAAAGGTTTCCACCTTTCATCTCCTCTCACACCTACAAGAAATTGAGCAATCAATCTGTGATCTTCAATATCTTCATATATGGATCCAGGACTATGTGCTAGATCCTTCATCTTAGTGACATTATCACTAATACTTGGACTTGGCTTCTTCTTTAATGTAGTAAACTCTAACCATAGACTTGCTTTGCTTGCTTTGTTAGTACTTTGGAAACGATATTCCAATGCATTCCATATATCTTCAGCTAATTCCAATCCTCTGATGTGTGGTAGCAAATGATCTGAAATTGTATTATAGATGTAGGTCTTTGCACTTGCATCCTTCTTCTACCAATGCTTTAAAGCATCCAGTTCCTCTTTCTTTGGTCGGCTTTCATCTTCAAATATTGGCTTCTCTTTTTCACCTATTATGTACACCATGAGATCCTTGCTCATAAGCAAGGCTTCCATTCTCATTACCCATGCAGGATAATTATCTCTGTCCAGTTTGTCAATGGAGATATGTTCTGCCATAATTCTTTGCTTCTGCTTCAACCTATGAGTTTAAAGGATAAAGAATAATACCTTTAGGAGTTTTGTGTGTATAAATATACTTTTGAAGTAATATTTTGATGCCTTGTGTCTTTGAATGCTTCAACTTTTAAACTTTAATGAAAACTTTCAAAAACTTCTCGTACCTTTGACGCCTTCTGCTCTCTAGAACCTTTCTGCTTTGATACCACTTGTTGATGTATGAAACATCACAAGAAATGAATTAATGTGACATTAGAAAACCTCTATGGTCACCATTAACTCAATGCTTCTCCAAACTTTGAGAAATAATAGCCAAAACTGAGAGCTTTACTTCTTTAGAAATTTCTAGTCATTGAAATGACATACCCTCAATCTTTTGCTTATTTCTCTTAGCACAAATATTTTTTTGCCAAGATCTTCTAGTAGATGAAGTAGAAGAGAATAGCTTTCCATTAAGCTATTATTTGTTAAAAACTTTGCACTACACACCAAGTTATGGCCTTCACAAGATTACTATGTCTAACTACCAAAATAGAAAATCTTGCCTGTTTTAGTAAAAGTGCCTATCTAAATATAAAAGTTTTCAACTTGGCATCGATTTCCCACACAAAGATGCCTGGCATCGACTTTTGCACAAAACTCCACTTTTTCAGCACCTGCAATACCCCGTGAACCACAGTATGAAGAAAACTACTTTTATGTTGGAATTCGATGCTAGCATCGACTTTACGTTGAAATTCAATGCCAAGCATCGAGTTGCTTTAGAGACCTCATGTTTTTAAGGAGATTCAATAGTAGATAAAAACTCAGAGAATGAAATAAGAACTTATCAGCACAAACTCGATGCTAGACATCGAGTTGCTTGGGAAACTTGAAGTTTTGAAGTCATTACCACAATAGACAAAGCACGGAGATAGAGAAGAGAGTCTCATACATAGAACTTCTATTAATCCTTCTGATAGTTATGGAAACTCAAAAAAATTTATAAGTGCTTTCTCACTCAAAGAAGCTCAACTGTTTCTCAGTCATACCAAATGAACTCTAGATCTCAAGCTATCATTCTCACATTCTCTCAATCTCTCTCTCCGCGTCTTTTGATAGAAACTAGTTTATATAGATTTTCTCAATCTCGTGATTTTTTAAAATTCTAGAACTAAAGTTAAGTTTAACTTTACAAATATAGTACATGTGTGAAATTGTCCCTTCAGATAGGCATATGCTTTTCTTCTTAGACTTTGATGATTTTTTTTACGACTTATATAGAATTATGCATCTGTGTTTGGAAGGGAATGATGAAATGTAAACATTTTTAAGTGAGCTTTGTCCACCATGCATTCCAGTGTTAGCATGCCACTAGTGCAGATCCCAAAAGCTCTGAAAATATAAATTCAAGAAGGACAACCATTCTGCATTCTATTTGTAATTGTTCTTTGCCGAGCTTAACATGAGAGTATATATGTGGCACTATAAGGGATGCTCTCTGTACTTTCTGTGGGTAATTACAATGAACTTATTGAGAGATTGTTTGTCTTCATGTTTGTGTGCGATTCCTTTTCCCTTTATTTTAAGTAATATGGTGCATGATATGATGAGATACGGACTAGTTCTTACATCAAGGGAATATAAAGATCTTATGTATTATCAATAACCCTAGTTCCCTAAACCAACTTTGCTTGTGGATGTCGAACAACAAAGAGATGCCCTAGGTCTAGATTGGCCTTCAAATATCATTTTTCAACCCCACAAGTTCAAAATTCTAGAGAGCAAAATAGAATCAAGCTATTATAGTGAGCTAATTTTAGAGCCCAAAACAAGATACCTCAAACATGACTCACAAAATTTCCTAGAGAAACACTTTTATTCTACTACTTGTACTCTACCTTTCTTTCATACAACATTGTTTCTGATTCTTTCATCTTCATGTTCAACGTTCAACTAGAAAACATGATGCGGATAAGCATTAGGGAGAGAATATAAAAATTATCATCCCTAAATTTATCTATATGCATAAAATGACCTAAGAATTCATTCTACACATTATCCACACCATGTATAATAGAAAGTTCAAAATGAATTATTTCACTATCGAAAGGATTATTACAATACCCAAAAGACAAAAGGTTTGACCACTAGGTATCACTTGGCACTATGGTCAACAAGAAATTATATTGGTGCCCAAAGAGGGCCTTGAACGTGGTTTTTGTCTGGTTTATTTTTATCTTGAATCCACATAAAAGGAATTTAAATGGTGCCACAAAGGAGGTAATACTATCCATATCATAATGAACGAAAGCATTCGTGTCAAATGTGAACATTCTCATAAACATTTGTTCTTGATTATTGGGAAGCACAAGGCCACAAATTTTACCAATATGGGCATGATGCTTAACCAAACAACTAAGCTAATTAGTAGCAATGGCAAAAAGCAAATGATCCCGAGGGTAGCCTTGCGTCATCGATCGTTTTAATCTAATTGGTTGAGAGAGCTGATTGCTAATATAGATGTGGGCATAAGAATTTCCTATAAATGTCCATATCATTTTGATAAACTTCAGGCTGCATCCAAGGTCTTTCAAAGATTGAAGAATGAAGTCTTGAGTCTATCAAAGGCTTTGTCGAAGTTGATTTTAAGAAAGAGACAAACCCTTCCTACACATCGATGATGACCTTGAGGGTGGACCTACCTTTAATGAACCCTTCTTGGCCCTCATTGATCCAGAAGTGCAGGTGGCAAGCAATGCAATTAGCGAGGACCCTAGCAAAAATCTTGTAACTCATTTGCAACATCATAATTGGTCTTCAATTTTTTATACTTTTTTTATAGCCTTTTTTTGTGTATTAATTTAATTACCCTTTCATTGATGCATTTATCTAGCATGCCAAAGTGCATGGCCGCTTGCCAAACCAAGCGCAAAGGGGAAACCAAAATCTTCTTGAAGGACTTGAAGAACTCATTGGTGAGACCAACCAAAACCGGGTTCAATCACTTCTAAAATTTATGTATGAGTGAATGGAGAATCAAGGAGTGGCACCAAATTTGGTGGAATTCTTTTGGTTAAAACTCTCAAGATGGCGACCATACAATCCCGGTTGTGAAGAGAAAGTGGCACGGAGACCCCCAGAAGCTATGTGAAGTGGCGGACAATAAAAGCAATATTCTCGTTGTTTGTATTACACTCTACATCAAGGTTCCCAATCAAGAACAAAATAGATTCCTTCTCCTGCTTCTTCTTTAAGAGTTTCTTTCATTGGTTTGTCTGCTGTATCAGCCCATTAATTCTTAAAGTAGATATGCACATTCTTCCTTTGGATTTATCTTAACAAGCTTCTAATCTTTCGGAGTCTTGATTGGAGGTGGGAATGGCCTTTGTTGGCTTCATTCTCAAATCATCAGAACCTCCTATAAAAATTTTCCATATATGTTGGAGCATGCATGCCCGTCTAGTATTCACATGAAGTGATGGCACAAAATAAAACATGCATCATTCCATTGTTATATATGAATACGTGGGTGATAGAACTACATATTTCTAAGGATTGTAGGTGAGAGACTTATATATATCCTTACAACTACATATTTCTAAGGATTGTAGGTGAGAGACTTATATATACTTTATGTATGATTCATTGCTCTTAAATCTCCGTAATCCTTATGTTGGACATTTCAAATTTCTTGTACTTAAAAAAAAGATATGTTCCACCATGTCATGTGAAAATACACTGATGCTTCTCTTGAGGTCTCTTTAAACAACCTTTGGAGCCTTTGTATCCTTCATCCTTTTAATATATTTCTGTTTTACGACAAAGAGACTTATGTTATACCGCCGTATGTGCATAAGTGTGCCACATGTTGCTGTGGGGCGGTCCACTCTGAATTGCCATTTGCAAATCACAGTCGTCATGCCTCCTCCTGAATGGCAGAAATTTCAAAGAAGATCCACGGTCGCCGCCCCATGGAAGCTCCAAATCTCTCGTCAACAAAGATCTTCACCGACTACTCCCGAGTCCTTACGTAAGCTAACAACGAATGAACCATTGCTTCTCTGTCGCGCTCTCTCCTTCGGCGGCTGGCCTTGCCCTTCTCTAGTAGGCTTTAACTGTATATTTGACCTCTCTTTCTCTTCGTTACCTCTGTCGATTCTGCAGGCTTATGTTTCGTTAACAAACATCGCCTTCTCAGCCTCACTGAAGGGGCTGCCCCTAGTTCGAGGCACAGGAGCAGACGGATAGAACCAAAAAACCCCATTGGATTACATTAATTCCTTGTCGTGATGGTAGAGCTACGGATTCAGGCTCTGGCCGTTGTGTGCGCCATAAGCGCCATCTTTCTATTGCGCTTCTTGCTGAGCCGAGGAGACGCAACGATGGCGGAGATGCCAGTGTCAAACCCAGATACAAACGAGGACGGCAGTCATGGAAGCTGGAGATCGAATTCCATATGGACAGACAGGGGAGCGTGGGCGCAATCATGCTTGGATGAAGAAGGGGTGCTTCCAAGGCGGACAGTGACGGCGTCGCTGCCAGAATACGGGGGCGTGGGAGATGGCCGCACCCTCAACACAGCTGCGTTCCAGAGAGCGATGATGGACCTCTCTCGGATCGGAGGCAACGCTCAGTTGAACATACCAGCAGGTCACTGGTTGACAGGACCCTTCAGCCTCATCAGCCACCTCACTCTCTTCCTGGAGCAGGGAGCCGTCATCCTGGCCTCTCCGGCAAGTCCTCTCTCTCTCTCTCTCTCTCTCTCTCTCTCTCTCTCTCTCTCTCTCTCTCTCTCTCTCTCTCTCTCTCTCTCTCTCTCTCTCTCTCTGAAAGGCAACTCCATTAAAGCGCTCTCTCTCTCTCTCTCTGTAAAAGGCAACTCCATTAAAGCACAGGTTAAGATGTTTGCTTGGTGCGTGATATTCTCAACTCCCATATTGAAGTAGAGGTTTAGATTTGTGCTTGCTGATTGGTATAATCAACTGCCATATAGTAGGTTAAAGATTAAAAATCATGGGTAAGTATACAGTTCATCTAGACCCGCGAACTTGTTTTGCGAAGCTCTCCATTATGATCAGTCTTAGTTGACGTAACTTTCTCTTCCAATGAGGGAAACGCATACATGCAAGGCTCTTTGTTTATCCATATGAGAAATCATATATTTGCGCTAAATTTTATGTTTTCTGTTCGTATACTGGCCATGTATATGTAATGCCAGCGACATCAATCAAGAATAGCCGTAGACATGAAGATACGTTTAAGACCGGATTTCTTGGGTTGTATTTGTACAAATGGACGTGATGAGAAAGACAGTATGAAGTAGAATTCCATGTTAATTGGCAGCAGCAACGAAGTTGTAGCCACTCGCATGATCAATCTACCAATTTTGTCATAATCCCAGTCTCTTCTTTATTGTTCTTCTTACAGTGTTGCACGGCAGGCTGATGTAATGTAATCCCCGATTGATTAATCCAATCTTCCAATTAATTAATGACAATCTATAGCTTACTGGCGCTATTATCATTCAATCACAATCTTATATTCACAGTATGCCAGTATAAAGACCATGCCCGGAATAACTTCAAATTTAATCCTCGATTGATTAAACCAATTTTCCAATTAATTAATGACAGTCTATTAATTAATCTTAGTTAATTAATGACAGTCTATTAATCTAATCCTCGAATAATCAAAACAATTTTCCAATTCATTAATGACAGTCTATTAATTAATACTTTACTGTTATCATTATTAATCAATCTCAATCTCATATCACGCCCGATATCATCGCATATCCTCAGTATGGCAGTATAGGGACCGCCGGATTCTATATACCAGCCCTCATTGGTATCTACTGCACCTTGATTGGTTAACGATTAAAGTGCCACTCCAGCAAATTACCGTATCAAAACTGACAGTCTATTAGTTTTGGCCGGAGTGAAGACGTATCATATCCCTCATTTTTTCTTTGAATCACATTCCTTTTGGAAGACATTATAGCCCTGTGAGGAGTCTATGAACTGTTTATTTTGGGTCTATCATACGTATGCAGGTCCATCTCACTTGATCCTTAGAATGGGTTCCATAGATCCGGCAGCAGCAATGATCCCGTGTGGAGCATTCTAACAGGTCAGCAACAGAAATGACCATTCCGCTCTTCTTTAATGGGAAGCAAAACAGGTGAGGCCACGGCGCAAGAATCAATGGCTTGTAATACAACAACAGTTTAGTGAGTCGAATGTTCGAGTGTGTAAACAACTTTCCTATGCTCTCTACAATCGCCGACTGTAGAGTGGTGAAGTCAACAAGCGCTCTTTCAAATTGCATCCACCTTGTTTCTACGCGGAATCTTAGCTGTCTCTTTTTGGCTCCATACAGAGAAACGAGGGTTTCCCGATGTCCATTGTCTACGCGAGACCTCATAGAAAACAGCTTGGGCTCTTTGTCAAATCTTTGTGGATCCCTCACAGAACTACCCTCGCTTGTTTGCTTTGTTTCCTTCCCGAGTAAACTTGCAACATCTTGTCCGATTAAGCCTTCTGTCCAAGTCATGGTAATCTCGAGTCAAGCATGATTGGGTCCCGTTTGAACTTGTTTTCTTCTGTAGTTTTAAGTTGTGATCTAGAGCCTTCCTTTCTCGGGAATCATTTTCTGTGTTAGAAGTTAGAACTTAGATGGAAAGGCGAGTAGCAAGTTGCAAGAGCTACTCGCCTTTCCATCATCATTCATTGGACCATCATTAGACCTGAACTTCTTCTCATGAAACTTGAACTCCTTCTAATTAGACCTGAACTTCAGCTCCTCGATCCCTGGATCTCTTTTGGATATTAATCTATCTCGTTTGAATAAGCCGACGATTTCTTGATCGGAAGAAGGGAATATGTTATTGATTTTCTGTATTTCTCTTCATGTGCAGGAAAAGGCGTTCATGCGTGCATGGCACGTTCCATAGACGTGAGGTCAAGTAAGATTTAAATTCACTCATTAACAACAAGAAAAGAAAGTGGTATTAGGCTTCTATAATATTTTGCATGTGCGCAAAAAGGTGTGTGCACGCACACAAAGATGTAAAATCAGGCAAGGCTAAAGAAGATTCAAAATTGCCCACACAAATAAGTTAATCTTATACGCTCATACAAGTCAACCACCACGTAATACAGCCATTAGTTCCATTATGTGTGGTCTTCTTCATTCTTGAGCTTTTTCGTGGTTTAGTTTGTCTTGAAGCTCAATATACCTACTTGATTCCGAGAAGTGGTTAATAACCGCATTATGCTCAAGTATCTTGGTTTTCTTGTAAAGAAAAACTAAGAAATTCACATCCTTGAGAGAATTATGTTTCTAACCCAGGCCATAACGCCAAAATGATACTAAAGTCTTCATCCCTAAACTTGAAACTACTCACTTGTTGATATCAAGTTGTTAAGAATCTAAACTATTGCAAATATTGTTCATATACTTGTAATCATTTGTTGAGTGCCTGTGAGAGTGAGGAAGCATGGATAGAAGTACACACAAAAGTGAAGGAGATTGACAAACCAACAAAGGCCATGGTCAGAAGATCTCTAAGTAGATCGATAAGTAGTATGAGAATGAATGTTGTGAGAACGATATATGAATCCTTAAGTCAATATTGTACCACCACATATGAGTATATCATGTATATGTGGTTACATGGGAAAAAAAAACTCTAGCTCTAACATCAAAGTTACTCGAGGGACACATAAGTGTAACAAACCCCCCTTGGAGCGAATGATGTGAACACATACATGGAGTGACATATCAACTCCCACAAGGTAATAAGCCTAAAGCTTTGTGAAAAGCTTCAAACTTTTCCCGTGGAAGAGCTTTGGTGAATATGTATGCCACATTATCTTGATGTGTAGGCACATATACACACGTGCATGCACAAATATGCACAATAATATGCACACATATGGAGCTACTCCTTGTGAATATCTCCCTATTTGATGGGTAGATTTGATTGAAGGCCTGTTGGCCTAAAATCTGGACACCATTTGTTGGAGCCTCCGAGCCAAGTGGACTATTCTTCCAGCCTTTAGACTCATATAAACCATGATTGTGTTGGGTCCTAGGGCTATTACTTCCCAAGTTCAATAATAAAGGGCTTTCATGCTATGTAATCTTGACTGTCCGAGGTGTCTAACCCCTACCTTTTCACTTGTATACTTTCACTTTCAAGCTAATATAGAGAGATTAGGCCTCAAGCTGAATTTCCTTAAAAAAACAAACTCTAAATTGAATAATGTTAAAAAAAATTGTGTTAATACACACATGATGTGTATAAACATAGATATGTATGTATATGTATGTATATACATATCAACAATAAAAACACTTAAATTGTTGTAGACGTACGCATATGCGTGTACGTTTTTGGATATGTGTGTATATATTTTTGTGTGCATACGTGTGCGTACTAATTCGACGTTATAGGGCTAGCTAGAGGCGTATACACCACAATGTATTGGTGATGTGCTATTGAGCTCTGCGTATTCCATGCCAGTGCCATCCATGATGGACAAGAGAAGGGGAGTGGAACAACGTAAAGTTAGCTTTCCTCGAGATAGCAATTTGTAGTCATTGAGGGTTGTGAGTTTGTCATGGTGATTTACTGTGAGGTTTGTAAGTTGTGAGGGTTGTATCACTCACTGAAATTACAACTTCGTTAGAACAAAAATACTCTCTTTTATCCAGTGGGTGTGGTTTAACGGATGTGTCATGTCCTCCTAGGCAAATGGCCAGGGTTCAAGTCCCGCCCAGGGCTGGATGCCTCAAAGTTCTCCAAGATGGATGCCTCTACCTTACGAGATTGGGTGTGTGTGTCTTTTTAAATTCATTGTACTCTTTAAAAAAAAAAAACCTCTTTTTTCATACAATAAACAAAGTAGTTAAATTAATGAAAGTGTGTACATAGTATGTAGGGGCCAAGACCCCAATAGAGTAAAATCAGGGTAGCATCAAAGCCCACATTACAGAGAAAAGAACATATAAATTTTTTGTTTAAAGTACAATGATAGCAGAATGCTTCTCCACCTATTGGGGTGATACTTGTTTACTGCATAAGAAATCCTACACTCAGTGGGACTTCTTTGACATATAAGATAAATTTAATCCCAATATTATTCGACTCCTTTAAGAGAAGGAAGGAAGTCTTTTCTTTCCATACTCAAACACAACCTGGTTCCTGATTAACTAGATGTTCCACAAGATGGTGCTTCTCCAAAGATTTCACAAGATCAAATCCATATTATTGCAACAACCTACTAGAATCTCCATGATGATTGAGCTTTAATTTGTTTAAGGTCTATATAAGGTTGCAAGAGATGCCAAAATTTCTTGGCATGGCAACATTCCATAAGTCCACTTTAAAAAAGTAGTCTTCATTCATCTCATCTCATAAGCACATTCCATCCCTCATTAGGAAAAAGGGTGAACCCTGCATGGGCCTTGTAAGGATCCCTAATTTTCAGGGATTAAGCCTCATTTTGCTGTTGTCTAAGGGGACAAAGTGTATTTAATAGGGCACTTTTTAGTAGGCTGGAGTAGGCTTTTTTTAAGGCTTACTAGGCTCCTCTCTCTCTTCTTTTAGAGAGAGAGAAAGGGAATCTACTTTCCACATCATCAAACTCGAGCATGTATGGGAATAAAAAAATGATTTTTTTTTTTAAGTCTCAATTTCAGTGTTTATTTACTTGAAAGGGCTCATTTTTTAATATATATGTCAGAAGTGACCTTTTTTGAGTTTAGTTTTTAATTTTCCTTTTGAAAAAGCAATATTTTTAAAATCCCTCCAAAAGTAGAGTGCCACATCATCAAATCCGTAACTACTCTTCACCCAAAAAATGACTTTTTCAAAATTTCAACATTTTTGGCTATTCTCAGTGGAAAAACACACTGTGACCCATCCTCATCCAAGAAAACAAACTTTTCTTGAGAAAATCATGCTCTAGCATCTCTTCCAAACAAATTTCTGGTCTCTTTCTCAGTATTGTTTAATTGTTGGAAAAGATGGTGTTGACACCTATTACAAACCTCACATTAGGACGTCCTCATGCCCCAGCATCAACAAGTATCCATGTTCGTGTGCCCAGAGAGTTTGCTCCAAATACACAATGCAACAATGATGTGAACTCTCAAAATGAGCGTCGTGAAACTGGAGAAAAGAATATTGATCTTTGGACTCATGGTTCATTATACCCTCCTGATCCAATGTCTCCTTACCATCCAACATTCCATAACCTCTCAACTTTACTTCAGTTCATCGGTGCCGGTAAAGCTGGGCTCTTAGGTTATTGTCAACGATTATCTACACATTCAACTGCCATTACTAAGTATTGGATTCAACAATATCAACTAAATCATACAAGGTTGGTCACTTTTGAAAGCACAATCATATCTTTACAAGAAAAGCTTGCAGAGCTTGAAAAGCATATGGAAGAAAAGGAGAGAACAATTGAGAAATTTAAAAACACTGTCCAACACTTGAGAGAGACTCCACTTGGGATGCGACGTAGGAGACGATCATTAACATCCTTTGACTCTCTTTCAATTGGTGGTGGAGCACGCAAACGACGAGTTTTTGCAATAAGGTTTGGCTTGTATTTGTTTCTCTTTTTGGAAGACTTTTATATGTATATATATATATATTTTTTTCTTGTTATGTAGGTCATTCGTTGAAGATGTTAATGCATCATCAACAACAGAGGATCAATTCAAGTTATTAAATTCTTGTTTGACCAACAAGCAGGTGGTTAGTATTTTGGAGTCACGGATAGGAAACCTTATCAAGAAGAAAGTGATTAAAGATTTCACAAAAAAGTTACAAGATATTATCACTCCTAGAGACGTGCAGATGGTATGTGATGAAGCAAGAATTAGTACTAAAGGATACAGTGCATTGTACAACCTTTTGAAGCATTCATTAGAAAGAGAAGGTATTTTACAGAATATGTTTCCATCTCCTTACAAGGTATCGCTAAAGAAGTCAATGTCCAATGAAGATATATAACTAGTATTCTTGGAAACTACTTATATATAGAGGATATTATGCCTATGTCTATTTATCATTTATCTACATCCAAAAAAGAGTTGAAAAGCGCAGTTGGAAATGGATTTCCTTACACAAAGTACAACAACATATTCGTGGATTTGGAGAGGCTTCAACAGGCAATGGTTCAATTTTACAAATCTACTATACCAGGTATGTGCACTATTGTTACCTTGATATACATTGTATTTTGATGTTATAAAGATTTTGCTAATTTATGCAGATTGTAATACCAAATTACAGTTTATATTGAAGTTAGATGAATGCCATATTATAAAGGGACGACGAATGGAGAGATTGAGTTTGACACTCATGAATGAAGCTATGAGAAATGCCATATCTGATGAAAGTTGTAACTCTAGCTCTAAGTCTACATATAGTGTTCAATCCGAGAAAGAAATATGGTGGTTAGGTGCTATTGAAGTACCTAAAGAATCCAATGATGTTCTTTCATGGATTTTTAGTAGGACCCCATGGATCACTAAAGTAATACTTTCTCAAATTCATGGTGCAAAGCTCCACATAGAAAACTTTGGTGATTTTGAGATAGATTGGCACTTGGGTGGGGATTTAAAAACTATCAAATGCATGTTAGGTTGCAAGCAAGGTGCATCTGCTCGTTATCCATGTCCATTTTGTACTCGAGGCTACAAAGTAACAAAGGGACAACAAAAAGTACTATCTAGCTTAGATGAATACATAGATGCACCTACTTCCACGGAATGGGATAGACCTTTGTTAAGGTGTCCAATGTTAGAAATACCTAACCGTGACACATTAGATAAAGATTGGAATCCCATTATTCCATTTCCATTAGTTAATGTTCACTTTTGCACATTGCATGCTTTCATGAGAATATTTGATAGATTATTGAAGCTCCACATAGAATATGCATTTTCCATGAAGCCAATTGATAAATCTGTACAAGCAATCAAAAAATTGGAAGAGTTGCTTAATTCGATTGGTTGTCATGGTGGTAATGTAACTCTAGTTGTCAAAAAACCTGGTGAATCGCAAAATAGTTTGCAACAAGTGTCAATGACAGGGAAGAAGGCAAGAAAATTTTTCAGAACAGGTGTAAGCCCTAAGAAAAATGAATGCAGGGAGCCATGGAAAGACTTGTGCATGATCACCACTGATAATGATTCTCAAATTGACCTTAGTAATAGGCGAAAGAAGGTTTGGTCATGCTTAGATAAGTTGGTAGGTTTAATGAGTCTTAATAGCTCCAACAAAAATGACCGTCAGTTGTTTCAAGATACATTAATGGAGTTTGCAAAGTGTTTCATCCTATCTTGGGGAGAGAGCAATATTACACATTACATTGTAAGTTTTCTTATTTTTTCAATTTTCTTGTTGATAAGATTGTGTTATATGTACTTATATCATTTCAGCATATTTTATTTGCACATGGAGCATTTTTTATGCATCGATATGGTTCATTGGACATTTTTAGTACACAAAGAATGGAGAAGTCACATTACAAGGCTAGAGGTGTTTACTTCAAGAACACACGACATGGTGGTGGTGCAATGCAATCAAACTATATGGAAGAGATGTTTAATTGGTTTTATCGTACTGCATTCTCAAGGACATATGCAATGGAACGAGCCAAGGAGTCGAAAGTTGCAAAACTTGCAAGATTTAATCAACACAACTTAGCTAGTGAAAAATGGAAGTCATCATTGGGACCTTTACGTCATGCTCAATGGCGGGCTACAAGAACACGACAGGGTTCATCATGGAAGTGAAGTCATTTAATACATTCATGGCATTTTCTGAATAATTCATAAGGTTTGCTACACACTAATCTCTTGTTTGCAATTTTTTCAGGTAATTTTTAATTTTTGAACTATTTTTTGTCCATTCAGATGTGAACAGAACCTTTTTAAGTGAAACATTATAAAAGGAGACTCATTGTCTCATTTCAACATTCTAGCACTATAGAGGATGGCACGAACAAAGCAAACTGCAAGGAAGGATCCCATTAACTTTCCTACCTATGTGCAAGGCACTCAGAAGCCACCATGGATGAATCACCACAAAAGGCAACGTAGTGTCTCGCGCTCTGCATCCCATCGCGAAACAAGTGGTGGCCATACCTCTGGGAGTGAACAGTTGCATGAACAAGTGGAACATGGGCAATCCAGGGAAAAGGCCGTAAATCAACCCCAATCACCACCATCATCATATGATGAGCCTCCATCACCAAAGAGACCAACAAAGACAAGGGTGAAGGAGCGTGCTCATAGACAGGTAGTTTCTGATGATGATTTTGATGAATCGCATGAGGATGTGTCTCAACAACGTTCACAATCAAGTGATGAGAGTCAAACATTGCCACCATGGGGTAACGAAGAAATACCTACAAATCATAGGGTTACTGTAGCGGGAAAGACACTACCATCAAATCAGGGGGCCATACCCAATGATCAAGAGAGAGAGCAAAGCCAGCAACAACATCCTGAACAAGGAGAAAGCTCAAGACGCGTGCAACGGAAGAAGAAATTCTTTCAACCTCGTCGTAGACCACCCCAACCAAGACCACAAGAAAATGTCCAACGAAGACCACCACCACCACAAGCTAGAGCACCACAACGAAGAAGAAGATATACGAAGGCATTTGTAGAGATAAGGCACTATCAAAAGACAGCTGAGCTTCTCATACCTAGAAGACCCTTTGCAAGGGTGGTCAAAGAAGAGTTACAAAGGTATTGTGCAGGGTTAAGGATCCAAGCTCTAGCTTTAGAAGCTTTACAAGAGGCAGCTGAAGCATTTTTGATATCAATGCTAGAGGATTCCAACCTGTGCGCCATCCATGCTAAGCGAGTCACTATACAACCGAAGGACATACAGTTAGCTAGGAGAATTAGGGGTGATCGTAGCTAAGTTTTGTAACTGATCTCTATGGACAAGAGATTTTTTGTAAATATTGCCATTTTCAATGAAACATTAGCACTTTTCCTCTACTCCATTTATAATCTCATTATTTAGAATGAAACATGAGCAGTAATTTTACATTTCTATGTGTTTTCTTGTGATAATCTCTCATATATGAATGATTGTTTTCTTATCTTCTCATTTTGATCTAGTGATAATATCCCTGTACTGAAATTTCTTTTTCATTTAAGGTCATGTAGGTCTTGTAGGGCATTGGGAGGCCAAATAAGGCCCTGCCACAGAAACGCGGGAGAAGGCCTTGCAAAACGTTTGCAGGGCCTTCTCCCGCGTTTCTGTGGCAGGGCCTTATTTGGCCTTAATGCCCTACAAAACCTTTGAAATATGAAAGAGGGATCATGACTAGTAAAGCTAGTTCAGGGGTAGTTAATATGAACAAATTTTGACCTCCCTATACCTTTGAAACATATGAGCAGAGCATTTTGAAACTTAGAACATTTGCATTCTTGAAAATATCCATCTAGTGAAGGTTCAGTCTCATGTAAGGTAACCTTGGGCATGTCAGGATCTTTAGTTTCATTCTTTTGGACTCTTGATCATTGGGTAAGCCTCCATTAAGGTCTTCTAGGGCATTGGGAGGCCAAATAAGGCACTGCCACAGAAACGCGGGAGAAGGCCCTGCAAACGTTTTGCAGGGCCTTCTCCCGCGTTTCTGTGGCAGTGCCTTATTTGGCCTCCCAATGCCCTAGAAGACCTTAATGGAGGCTTACCCAATGATCAAGAGTCCAAAAGAATGAAACTAAAGGTCCTCCCAATGCCCTACATGACATCAATACATCACATGCAGGTCCAAAAGAATTTTAGATAATATATTGAAAAAGAAATACTTGAGACAATTGTAAATAAAGCAAAGTGAAAATTTGATATTAATTCAATTGTTTACATCAATTGGATTTGAGTTTCTCAATGACTCTCTTTCGACGCTCCAAAGCCATGGGTAGGGTGTAAGTCAAAATTGAGTTTGCTATTTGATCAACATTTCTAACACCTAGACCTAGAGATATACCTATTTGGCCTAAGACCTTTCCACGGAAGTTGGAGCCTAAGGTTGTAGTTACAAGGGATTTCTTAACTAAAAAGATACAATTACTCCCCTGTGTAATGGTTGATAAACAAAGCAATTTACTTAAGGCCTTTAGACACCATGTCATGAAGTGGCCCTGAGGACTGAACTCTTTATGGATAATTACAAAATGGTCTTTGGGAAGTTTCCCAATGTAGTTTGCAAGGGATGAGCCACCTCCACGAGCCACTCGATCACCTCCGCTCCTTGCTGCAAACTTGTCGACTTCAATCACCTCCTGCACAAAGTTTTATGATTAGTAGCTGCATGTGTTTGTAAGAATGAATGACATGAATTGAAGATACTTACATCCTGAACTCTATCTTCTTCTTCTCCTCTCTCTTGAAGTTGTAAATTAATGCTGGAGTGGGACATCCCACTCTGCTTGATTACTGGTGAGGAGGGAATTTTTGATTCCAATATCCTTTCTTGTGCATTATTAAATTGTTCTTCTGTGATATGTTCATGTTCACTTGTGAGTATGTCATTGCAAACCAATTTTATTGTGTCGGCCACTGAGTCACCAAATGGCAAACACTTTTTCTCCAACAACTCAGAGGTACTATCCAAAGGACACTCTGACAAAGTACAAAACAAACTTAGGCATTCATCAAGCCGTAGCCCAAATGCCTTCTCTACATCATGTAAAAACAAATATTCTTGTCCCTCGACAAGAACCACTGAAAAAGTTTCAATCTCCACCTCTGGAATAGTTGCTTCTGGCTCCGAAGAGGTGGATGGCTTAGGCACTTCTTTCAACTTATCATCCACACCAAGAGGATAAGTTTTCTCAATAGCTTCTCTCTCTAATAGGAGATTCAAGGGTTCTTGAGGTGGTTCCTTTTTATCCTCGACAAAACCACCTGTAAGAAGATGAGGGATCTCATGAGGAATTGGTTCTGGTTCCTCATTCACAAAGAAAATTGTGGCAGCAATGAATGAAAGATATTTTGGACCCATCTTGCGTTTCTTATTCAATTTCCTTATAAGTGGCACAGTTTCATCAAGAAGGTGCCCTGCTTCCTCTGCAATTGCCTGGAACCGTTTCAATCGTTTTGCAAAAGCCTCATCACCTTTGTGAATGTAGGTGAGAAGGTCACATGGAACCCAAGTTCCATCATATGGTGGTATTTCAATGGAGAAACGCAATATATGAACTTGCATATATTGAAATAGCTCCTCCAAAGCATCGGCATTCATTTGCACGGTTCCATGGAGGTCAGGAACCTTGGAGAGAAGATCATATAGGTCATGTTGACCTTTATAATCTGAATCCTCCAAAAATTCTAGAAACTTGTGGCGTGCACTCTTAGTAGGTACAGAGGTGGAAGCCATAGCTTGCAAATGCAGACTGTTCTAACACTCAATGTGGTTGCAAAAGTGAGAAATGAGGAGAGAGGACTCCTATTTATAACTTTTCTAGAATTTTTAAGTGATGGGTCCCACTTTTTCATAGAAGTGACTTTTCCTTAAATTAAAACATAAGAGTCTTGAAAAGGAAAACTTTGACATTTGAGATCACATCAAAGGAAATAAACAATAAGAATGCTCTTTCAAGAAAAACCTTGAGAATTTACAGATACAAGTAGAATGTGGCCAAAATATCCTTGAAGCAAATGTGAAAAATTTTTCATTGCAAAAATAGGTTTGTTTACAGGTTTCACAGTATCTTTACAAAAAAGAGTTATGACAATGAAATGTCAGTTCCATCCATGCTCCAATCTGCAAGAACCTTGATTTTGTCTTCCAATCTCTTTCCAATCTGTGGACAATTCATAAAAGAGTAAAACATTTTCAAATCATGAACAATAGTGATAGAATAAGATATATATATATATATATATATATATATATATATATATATATATATATATATATATATATATATATATATATATATATATATATATATATATATATATATATATATATATGTGTGTGTGTATATGGAATACAACTCTTACCTTGTTCCCTCGTATTCGAAATTTGAAATCATGAAGATCGTCATATCCCATGATAAGTAAGTGCTCTCTCAAGTTGGCCAAGTTCCAATGTTGATTAACTAAAACCACCTCCATATCATTGTTTGGTAACTTCACATTAATTTCAAATGAAGCTAAAGATCCCTCCGAGCTTTGCAAAGGTATCCACTCTCCTAGTTTACACATCCAACGATCATAATAAAATCTGATGTACAATGAGGTGCGATGTTTTAAATAGCGAAACCCTATACCTGTGTCACCAATTCTACAACGATATCTATCCCCTTTTGACAATCCTTCTACATAACCCCAGTTTTCCCCTAACAATCCTTCTACTGCTTCGTATGTAATATCTTTACATAGGAACATTGTAGGAGTTTCTACAAAAGGAATGCCTTGAAATATGAAAACAAAGCAATGGATTGGTAGAGTCCAATGAAGACCTATTGATCTAGATACTCGTGTGAATTTCAAAGAGTTATGTATGTCCATCACCATCTTACGCTTGAAAGATGATATGGACCAAAAATCAGGTTTTGGCCACTCTAAACTAAGAAGAGAGTCAACTTTGATAATCTCCAACCTTCCATATTCACCATCTGTGGAAGGAACAATGTACTTGTGAGTGTAAAAGAAGATCCTTTCACGAATAAGTTTAGCAGGAGGTACATCTGGAAACACTAATGCCCCAATGTCTGCATGTAATGCTTTGAAAGTTCCTGTGAGACTATGAAGTGGTTGCTCTTCCACTAAACTAGAAGGAAATATGACTGTAGCAATGAAAAACATATGAGATGAGTAATTAAGACATTTAACACCATGAAGCATTGAGAAAATAGAATTACTCACAATGGATTGGATATCTAATTCTATTGGAGTTTTCTAACTTCATGGTTGTAACTGTGAAGACATGTTGTACAATAGCAACCATCCCACCATGTGTTTGCTGCTTGAAGCCTAAGAGCTTACCTTTCCAATGAAGATCCAAATTTCCACGATCTCGAACACGATGAGGACCAAGTCCAGATGGCTGCATGTACACCCATGCACCTTTGCAAAACTCTTGTGGTAGCCAACTTCCTTCCATTGTTTTGATGTTGTGGCACGTCATTGTGTGAACTTCGTCCTTTGGTCTCCTACGAGCTCTGGAGCTTTCCATGGGAGTAAGAGTTGTTGTCATTGATGCAGAAGTTGGGAGAATGGTAGGAGGAGAAACAATGCTTCTGTTGTATGGTATGGAGGGAATAGAGGTGAAAAATATGACTTTTTGGGTTTTGGGTATGAAAATGGGAGTTTGAAGAGGGAAAATAGAGTTTTTTGAGTCATTTTGGAAAAAGTCACTTTTTTAGTCCACAAACATGCACGGATTTTGAATTAGAAGTCAAAAATAGCACTTTTGACCCTGAAAAGTGATATGGAGGTCATTTAATGGTATTATGATGAGTTTTACAACTTTTAAAAAATTTTGAATTTTTGGGCCCAGCCTGATTACGAGATTTCTTCTCTCTCTAGAAGACAACCCTGAACATAGAGGAATCTTGTCCCCTCTTCCCCCTTCAGCCTAGTATTTTATAGGGTATAGACTGTGGCCACCACCCTCTTCTGATTGGTCCATCACTAATCACTCCTTGAGCTAAAAGGCCCATCCAGGGTTCACCTTTTTTCCTAATGTTTCCACTAAGTGATGATAACATCAAGAATAAACCTACCTTTGAAAAATTCTTTTTGTTTAGGGAGAATAATCTGGTCCATTATGGGACTAAGTCTTCTAGCTAGGGAAAAATAAAAAATCTTGTATATACTGGTTATGCAAGTGATAGGTCTCGAGCTATTGATTTCGTCTTTTTTACCTTTCTTATGGATGAGTGATGTTAACATGAATGGGAAGAACCTTTTCTAGAAGCCTCTTTCCAAATCAAAAGAACAAAAGGGAAACAAGGGGATGTAATCCCTGACTTTTTTTTTCCATCAAAGAGGCACAATACAATTTTAGGTCTATCCAACTTCCAACCCAATATTCTCTTGAAGAAGCAAGAGACAAACTAACTTCAAGATACTTCTCCACGTTCAATCTATGATGGAGATCAATATAGTTTTGAGAGGTTACACTCCCTTTAAAACTAGATATCTCCCTAAGGATATCTTTTCTTCTTCTATCTCTAATATCTCTGGTTAAGTTCTTGTAGTAGGTAAAGAGATTTTTGTATCTCTTTGACAAACTTCTCCCAAGCAATGGAAGGGGAAGTACGACATGTTAAGTGATTACAAATGATATTCTTGATTTTGACAATGATACTAGGACACTTATATAGGTTGGGGTCTAGGTGGGGCCAACCAACTTTGAAAGAAGGATTCCCAAACTTAAGGGTAACAATCAAAGGCTTGTGATCAAACATAATAAGGAAACTATCAATGTTACAAGTAATGTCCCAAAAATTTTGAATGAGGGATCATTAATATAAAATCTATCTATCCTAGAAGCAACATATCAGTTACAACTTGATGGTTGTTTCAAGTCAAACTAGTATTAACATAAATATCAAACAATTCATGCAAGTTAAAAATTTTATACCAAGCAATTTTTTCAGAACCACACAACAGACTACCTTTTTGATCATGTCTATCATTAAGAGAAGAGATCACCATGTTGAAATCACCAATAACATGACAGGCTCCTATAGATTAGTAATTTCTTTCGAGCAATCAAGCCTCAAAGAGCTACAATTGGCAACATACACACACATGATAGTAAGATTCAAAGTATCATTCAAGGATAGGGCAATCCATTGACGATATCTATTAAACAAAACATTTTAAACAGATGACCGATGGAGGAGGTTATTTCAATAACAACACCCCTTTTCCATTAGGGTGGTATTTAGTGTAGCAATTATGTTTAGAAGAAACAATTTTAAGGTTGGGAAGGAGTTTACCATCCCCAATTTTGACCTTCTGCAAACAAATTATAAAATGAAGGTGCAAAGCATTGTCTCTAAGCCAATTACAAATAATCTTGGCATGAATAGGCTCAATTAACCCTTTAACATTCCTTTTTTTTGAAATTCATCATAAAGAAATAAAAAATCGAGGAAGAACCTTATTTTCTACTTCCCTTATAGGGCTTGACAATGTTCTTGAGGTTTTAACTACCTCCTTTCTTTTAGATTTGACAGTTGAGGAGGAGTGGGGTCTTCATATTCTGACATAGGAACGTCTCCCTACGCATCTTCATCTTGATTCATAGAGTCCATTTTTTGCTTATCCATTTCATTGATTTCTTGGGTGAACACTTTGTGAGAGTCATTTACCATTCTCTTGTTGTTTGAGGACTCATGTCAATAGATGATAAGTCCTCTATTTTTTTTGCCTAGTACACTCATTATTTTCTAATTTGATTATAGTCGAGTTGGAAGAATCCATACCCTTATTTTTAAGGTCCATACTCGGAGGTTGATTCTCTTTATCTTGGGACACATTGTCAAAACATCTCGTCTTCCTTATGATTCAAAAGGGTTAAAGGCTTCCTCTAATAAAACGCCATATTAGTTGAAGAGTTTGGAAGACTTTTTCTTACCATTTTTAAAATCAGCTCTTTTGTTGTTGTTGCTAGGAGCATACACATCTTTATCTTGAGAGATAGGCTTACCAAGATTTATATGCACAATAAGACCATTAACAAGCACGTCTTGGAGCGCCATCTCCCCCCACAAGGGGAGGAGGAAGATGGGGAACCGATTAGTATTGATTGACGAAGGAGGAAACAAATGAATATGCGAGGATGTTAGGGATTCTTGCACAATAGGCATTCGCATAGAAGTGGTGATGAGAAACCCTAAACCTCGAGGAAAAAAAACCTCACATGATACTTCATAAGGAAGATTTTTGAAGGTCCCCGAATTCATACTTCATATGCCAAAATATTGTTACGGTGTAGCTCCTTCTAAACATCTTCAATCTACCTAATATCTATGTTGTGTATGAAGGTTTATGTTGTGTATGAAGGTTCAAATATCCAGAAAATCCTTAAACAAACGAACCCTGGAAGTTGGAGATATGTTCTTCTTCAATTGTACTTTGAGTCTAGACTCAATATGGCCTTATCTCTTCGATAGGGTCATCAATACCATGGGGATCCCCAACCTTCTATTTGTAATTCAAGTGGCTTTATGAAGTTTGTCATGATCTCTTGGAGATCCTAGCATGTAGCATGTAGCTCTCTAAGAATGGCCCTATTGTGTCTTGATGTAATGGGGCAACATTGCCTTTTAATACACTTTTTTCCTTGTTTTCTCATTTCCCTAAACTATGTCTCCCGACAAACACATAGATTGTCTACCTCACTTCCGCGCGTAGCGATCTGGAATGATTTCTCTCTCTATCTCTCTCTCTCTTCATGAGTCATGACCTCACGATTTCAAGCCTGCCAATCGCGAACTAAAGTGCCCAATAGCGAATGATGTGCACCTCTCTTTTTCTTTCTCGCAAGAGTCGCAACGTAGACCATATTTTTGGCTAACCATCGCTAACAGGCGCCTGCCTCTATACAGCTTTTTCCCTCTTATGACAGCTCGGAGTCGCACCAAGCAAAACTTCTCTATAAGTCTAGTTTGTTGGCCTAGTGGTTGGGCCTCTTGTCTCTTGAGGTGGGGGCGAGGGTTCAACCCCTGGCAGTAACATGTAGGGACATGTCCATCTTGGAAAGATGTTGCATGTGGCTGAGGTTACAGGTGCCACCGTTTGTCCATCTTCAAAGTAGTTGTGACGACAGTTTAACCCAGTCTTGTAAACCCCTGTTCTTGTGGGATAAGGGAGAACTGTTCCTTGTACAGTTGCAATTTCAAAGTTAAACTCAGGAGGAGTAAGCCTCGGCCGAACCTCCATTTAAAAAAAAAAACTTCTGTTTACTGTTCACTAATGTTACCGGTGCGCGTGCAGCTGCTGACTGCATTAGGCGCCCTATGTGTATTCTTGCTGCTCCGCCATTTTGTAAGACACGAAGGAGTCGGTGGCGGACATGCCGAACTCTTTTCCAATAGCGCCATTGAAGAGAGGCGGGCATGGCCGACGGACACACACGGCGGAAAGGACATTTGAAGAGACGGCATTTTTGTGCAATAGCGATGGCGGCAATATTGACGGTTAGCTGCCCGAAAGAGCGATGGCAGTGCGGCTGCCAGCATTTGGGGCAGTGGGCGACGGTCGAATTCCCAGTACTGCTGGCTTTCAAAGGGCCATGCGGAATCTCTGCGATAGACGGTGGTGGCCACTTCCACGTGCCAACCGTATGTTGGTTGACAGGGCCTTTCCATCTCATTAGTCATCTCACTGTCTTCTTGGAGAGAGGAGTTGTTATTGTTGGCAACTTGACTCGCAGGCGAGTTCTCTTCTTCTTATTCGAATATTCTTCTTTGTTGGATTCTTATGGTATCTTCTAAGCTTGCACACACACTCAACACACATTCAATTTATCTTTGTTTAGAAGGGATTATGCAAGATAGAAGGTGCACATCTGTTAATGATTACCACTTTTAGATTCTTGCACACTAACTTAAATTTGTGGCAATAAAAGTAAGCACAAGACTGGCAAAACAATGTAAATTTATGGGTCTATGAAATGCATGATCTTTTTTATGGTCAAGTAGATCGAGATCCTTGGTGTAGACATTCATGAAGGTAATGTGTAGGTATTTTATTCTTTTTCATATGTATTGGATTTTTTATTTGTTTGTATTTCTTGCTCATGATATATATTGATCTTATTATTTTGTTTAGTCTCATGCTTTGTATGTGTTTGTTTTTGTTCTCTTTATCTTGGGGTCATAAGTATGTATAAGTTCAAACTTACGAAGGCATATTTTCATGAAGAAAATAAGTTTATTTTTAAGTTCAAAACCATATAAGACTTAGTGGGCATTATTTTTCCCATGGTTCTTGGATAAACTTTAAATTTTTGCGACTATGAGCAAATATTTGGACATGCAAGTAATGAACTAATCATATTAGCCAAGTTTGTTCTCACATTATGCTTGATTGAGAAGCTTTTTGTATTAAAAAGATTCGATCTAGGAAGAATAGCATATGATGATCTTTGGAAACCTTTAGAAAAAATTTAATGCTTAGTGTATGATTTCTGTCTACATTATATCACTTAGAGCCATCGGATAGTTTAGTTTAAAGGTTAGAAAGCTCGGTGCAATTGTTTCAATGGTGAAACTTTACAATTAAACACAAATATCTTGAACCTTATATCCAAGGTTGCTAAATAGAACCATGGGATTAATCCCTATGGCTCTGTATGTGTATATTACTATGAGAAACATGGTTTTGGTATGAAAAGTTAATTTTTTTCTCCTCTTATTTTTTGGTCACTTATGTTTATCGTTTTCCTTTGATTTATTATCATTTTATGCATCTTCTTTTCTTTTCAGTTTGTTGTACAATGTATTGTTGTTTGTTTTAGTTTCCTTTATTTTTTTCTTTGGTTTCTATATTTTACCACTTGCTTGGTATTAGGAGACTCTTGATTAGCTTTTTAAGTAACAATTTTGTCCAAAATTTGAGGAATTTCAATGCATATTCTATAAAAGGTTTATGAACTTGAAACCATAGTGCTTGGACGTTGAAAGACAAGCTCCAACTTGTCCACACATTTGTGGACTTCAACCAATCAAATCAAAGCCAAAGTTATGCGTCAAAACTTCCCACCTACATCCAATTCAAATTCGAATTCCCTATCAATCAACCTGGGAGTGTAAGTATTGCCAAGGAATTTATGCTTGCAGTGCTTCACATATTACGACACACTTATGAGGACTACATAAGGTATTTGAAAATGCCACTATGTTCAAAGACTTGACTCCAAACATGCAGATGAGTCAAGGTGTAGGGAATATGGGTTCCCAATCCCATTCTTCAAGTGGTCATGAAGAATTGGAGATTCACATTGATGAAAGCTTTGGACGGCCATAAAAAAGAGCTCGCATTGATAATGTGAGCTCTAATGCATCTCATGTGGAAATGCCTAGAGACCAATATGTTTGTAAGAGATAGCATGAAAGCCTCTATGCAAAAACAAGCGAATGGAAGAAGCTATCAAAGAATATCAAAACTATTTATCTTGTGTGGTTTACGATTTAACATTGCAAATACATTGCTTGGAAGAAAGCCATGAGAGAAGTGAGCCTCATGGGTGCTCCATGGGAGGGATCCTCAAGGACTATGCTACACACTAAAGAGTTGAGTAGACAAACGAGCGCAGTGGAAACATAATATTATCCTTGTGTGTCACTTGGGAGAAATATGGGTGTTCCATATTGTGTGATAGGTGGTCTGACATATGCTAGAGGAACATGCATAACATCCTTGTCTCTTCTTGCAAAGGCACAATGTTTTTGCTTGCCATACCAGCATATTCACCCGGACGATTGTCACAGGTGAATTCATTTACTACCATGTGAAAAAAGCCATAGAAGATGTTGGGAGCAAGAATGTCATGCAAGTGATCACAAATAATGCATCTAATTGTGTGGCCATGGAACACATGTTAGAGAATGAGTTTCCTAGAATTACATGGATTTTGCTAACCATAATCTAGACCTCTAATGGAAGACATTTGTGCCATGGAATGGATCAAATCCGCCCTTGAGAAAGCGAAATTCATTGTAAGATTTGTGAACTCCCTCCTTAAAGTTGATATATTTTTCATGCACATTCAGATCTTGAACTCCAAAAGCCCTCTATGACTCGGTTTTGTTATATGTTCATAGCCCTATATAGAGTGCCTCATGTGAGGGAAGGGCCTCTTCGGACATTGTCTCATAGAAATGGTATCAATTACCTGTTATAGATCCATTGAATATAGGATTTTCAACATTGGTTATGAAAGATCATGCCTTTTAGTCAAAGGAGAGGATACTTATTGGAGCTCAACAACCTCTTTGTGTCATGCTTCATACTATGGATATGGAGGGGAGTACACTTGGACTTGTTTACAAATACATTGATTGTATATAAGGATGTGTCAAAAACATTTCCGAATTCTCAGAGATAGAGTGAGTATTTATAATTTTAGTATTTATAAGTTTGATCTTCACATTCATGATTCCCCGTTAGTTTTGGCTCTTGGGACTACTATTTTATTTTCTTATTTAGGAAATGTGAGCTATGTGATGCAGTGCACATGAGATGGGATTGATTTCATAAGCCAATCCGTGTTGTTGTGCACATACTCCATCCATTATGAAGATTAGAGGAGTAGAATGTCGACAAGGATTTAGGGGATAGTTGGATAGAGTATGTGAAATGTTGGGTGCAGGGAGATCTAGGGCTCCAATCGGAGTTGGAGAGTGAGTGGTTGGAGTTCCATTGCTTGGAACGATACTTTGGGCAGTGGACTGCATGATTATGAGAGACTGATGGTACTCCTATAACTTGGCGGGAGAAATATGGAATGGGCCTCTATTGGTGAGTATAGTACTTACTAGTAAATTCGATTTCAAATTTCCAAGCCATGCATGGTCATATGAATCATGATTCATGATACATGATGTAATCTCATTCACAATAGTATTTTGTAAATTGTAATTTTGTAGAGAAAGCTGACGCTCTAGATATTATCACAAGATTATAGCACTAGGCCGGCTAAACGAAATTGGAGCACATGGGCTCTTTTTCATATCAAAAAGAGAAATAGATTAGGTCTTGCACAACTTGAGAAGTTAGTGTACACACAATTGTACATTTGTATATTGCAACAATTCCAGATCGGCCATCTACGAGTTAACGAGCTTTGCAGATTGCTTCTTGACGAGGTAGACGAGGACATGGGGCACATGGACTCCATTCTAGTAGTAGGGAGGACCCATAAATGGAGGCAGATCCACTTGATGATTGGGAGGAGAGATCAATATCATGATTCATCTAACAACGATGATGATGATGATACAAGAGCTAGAGCTTGGCTATCTAGAGAGGACCATAGCACTGACACTTCATCATGGGCTAGTTCTTTTGATGAGGATCCTATAGATGATGATGAGTAATGATATGTATTGAGATATGTGACAATTCGTGATATGTTTGTTGGAAGTGGGGTGGGCAATAGCAATAGCAATAAATGAACCTTAGCAATAAATGGAAGTGAGATATGTGACAATAGCAATAAATCACAGGTTTCAACATCTTCCAACAAATGAACCTTAGCATATGCACCTTAATACTCAAAAAGAGATGAGTGAGATAGAGAGAGACAACTTGTCAAAGTGTAACACTAAGCTGAATTGCCTACCTACAATATCTAATATTTTAATGTCAAATTATAATATGCAAATGATACAAAACTGAAAATGGACTTAAATTGGATACAAAATTTGAATCTAGGTAGAATTTCGAAATCTGGATACAAGAATGTGTGCGTAAAGTGCCTAAGAGTATGAAGAGTGTGTCTATGTGAGAATGAAGTGAATATGAACAGTTTAGAACTGTTCTACAATTAGGGTTTCAGAAACCCTAAATTAGAAATCGATGAACTAGCAAGGCAGAAACTGAATTTAGACTTGCTACTCACAAGATTCAGGCAGATGCTTAGAGTTGGCTGCCAAAATCTACTCCAATGCTGCACCAGAAGTAGAGCACACCTCCTCCAAGCGTAGAAGATCTCCTAGCTTGAGTAAGCTTGAGCACTTGTGCCTTGGTTGATGATGTGCAAGTGATCCAACATGCATGTGATATAGTTTTGGCAATGCTAGAGATCAGCTCACGATCATCTTTCCTTGTTATAGGGATTGAGAGGAACATTTTGAGGCAAAAAACCTAATTTAGTAGAAATTAGGAACATGATGACAATGGGTATCCATGATGAAACTGGAAAGGGTTTGTAGTATATGGAGGTACAGAATCAAGGGCATGATTTTCATGATGGACTCTATTCCTCTTTTTACTCTGATGATGATGTGGGATGCTGATTTTATAAGTCTTGAACCCAACTTGTTTTGTCTTCTTAGGACATTTGAATGCCTTCACAATAAAAGCATAATCCATTATCCTTTCGATGTTTTCTTCCTTTGGTGTAAGTTGCCTAATCCTGGTGTTATCCATTTGCATGGGTTCTCGTTAAGTTTCTTCTAACATATGTTGTTGAGGATTAGAGGTAAACTTGTATTCTCAATCTCTAATAGAAGTTTTCTTCTTATGCTTTCTCTAAAAACTATTATCACACTTAACTATTGGCTTCATGAATTCATTCAAAGTATTAACCTTGGGCATGGTTAGCATGAGGTCCTTGACATCGTTAGGTAAGCACTTGAATTTGATTGATAAATAATTCTGATGTCGTATGAGATCATAAATGATTTGTCTAAATTATGATGCACAGATAGAGGCAAGCCTATTTCCTTGATGTAGCTTCCTTAGCTTTGATTCACCAATATGCGAATAATTGATATCTCCAAAAGAAGATGTGAACTCTGGAACAAACGCCTTAAAATTATACATAATATCCATGTCCTTCTTTAAAATGAAAGAGGCCGCGGAGAGCTATGTGGTGGTGCGCTCTATTGCTCCAAATGCCAAGGGAGTGGGTTGCTATGTGAGGAGAGAAAAAGTAGAGAGAGAAATCTATGCAAAAATTTGGAGAAGATAGAGAAGCTGAAGTTGAAAAAGTTCCATTCAAGTTAATGAGACTTTTGGGACCAAGTTTTATTGATAAGTGACTTTTAGGTCATTTGGGCATGTTCACACAAGGCCAATGACCAAAAATAATAAAAATAATGTAAGTGCTTGAAACTCCCCAATTCGGGTTCCAAAATGCCATGTCTGATTCATAGGATCCTTTCAACTCCAATGAACCCTTTCCATCACATAGGCAGCTACCTTTGGTCCCTTCCAAATATCTCAAGATTATTTGACTTCCTCCTAATGAGCTTCACCGGGATTATCCATAAACCTGAAACAACTCCCACTGCCCATTGCATGAGCAATGTCTGGCCGAGTGGCAACCATAGCATACATAAGTGAACCAAAAGCTGACGCATATGGAACACTCTTCATGTAGTTGGCTGCATCATCATCTTTGGGACAGATCCTCGGAGTGCTTAACATGTGGCTGCAATGGCACTCCAAGAGGCTTAGCATCAGCCACATTAAATCTGTCCAGCACTTTTTTAATGTATCTTTTTCGGGATAAACGCAAAGTATGCTGCTGCCTATCCCTTTTTATTCGCATAGCAAGTATATGCTCACTTTTCCAAGGACTTTCATTGAGAATGCAGAGTTCAGCTGCTGTTTTAGAGCATTTAGAGTGCTCTTTTTCTTCCCTTCCAACAACATTTTGTTTACATACAGCACAAGAATGATTGAACTGCCATCGTCATCCTTTTTGGTGTACAAACAGTGGTTTGTATGGCTTCTTTTGAACCCATGTTTGAGCATAAATGCATCAAACTTCTTATACCATTGTCTGGGGGGTTGTTTCAGCCCATATAAGCTTTTTTCCACCTTTGCATATCAGATGCTCTTTTCTAGGAATGGCATAACCTTCTTAGTGTTTCATATACAGCTCTTCATCTAAATCACCATTCAAAAAGGCTGTTTTAACATCCATTTGGAATAACTCCAAATCCAAGGCAGATGTGAGAGCAAATAACACACGTAATGTGATCATTTTAACCACCCGAGAGAACACTTCTTGGAAATCAATGCCCTCTTTTTGGGCATATCCCTTAGCAACCAGCCTTACCTTATACTTGGGTTTGCCATCAACAATATTGATTTTGTATATTGGCTTGTTGGGAATGACCTTTCTACCTTTGGACAACTCAACCAAGTCCCAAGTATCATTTGCGTGCAAGGCCTTTATCTCTTCTTGCATGGATAACTCCCACTTCTTGTGCTCACATAGCTTTGCCTCTTTATAAGTGAGAGGCTCACCCTCATATGATAATATAATGTAATGTATAGAGGGCTCATGTCAAGGATGTGTAGATCTTCTTACCCAATGATCCACATTCTCTAACAATGGATCTATATCAGGAGGTACATCAACTTCCTCATTGTTAATGGGCTGCACATCTTTAGAGGCACAATTGTTTTTGAGCAGCTTTGCCCCATTAAATACAACATCCCGGCTGCGTATCACCTTCTTGAGTTGAGATAGCCGCATCGTGTAGCCCATTTCACCTTCATCTTTATAACCCATGAAGATTCCTTCCATGGACTTGGCATCTAACTTGCTTCTCAACTCAGGCCTTATATGCCCAAAAGTATCACAACCAAAGATGCATGGGTGGTCATATGAAGCTGGTTGCTAGACCAAACCTCTTCCAGAATGCCACCTTTTAAGGGCATGTAAGGGGATCAATTGCAAACATGAACTGAAGTGTTGGGAGCCTCTCCCCAAAATCCATGAGGGAGATTAGCTATGGACAACATGCATCTCACCCTCTCACATAAACCACACCATTAGAAGAGGGGCTTTATGAGACTATTATCTCTCTCTTAATACCAAAATTTTCACAAAATTTATTGAATTCCACACTTGTGAAGTCACCTCCATTATTAGTACGTACCCAAAGCTTGAAAAAGAACTTCTTCTATTGTGCTTTTTTTATTTCCACATATCATTTTCAGAACCTGTACGGTTTTTCATTTAGAGTTCCTTTCTTGCATAGATTCTCCCTCATTTCAAGTAGGAGTACATGTATAAGGATTGTGGAAGTACATACTTCCTAAAAACTTATTATAATAGGTCATTTCTCTCATTTTACAGGTTATATTGCTACAAAAATTGGAACTTTTGTGAAAACAAGCACCCATTGAGTCTATTTTATGTCTATCTATACCTTTGTTGTTGAAAAAAACAAATTTGTTGTTTTTTATGCAATTATAACTTGTAATTTTTTGAAATTTTCTATATAAAATTTCAGAAATTAGTTTTTCTAAGTTTTGAACAATTTTTGGTCTTAATTTCTCAAGTATAGCCAAGTCAAGTGATTACGCATAGGACGCCAGGTCAATTTTATCTTTTTCGATGAAATTTTGAAGCTCTCAGTCTACACATTGGCTTCTACTTCTTTTGATGTCACAAACTTGTTTGAGATCAAGAGATTTGCACATAGGAGCTTTGATTTGTGAAAAGAGAGAATGCTTGGCATCCTCTTTCTTAAAGATTGAAAGAGGGCTTTTAAAGAAGTCAAGCTTGAAAGTACGATAGATGCAACATGGACGAACCTAAACAAGAAGGCCATCATTTATATTAAGATGGTTGTATCGAATGAAATTTTAGTGGATCTAACAGTCTTTACAAGTGCTTCTGAGGTATAGGAGAAGTTCAAGGCCACCTATGAAAATACCACTCCTGTAAATCAAGTGCCTCTTGTGTGTAAGCTAGTGGGTATGAACCTTGATGAGTCGAAAAGTGAAGTCTGATCACTTATCTTCTTGTACAAGTAGTAAGTACTCTCTCGGAATTGCAAGACTCTTTATTACCTACATTTAATAATAAGCGTAAGGCTATCTTCTTGTGGATGATCTTGCTTGATTCATGGGAAAGATTGGTTGTTTCACTTTCAAATAATCCCAATCTTATCTTTGTTGTACGGGGATCTATTTTGAATGAGGAAATCAAGAGGAAAGCCAGTGGAGAGTTCAGTGGTTCAGCTAATGTGGCTAGAGAAGGAACAGAAAAGAAAAATTGGAAATGCACAGAAAGGGGCAAGGAGCAAAAGCAAGCGCAAGGCTGAAGTGACTTGTTACCTATGTGGTAAGAAAGGTCACAAGAAACCTGATTGCAGATACAATGAAGCTAAACTAGAAAGAAAGAAGAATACAGGTGAAAAGAAGAAAAAGGACACCAAGAATGAAGCAAATGACAGCTCAAAGGAGAAGGAAAAAAAGAAGGCCATTGTGGCTTCTAGTGTCATCATTGAGGAGCTATCAAATATGCAAGTCACCAAGAGGGATCTGATTGATGCCTTGCTTATTGTGAATGATGCTTTGTCCCATACATGGATTGTGAATTCAGGTGAATCATTCCATGTTACTCCTATTAAGGAGTGTTTTACTATCTTTCATGCAAGCAACCATCAATATATATATCCTAGACATGTATATCTTAAGAATAACCATGCTTGTTCTATTGAAGGTATTCGCATAATGCATCTCACTATGATGCACTATAGATGGCATTAATGAGCTGGTTTTGCATGATGTAAGGTATGTACAAAGCATCAAGAAAAGCCTATTGTCTGTCGGGCAAATGGATATGCCTGGGACTCTTAATTGCTTGCATGGTAAAGCCTTGATAGGCAAGTTTATTGCTTTGGCTGAAATCTATTCGAATGTGGAATTATGGCATAAAAGGCTTGGATGCATGAGCCAAAAAGGCCTTGATAAACTATATAATTTGGACAAGTTTGATGCTAAAGGCTCAAAACTTGATTTTTGTAATGAATGCCTTTATGGTAAACAAGTAAAGAATTCGTACTACTCTGGTGCCTCTCGTAAGTATAATGTGCTTGATAGCATGCCCACCAAATCTATGGGGGGTGCTCTTTACTTTGTTTCTTTTGTTGATGATTACTCTAGGAAGCTTTGGTATTTTCATAGGTGGCCTTGAACTTCTCCTATACCTCAGAAGCACTTGTAAAGCCTGTTAGATCCACTAAAATTTCATTCGATACAACCATCTTAATATAAATGATGGCCTTTTTGTTTAGGTTCGTCCATGTTGCATCTATCATACTTTCAAGCTTGACTTCTTTAAAAGCCCTCTTTCAATCTTTAAGAAAGAGGATGCCAAGCATTCTCTCTTTTCACAAATCAAAGCTGCTACGTGCAAATCTCTTGATCTCAAACAAGTTTGTGACATCAAAAGAAGTAGAAGCCACGTGTGTAGACTGAGAGCTTCAAAATTTCATAGAAAAAGATAAAATTGACCTGGCGTCCTATGCGTAATCACTTGACTTGGCTATACTTGAGAAATTAAGACCAAAAATTGTTCAAAACTTAGAAAAACTAATTTCTGAAATTTTATATAGAAAATAAAAAAAAATTACAAGTTATAATTGCATAAAAAACAACAACAAAGGTATAGATAGATATAAAATAGACTCAATGGGTGCTTGTTTTCACAAAAGCTCCAATTTTTGTAGCAATATAACTTGTAAAATGAGAGAAATGACCTATTATAATAAGTTTTTAGGAAGTATGTACTTCCACAATCCTTATACATGTACTCCTACTTGAAATGAGAGAGAATCTATGCAAGAAAGGACCTGTAAATGAAAAACCGTACAGGTTCTGAAAATGATATGTGGAAATAAAAAAAGCACAATAGAAGAGGTTCTTTTTCGATAAGTTTTTAGGAAGTATGTACTTCCACAATCCTTATACATGTACTCCTACTTGAAATGAGAGAGAATCTATGCAAGAAAGGACCTGTAAATGAAAAACAAGCCGTACAGGTTCTGAAAAATGATATGTGGAAATAAAAAAGCACAATAGAAGAGGTTCTTTTTCGATGAAACTCTCTGAAACACTCAAAATTTGTTTTCGGTTTGTTAAAGGCTAAAGTAATCCTTAAAAAACAATAGTTTTATCGCAAAAAATGAAGGTTTTTTGCGATGAAATTCTCCTAAATGCAAGAAAATGCCTTGTGCTTAGCATAGTTGTCATGATGGAACGTCTCAAAACTCTAATACGAGTTGAAAGAGGTTGCGGAGAGTTACATGGTGGCATGCTTGGTTTCTCCAAATGCCAAAGGAGTGGGCTGCTGCATGAGGAGAGAGAAAGTGGAAAGAAAATTTGCACAGAAATTTAGAGAAGAAGATGGAGAAGATGAAGTTGAAGAAGTCCCATTCAAGCTATGAGAGTTTTTGAGACCAAGTCTTATTGATAAACAACTTTTAGGTCATTTGGGCATGTTCATAAATGGCCATCGACCAAAAATCAAAAAAATAATGGAAATGCCTATAACTCCCCAATATGGGGTCCAAAAACATAAAATAAATGTTTGGAAAGCTCTTGAAGAGAGCTATCAATGGGAAGGGTCAAAATATACAAAAGGAGAGTCCCTGGGGCCAGTGTTGTATTTCGACGGTCTGTCATGCCCTTCAATTTTGAAGGTTATCTATAGGTAATAGCTGTATTTCAGATTTTTAGTGTAATTTTTGAAGGTCTAAAAAGATTTACGACCTTGTTTTATGGTCCAAAATGCCGAAAACGGGCAATACGGCCGTCAAAAATCAACACTGCCTGGGGCCTTTATCCCCAACATAGGATAGGTGCAAACCATGAAAGCGTAGGACCACATAATTGAGTTCCTCTGAGTCCTGCTTGAGAAGCATCATTTGGGGTACCTCTTGGGTTGCATGCTTATGAACAACTTAACCTGCTGAAGAAATCCTTTGAACTTTGATCTTGTCCCATCAAATTTTTTAGGTTGAGTGCAAACTTCCATATACATGCTTGAGCGACAAACCCCAAGGAGTAGAGGAAGGTTGACTAGTAGGTTGAACTTCATTTGTATATAAAGAAGTGATGCTCTCCAATTACAAATTGAGCATGTAAAGTATACATTGCTTCTATAGTAGCTTCAATCTTCAAAAATCTGATGTGACCCTTTGGAGTGTACGTCTCTTCAATTCTATATTCAATATCTGTAAATAATTTGATCATCTGCACCTCCTGGAGTAAATAATCGGATCATTTGCACCTCCTTTTTGAATATAAAAAGGAGGTTGATCTACATCTACAACGAAGATTCGTCTACATGTAGCCAAATTCTCTATGTACTCTAGTTTGTCTTTCTCTCATACCAATTGTTGGTTTTTTGGCCCACAATCAATATAGAGACATATAAAAATTAGAGACAAGATGAAGAATCGGCCAAACATGAGAGAAATAAAAGGAGCTATGCATCAAATATGATCATTAGATTCCATGAAGAAGTACATGAAGCTACAAGATAGCATAAGGAATATGTAAGAGATAAAAGCTCTCCATAACACCACAATAATCTCAAAAGCTGAAGATGATCTCCTCAAATAGATAAGCGCCAAGTTGTTGCACACCTTGTAGATGATGAATACACAACTCCACTCTCCATGTTGAAGGGACCTTTTTCCCCGCAAAGTCAAGAGATGAGCTCCTCAAGTAATGCTATGTGTTTCCACTATCAAGTCTTTTTATAAATTTGATTAAGCGAAGATTTTCTAGCTAAATAAAGCGAAAAGCATGGTCTCGTGAATCTCGTCATAAATTGGGGTTCGAACTCCATTTTTGACCATTGTTTATTAATTTCAATTATATAAATTGGGGTTCGAACTCCATTTTTGATCATTGTTTATTAATTTCAATTATATTCTAAGCTGCACAACCTTTGGATCAAAGTTTTAGGATTTTGATACGTGGCACAATGCTTTTCAAACTTATAAAGTGCTTTTTGCTCTTGATCTAAACATTAGGATTCTTTAATGGATGTCAAATAGCTAAGTGTTATATATCATTGGATAGCTCTTGATGAGTACTATCATATTCTGCAATGAAAATGTTAGCCAAATTTTGATAATTTTGACTGTCCGATCAGCTTTTTGACCAAGCGTTGACGATCCGAAATAAAACCTCCATCCCTAGCGCATACAGAAGTTTGCCCCACTGCACATATTTCCAACAAAATTGTCACACACCTTTGCAACACACTCTGCGTGGTTCCTCTTCTCATTCTCTAATTCAAGTTTAAGGCTTTATTTTTTGTTGTCAAAGTTTCAATCCTTCTTTGTAGAAGAGTCATTTCTCTTTTGATATTTTGCAACTAAAGTTGACGTTCATAACTCTTATTCCCTGCTTCCATATCACAATGGTGTAACTATATGTAATATCCAAGCGTACCATTGAATCCATCCCAATTTATCGCAAGAATGATGTAACATTTTGATATGATGGTGCACAATTTATAAGAGGTTCATGAGGATATAATATACCAATGCTCCATAGGTCTAATGCCTTGCATCCTTACAGTCGTAGTTGATGCCTTTGTTTCATAGGCATGCATAATCTCTCTCTTGCTCAAGATGTAGATTGAATTAGTTTGAATCATTTTTTGCGTTAAAAGTCATCACAAAAATAAAATGCTAAGATGATGGTCACACTTGAGCAAATCACAAAGTAAAGCTAAATGTCGTAGATAGAGGAGAGATGAGAAAGAGAGTGATTATGGATGAGAGAAGAAATCTCAAGGAAAAGAACGAGGCCAAAAGGTAGAACTTTTCAAGGAATCTTAGTACTGACATTTGGAGTTTCTAGGAATGCTTCACAACTTAAAAAGAAAAAAGAATATTTACAACTTTTTGGCATTTTATATGAGTTAAAAAAATCCATTTTAGAGAGAGAATGAACATATTCTAACCAGATATGCCACAAAATCTGAAAAGCCGAGTTTAAGTCAGCTTTTTTAAGTACAAATTATCAAATGAGAAAGAGAAGGGTCTAAAGGAGAGAGAATGGTATTTATTCGCTTTTGAGATCTAAAAGTGACATATTATTGTTTTGCCCTATTCACTTAATCTAAACTCAAGGCATGTTTAAAGTTAAACCGCTTTTCATAATGTGGCAATTAAAGTGGCCCTTGAAGTCCCTAAACCTTTCTTAATGCTCTCCCAAAATGGACCACTTTGGACTACAGTCTCAATATCACACTCTTCAGATTGGAGCAACCAAGTGGACTACACCACCATACCAACTATGAGAGAAATATGAAGTTCTGGGATTCCCTTGTAAAAGAGGTTGGTATGAATCAGTTGGGGTCTTGGTTCTAGTTCGAGTCTTATTATAGTTCTGTGCAGTTATGAAGTGATGATACATGTGAGCACTAAATGTGAGAAGTTAGAGGCACATGAGTAGAGGAGCAAGAGATAGCCGAGTTCATTGGTGCTCACTCAAGGTTCAGCAGGTGTTGAATGTGGATTGTTGCCTTCTCTAGTACATTGGGGAATACTTTGTTCTGTGTATGATTAGATGCATGAAGCATGGAACACATACATATGAAGGTTTTCGGTTTCAAAAACTTCTTTAATGCAATAACCCTGATTTGTTATGAAGCTGTATGAATCTACTTTGTAGGATGCTACAGCTACATTCTATGCTTAGAGTATCTTGTTGTTCAGTATGAAATATGATTTTTACTGGTTTTAAGTCTTCTAGCTACTTTATTTTCCTTTCTAACTTTATTTTTCAACCTCTAATTTACTTATTCTCTGCTTTTCCATGTATATTTTAATTTTCTTGTTAGCCTTATGTGAGTGTTATACTTCTTGTATTTTTGCAATGTATGTATGTGCATAGACATTTATTAATTTGAAGTTTAATTAAAGTTCAATTACTGTGGAGGTTATGAAGATGCAATGTTCTGATTTTCTTGTACAGGATCCTGAAGATTGGCCCTTAATAGAGCCATTGCCATCATATGGAACTGGAAGAGAGCGGCCAGGCAAGCGATATGCAAGTCTCATACAAGGAGATGGGCTTGTTGATGTGTGGATTACTGGTACAAATTGCTCTTTTACTTCGATGAATTTATTGTCCTTTTTCCTTTATGTATTCGTTGGACTTTCGTCTTCGGACTTCCAAATGGATCTGCATATGTTCTGAAACGATATGAAACTGGGAGAGGCATGAGCTCAATGTAATAGTCTATTTGAACATGTGTCTTGATTGAGCAATCCTATTTTCAGCATATGTTAGTGGATTGTTTGCTTAATATTTTCTGCATATCGCAGCATATATGACATTAAATTTTCAAGCGCAATTGGACTTGTCAGAATGCATTCATAACCAAGCTCAAGTGTTGGTAACATAGAGCAACACATCTGTGTCAGTGATTCATTGTCAATGCTCTTGTACGAATAGCTACTGCCCATATCCTTTTGTTTTATCCTTTTAGAAAGTCTTCTGGAGGCACAGTTGAGAGCTGCATGATCTAATATTATAGCATCAATATGTATAGCTTGTATGCCACATAACTTACATCTGAAAGATTCCCCGATTGTAAGGTGTCTCCTCTTCACTGCATCTGCATAAGATATTCTTTCGTCTGCATGTCTATCTGTCAGTTTGAGTTGTTGGGAATGTAGTAGGCCCAATGATAATTCACAGGATATTTTCAATGCTTAAAACCTTGAGCACACACACAACTAGAACCAAATAAGATAGATGATTGGTTAGAAAAATAGACAAGAGACAAGAGAAGTGAAATGAATAGCTAAATGCCACTTTTAATAATAATTACTTGGTGAAATAATAACTACACAATGTGTGTAATATACAAATTTTGAATAAATGGCTGAATGTAGAAGGGAGAGTAAAAGTAAAAGTAAAAGTGTGCTGGAATTAAAAGAAAAATAGGACTGATTATAAGAGAAACAGCCTATGTGCTGGAATTAGGGCAAATTTCTGCAACCCTAACAGAATTTAGGATTTCTTTTCTGAAATAAGCTTCCATAAAGCTGCTTCTCTTGAGGTAATAGGTAATAAAACCTGGTACAGAAGCAAGACTTGAAGAATAACTGAAATTCAGCAGGTACTTACAATATTCAGCATGCACACACTTGAAAAGTGTGTGGAAAAAAAGAGCACAGCAGCAAATCAGCTCTAAGAACCTACTAGAGCATCACCTTCACCTAGAATCACTTGAAAATGATGTGATTGATGTTTTGTGTGCTCCTAGGGGTGTGTTCATGTAGCCTCGATCCCCAAAAACGAAAATCATAGCGTAAAAGCTAAAATAGCATGCTTTTTGCAATTCGATAATAGATAGCTCTTGATGAGAACTATAAGAATATGTAAGAACGTTTTTGTCCATTTTTGAAAATTAGGGTTTTCGAGATTTTAGGGTTAGTACCCTCGGTAGGAATTTGGCAAATAATTTTCCACAATTCTTTTTCATATTTGTATTGGTTTTCCTATTTTCTTGTATTGATCTTATTTTTTTGTCTAGTCTCTTGTTTAGGTGTCGAGTTTTTCTTATATATTCGAGCTTGCTCTCTTGATCTTGAGTTGGTAAGTTTGGATAACTCTAAACTTACGAGAGTATATATATAATGATGCAAAGATGGTTCGAGTTATGGTGAGTATATGAAATGAAACTAACATAGCAAAGAATGAGGTGGGGAATCCAAGATAAGACTCGTAAGTATGTATCATTCCATGAGTGCTTAATATGGTGACATTCCTGAAACATGATATTAAGTCCTAACCTAAGCTCCAAAGTTGGGGCATGGAAATTACAAGTCAGATACACAATGTCATTGTCGAAATGCATGCATACATACCCACAATGCTGATGTTGTAAAGAAAGTCACGATGGAATGCCAAAAGTTTGCTCCAATTACTAGCACATTGTTATCGCTACCAATAAGGAGGCTTAGCACAAACGTAATGATGATTACATGTCAAAGTGAGAAGTATTTCCCTCAATCTACTACCTCTTATGCATGCATACATACATACATACATATATACATACGTACATGTATGCATGCATGCATATGCATACTACTAGCACATTGTTATCGCTACCAATAAGGAGGCTTAGCACAAACGTAATAATGATTACATGTCAAAGTGAGAAGTATTTCCCGCAATCTACTACCTCTTATGCATGCATGCATACATACATACATACATACATACATACATACATACATACATACATACATACATACATACATACATACATACATACATACATACATACATATATACATACGTACATGTATGCATGCATGCATATGCATACATTCATACATAAATACATGCATGCATAGATACACACACATACACACACACATACAATACATACATACATAGATACATACATACATACATACATATGTACATACATACATGTATGCATGCATGCATATGCATACATACATTCATTCATACATACATACATACATACATACATACATACATGCATACGTACATACATACATACATACATGCATACGTACGTACATACATACATACATACATACATACATACATATACATACATACATACATGCATATGCATACGTACGTACGTACATACATACATACATACATACATACATACATACACACACACCCACACACACACACACACACACACACACACACACACACACACACACACACACACACACACACACACACACACACACACACACACACACACACATACATACATACATACATACATACATACGACACTAAGTCTACACTCATTGTTACCCTTGAAACTCATACTCTCACCTGATACCCATAATGACATTCTTGAGTATCCTATCCATATGTCTGTGTCGTAGCTCTTCTCCATCAGTGTTTTTGAAAATCTTCGATTTCGTGCCTGTGGATCATAGTTACAGGAAACGGCCGGAAACGGTTCGCCATTTCCCCGCATTGTTTCTGAATGGAAATGCGTTTCCGGGCTTCAGAAACGGTTCGCTGTTTCCCCGGATTGTTTCTGATTGGAAACGCGTTTCCAGGTTGTTGGAGATTAAGAGAGGTAGAGCCAAGGGGATCACCAGCGCACAGAGTCCTTTCAGAATGTGCTTCAGAGAGATGGAGTGCAAGGAGCATTTCACTTGTAGATGTCCAACCTATTCAAAGATCCGAGAGAGATTGTGATATTCTTGTACACTTCTGTCACTCTCGATCCGAGAGAGAGATTGTGATATTCATGGTACACATCATTGTGTTCATCGACCTGCTCTTCCATTTATGCTCGAAAGATTGAAACGAACAACACACACGCTGGGATCACCCCATATACTTTCCAGGGGTCAAATGTCAGTCGGAAATCTGTGTTTTGAACCCTAGATCTCACAATTCAGGGTCCAAAGTGTTTATCACTACACCACGGATCTACGACTCTGCTTCTAAATTTGTTGGCGAATGATTTTGCACCACCTTTATGACTGTAGATTTTGTATTATGGGCTAACTTGGCCTTCAGTAGACGTCAATAAATCCCCCCCCTCCCCCTGACACACACACACACACACACACACACACACACACACACACACACACACACACACACACACACACACACACACACACACACACACACACACACACACACACACACACACACACACACAGAGGTTGGATTTTGGTATGTTTGTAGGTGAGAATGGCACGATCGATGGCCAGGGTGAGGTATGGTGGGAAATGTGGAGGAACCGGACACTCATCCACACTCGTGGCCATCTCATAGAATTCATGAACTCCAGTGACATTGTCCTGTCAAGTATTGTGCTTCGGAACTCTCCTTTTTGGACTGTACATCCTGTGTACTGCAAGTAAGCGTCTGTTGCTACTTTCCTAATCTGAGAACCTTCTGCGTGCTTACCTTATTCTTTTTTTTTTGTTTTTGTCTGCAGTAACGTCATGATTCATAATCTTACAATTTTGGCTCCATGGGATTCACCCAATACAGATGGCATAGACCCAGGTAAGCTTTCTTTCTAGTCTTCTATAATAATTCAGTGTCTCGCATTCGATAATCTTACACTTTGAATTCTATCGTCCGGCCTTTTTTTTGAAGTTTGGGGATTTGCTTGGTCTATTTCTCATGAAGCTTGCATATTTACAGATTCTAGCTCCAACGTGTGCATAAAAAATTGCTATATTAGCAATGGCGATGATCTCATATCAATCAAGAGTGGTTGGGATGCGTATGGGATGCAAGTTGCAAAGCCAAGCGTCAACATAACAGTAAGAAGGGTGACGGGGACAACACCCACATGCTCAGGATTTTCAATTGGTAGCGAGGTCTCAGGGGGGATAGAGAACATTTGGGTGGAAGATTTGCAAGTGTTCAATGCTTCCGCAGGAATAAGGTTGAAGACAGCTCCTGGAAGGGGAGGGTACATAAGGAATGTGACCTTAAGGGATGTCAAACTCATGGAAGTGAAAAGGGCTATTGAGTTCAGTGGGGATGCAGGGGAACATCCTGCAGATATCGTTGGAGTAAGTTCAAATGCGTCGCACAGTGTCTCTATTATATCAACAACAGTGACTGGTGTTTCCATCCAGAACGTTGTTGGCACTAATATCAGCTTTCCAGGACGTTTCATTAGCACACCCCAGGGTCCCTTCATCGACGTTTGCTTGTTCAACGTTTCACTCGCTACCTCAGCATCATGGATCTGTTCTCATGTTCGAGGTTCATCATCTACAGTGATGCCTCCTTTATGCCCTCTTCTCTTGAGTTCCTCGAACGAGTCGGCTCCTTGCGGCATCACGCTTCCGTAGCTCCACTTATACTCCCGAAGCCACATATTAGTGTATCTCCTGAGTCCTGACATGCCGTTAACATCTGCTTACTTCAGTCGGCTCACTTGACCAACCTAAAGCGTCCAGAGAAGATGCGCTGCTGTTTCGCTTCTGACTTTTTCACACTAATAGAACTATGGAGAGGAATCAACAGGGTGGCACTGGTTACTTCTTGAAGTAAGGAGTTGAAAGCCGGAACCTTCATGACACCAGGACGTGTTCTGTGCATGCATGGCCTTCCAGGGTCCAAATAATTTGCTATATTGGGTACTATATGCATGCATAAATATTCGTGAGGATCACGTTTGAGGACAAAACGGCAGTTTCTGTCAGAAAAATGGAAGATAGCTCCAATTCTTTAGTAACCTGTTGATGAAAGATCAACTATGGCAGGGTGACCACTTACATATTGGGAGTTAATAGTCATGTTATCGTGTTATATTCAACATTAAATTTGCAGCTGATTATGTTCAAATAGAGCTTGAAGCAACCTCAAAAGCTGCAATCCGACGTTTGACCTTCTTGGAAATAAGTGTATGATAAATACCCTCATTCTTTATTTACTGAATAAGCTGACACAACATTCAATGTACGTACCACCATTCCAGTGGATCCTATTTGTTCATAATAAACCTAAACATAGATTGAAAAGTTTGAATACGTGTCCGTGTTCTCCACAAATTTTGAATTTTCTGTAGCTTGAAGATGCTAATTTGTATATTGATTATGTTCTCAGCCAGAGCTTACATGAATTCTATAGAAAGAACATGAATATTATCATTCTGTGCGAAAAGGATTCGCAATTTCGTATGATAATCTAAAACTCTCATTCTTCATTGTATTCTAGAACTGCAGAACGGTGGTTGGAGCATACGAATGTTCAAGGCACTGGTTTCCATGTGCTTTGAATTGAAGAGTCTAATTAGGCCATTAATGTGTTTTTCTACTACGAGTTTAACACTTCCACCATGATTGAAGAAACCTTGTCAAGAACATTTAAACTTTGTGTTGTTCAAACGAATATGTTTTTATATATGGGACTTGGTTGGTGAAGTTGTCAAGCGGGATTTGGGCGGAGTGAATCACAAGGGCTTTTGCTTTAGAGGACATGCTTGGCAGCGAAGTATAGTGATTCTTCTTCCAACATCAAAAGTGTCTTCTTGCGCTGGTGATCTTATCTGGGATGTTTCTTCATCTCTTGTCGTCTTAGTTTATCTAAAATTTTGAAGTTTTCCTTCATTGTTGATTTTCCATATATAGGGACCGCGAGAGACACATTGAAAACAGTGATCTTATGAGCTTTTGATTGAGCTCATGTAAGGAAGGAAAACAGTGTACGTTTGTGTGGAGAAGTCTACAAATGGCTGTGCACGATGCTGTCTAATCTCGATACGGATTGCTGCTTGGTACCTGTGTGTGAGCCTTTTAATAGGTTTTAATTTGCATGTCTGTCATCCAAGAAAGTAATTTTAGCCTGCTTCAATTTTTGCAAGACTCCCTTCTAGAATACTTTGTAAAATGATGATAATTTCAGCAATAGATAAATGTAAGAAATTGTAGATACAATACCAAAATTACGTTCATGAGCACCTAGAGAGAGACGTGAACGACCCTAAATAGAAGAACTAACACACACAGAAAACAATCTGCAAAGTAGAAGACAATAGCCCAAAGATGGAGACATGAGCAAATCAAGGGTAGAAGTAGAAAAATATGTTCAAAATTAGTAAGAATTAATATAGGGTGCTGATATCGAGGCACTTTTTTCCCTCTTTAGGAGATTTTTTCCCCCGGCTTGTATATATATGCCTATATAATCCTAAGGGGTCACTTATCTTTTTGTACATTCACTTGGTAATACATTCTGTATTGTGTTGTGCTCCAAGCTCCTTCATCTTCCTTGTGCCATTCATGTGCTTCCACATACTTCAAATTCTAAGAATTGGTACCAAAGCAGGTCGTTGCTTCATCTAGCATGTCGTGGACATTGCTTTGGTTAGTCTCAAAATCACATGAAAATTGGTGACTTTACTCTGGGCAATTAGGAGTCCAAAATGGCTTCGCTTTGTAGTGTCGAAATTTTGAATTCCCTTATCACAGTGATGCTTACTTCCAAAAACAGTTGGAAAGTGAGCATATGAATGAAAGAGTTTTTATAAACAAGTTTTTCACAAAGATCAAAGATTTGAAGGAGTAATTCATTTTTGCTAATGAATTCATGCGAGATAGTTGCACAGAATGCTCTTAACAATCTTCCAGATTCATATTTGAGTTTTGCTTCTAGTCTTCGATTGATGATGAAAGGCAATCCAAATGCCTTAACATTTGATTTACTTTTATTTGCTGCAAAAAGATGATTCCAAACAGAACATGTCAATTATGTGTGTTTCATATCAAGCTTTCTTAGTTAGTCAAAAGGGCAAAGGTAAATGGAGCTCATCCAGTTTTGCATATACTGTAAGAAAAATGATCATGTCCTAAAGAGCTATGCTAAACTCGCTACAAAATGGGCAAAGAAGAAAGAGGCTAGAATGTTTGTTGCAGAGGTCTTTATAACTAAAAAAGAGTCAACTAATCTTATTTAGAATGAAAATGGGCATTTACTATTGTTTGCAGCTATGAACCATCTTCTCATGAGTAGTGAATGTTTGCTGTAGACTCAGATGTTTGGTACTTTGATAGTAGGACAGCCAAACATATTACCTAGCAATGAAGTTTCTTCACTTCACTTGAGCATGCCCCCCCTATACGAAATATTACATGTGCTAACAAGTCCTCTTATCCTGTAATGGGAGTTGGTAAGATCATTCTGACTACTGCACATGGCAGTGCTTTCATAATCAAATGCTTTGTATGTGCCACAGATCCAAAAAAATATTTTGTCAATTTCAACATTAACCAAAATTATCTTGGTTATCAAATTTGTTGATGACGGATGTACCATTCATGATTTCTCAAATGGTGATGTTATTATTGCTTTTGGCATTTTATGTCATGGGTCGTATAAGCTCATATACTATACAAAATTTATGAATGATTCAACATGTGCAGTTCAATTCTCATGCTATCTTAGATGCAAAGCTTTGGCATGCACACTTTGGTCATATGAATTTTGCCGATTTGCTTCACTTGCAAAAATCTGAAATGATATCCTCTCTGCCCAAACTTGAGGCACCTTGTAAACATGATTGTGAATTCTTTATTTTGTGCAAAATGCAACATTTCTCCTTCCCAAGAGATGGTTTAGTTCGAGCTACTCACAAATTGCAGCTTCTTCATAAGCATGTTTGTAGTCCTATGCAGACATCTTCATTTGGAACTACTTTTATGTCATGAATTTTATTGATGACTTTTCCAAGCATGCATGGGTGTATCCATTGAAAGCAAAGTTCGAAGTGTTTATGTGCTTCAAACAATTCCTAGTTATGGTTGAAAATATGACAACATGTAAATTGGGCTCTTCTAGGGGAGGAATACATATCTTCTAATTTTAATGCGTTTCTCGCTTACTGTGTGATAAACCATCACTATATAGTGCATATAAACCTCTCAAAAATGGATTTGCTAAAGAAAAGAATGTCTCTCATGGAAATGGCAAGGCGTATGGTCAAAAGGTAGACTCTACCACCTAGCTTCTCGCTTGAGATTATTACATGTGTAACACAAGTACTTAACATATATTCGACCAAAGCACTACAATCGATCACTCCATATGAGGCTTGGTATGGTCATAAAACATCTGTTGCTCATCTTTGTGTCTTTGATTGTTTGGCATATGCATTAGTTCCTGAACAACAATGCAAAAAACTCGATGATAAAGCAGTGAAATGTATTTTTGTCAAGTACAATTCTGAAAGCAAAGACTATCATATGAATCATCCACAGAATAAACATATTTTGGTTAGCCCTGATGTTTTTGTGGAAGATGCAATTTAACCATCTCTTATATATGTCAAGGAGACATCAATTAGCTCGAAAGATGTGTATGGCACTTTGTTGCCTCTTTTTACAAGTGGACAATCAAGTGCTGGTCCAAATGAGGCAATGCCTCAGCATTCATAGGTTTTAAGTAATGATGCACATCATTCCGATTCTGAATCAAATTTACATGATGCACTTCTTGATGAGAGGATTGACATAGAGGAGGCAAAAACTATGCCTAAATGGTTGGTGTAGACCTTGATAGATAACAAATTAGATGCAACATCGACATATCATACTCCTTCAGGCTATCACAATGCTTCCTTTGCATCAAATTGCTATGTAATGGCTGTCTCTAGTATTTGTGATGAGAATGAGTCTCTTCTTTTGATGAAGCATAAAATTCAGAAAATTTGATGGCTGTTGTGCAATCATAATATGCTGCAATTATGAAGAATGGTACTTGGTCTTCATGTGATTTGCCTCCATGCAAAAAGGCCTTGACACTAAACGGGTATACAAGTTGAAACACAAGCTTGATTGAATAGTTGACAAATATAAGGCAAGGCTTGTTGCCAAAGGTTATGCTCAAGAGAGAGCCATTGATTTTGATAAGGATTTTGCTCCCACATGCCGCGTGACCACTTTTCGTAGCATTTGTGCACTTGCAACTCATCATGGTTGGAATGTACATCAATTGGAGATTAAAACTTCATTTTGAAATGGTGACTTAAATGAAGAAGTGTATGTATTTCAACATCATGGTTTTTTGCAAAAGAACATGAAAACAAACGGTGTAGTTTGAAAAAGGCATTGTATGGTTTGAAGCAAGCACCACATGTTTGTTATGAAAAGATACATCCCTACTTGATTGCACATGGTTTTGAGAATAGTCCAACTAAGAGCAACTTATATGTTAAGTGTATAGATGATTTGCTTTTGATCATTGTTGTATATGTTGATGACATGCTGCTTACTGGTCCTAATGAGAAGATATTTCTAAATTTAAGGCTGATTTGTATGTCTCTTTTGAGATTCCAGATTTGGAGCATTTGCATCATTATTTCAATTTATGCAAGTTGATGGGGGAATAACTTTATGTCAAACAAAAGATATTTACATATTATTATAGCATTTTGCTCTTGAAGGTTGCAAACCTATTGTTAGTCCCATGGAAACAAGTTTATGGTTGAATTTTCATGATGCTAGAGATGCATTTGATGTTGTTCTCTATCTGTAGGTTGTGGGATGCTTGACTTACTTATGCAGCACTTGCCTTGATATTCAGTTTGCTATCTCTCACATGAGTAGGTTTATGCATTGCTTCCATAGCCTCAAAGTCCAACATATGAATACAAAAAGATCTCTGAGAACAATGCAGGGGACAAATCTTTGCATTACCATATGCATGTTGACCATGTTCATATGAACATGGAAGCTTATTACCAAGGACTAACCAAAATTTCATAGTGCTATTTTTATTCTTTATGATCTTGAGATAATCCTTATGAGGGAATAACACTCAAACTAATGAGGATCCTTGGCTCTCATCTTGGAGTCCATTGTTTGATGACAATGTTTGATACTTTTAATTTCAAAGTATCGTCCTATGGTATGAACGAGAGCTTTAAATCATAATATTTAAATTAAGATTCAATCATTTAAAGTGTAGAACCAAAACAACAAGCGATACTTTCATGCCCTACAATAGATTTGTATTATATCACATAAGGCACATATAAATTACATATAATTATGCATAGAACGTTGTAGAACATGATGTTACACTATATAGTATAAAAAAGTAATGGTTAATGCAAAACATGCAAACATTTTGAGGTTTTGTTAAGTTGATATATGAGAAAATATATGCAAAAAAAAGCTCAATTGATTCAAATTTTGAATGCTTTGAATTATTTTTTACTAAAAAAAAGAGAGATTAGTTTTTTAATTATCAACAAAAGAAATCAATTCAAATATTATTAGAGCTTTAAGGTTGGTTTCTTGGAAACCAAGGTAGGAGGAAGCTCTTGAAAAGTAGCTTTAGAAGATATGGAATATTTTATTTTGCGCCATGTTGATGTAGGTAATTGAACCCATACTTTGCCACTTGGAGAAAAAAAAATTACTTTTGCACCTTTACATATGATTTTCTAGATATAATTAGACGTGGATTTCAAGGTTGCAACATTTCAAGCAATATTTCATGATTGAGAAGATTACATGTACTCATGATAAAAAAAATGTAGGGGAGTTCTTATCAAAGGATTTTATTAATTACCTACTTCAATATGGAATCCAAAGATGGTTTTCTTGTAGCCATACTCAACCAAATGATAGAGACAATGTTTGAGTTGGAGTTTGAAGAATTTTGGGTGGGGAGAAGACTTCCCAAGAGGCCACTCATCCTAGTATTGTTCTTGCATGGACTCACTTAACCATGAGGGGGGTACACTAGTATAATCTTTAAGATTTCTAATGGTGCATATAAATGGTTATAGTCCTTTGGATAAATGTGCTCAAACGTTTATGCCAACATAGACTACTTGTTGGTTATAATAGTAAGAATAAAGCCTTCTATTTATGGAAGATGGTACTCAAAAAAATACTCACTACTCTTAGAATGTTATGAATTAAGAAAAGCTCTTTTGCATAGCTTCTAATAGTTAGGATAAATGAGCTATCACAAGTTATATATTTAATTTATATTGCTTAGAGTAAGAGAAATATACTTAAGAAGTTATAGGTGTGATCTCGACATTTCAACAAGAATACAATACATATACACAATCATAAAGAATAACTCATATCTCTACACACAGAGCTTCATTTGCAAAATCCTTGCATAAACCTATATAGAAGGATGTTAGCTTCATGATTCATGCATTGACTATGAGCTTGAGATCATAGATCCACTTCAATGACTCTAAGAGAAAGCAAACTTGGACAATCAACAATCAATAGTATGCAATAACACAAAGATGATGATGAAAATACATGTGTTGATATGTAAATTAAAATTCTTGGAGGAGTTGAAGGACCTTCTATGGATTTAAGTAAAAATTAATGAGCACTCTCGAAGTGTGTGAAATCTCCTTTATATTCCATGGCTGCTCAATTGAAGTTTATATAGTCATTTTTCCATAAGTGTAGTTGGTTAGTATTGAATGAATTTACCAAAAGGTTCAAATCATCTTTTCAATCACTTATTTGATTTTTAATTTAAATAGAACTCGTGTCTTTTTGCTCCATATAGTTCCCTTTAAGTTTGGAATTTAATAATACTCTTATAACTTTTACGCAAAAGTAAATAAACATGGATAAATATGCATGTGTACAAGTGATTCTCAAAGCCCATAGAGTCCAAGGTATATGTTCAAGCTCTTAGGCGTGCCATATGCAGCAATGCTTTGCATGTTGTTTGAACGTACAAACAATCACCAAATCACTCACTTTTAAGCCCTTGTCTTTAATGTGGGCATCGTGTCTATGCTTGGCTATGTATATCCTTGCAACCACCTAAAGATGTGTTTCTTGTAGTTTCACTATGTTTTCCAACTATTGTGAAAGCCCACATTCATGTGTTTTTTCCACATGCAAGGTAGGTACTAAGAAATCTATTGGGAGAATAGTGTTTTGACCATATAATTGATTGGATGGTGTGGTTCTCAGGGTCGTTTTACAGGCTATTTTGAAAGCACAAATAAGATGATGTAGCTACTTGTCCCAATCTGATCTATCATTGTTAAATATTTTTGTCAAAATTGCACATAGTACCTTGTTTGAGCTTTCAACTTATATGTTTGCTTGTGGGTGATAGGGGCTTACTTTTCATGGATGATCATAACATTTTTCACCAATGATTCCACAATTTCATTAATGAAATGTTTAGCTTTCTTCCCCATCACACTTGCAAGAGGATGATACATCTTATGCCTTGAGAATTTCACTATTGATTTGCTCCATTTTGGGGCTTCCATTGTGTAATTTATGCAAAAAGGCTAAGTTGTTTTTTTTTTCTTGATAGGTATAGTAGTTTTTCAGATGAGCATGCACTTCGTTTGCATTTTTGGACAATACACCACAATTTGGTCCAAATTTTGCAAAGTTCCTATGTCCCCTTCATATTTTCCACAAAAACGTTCTTGTGGGATTGCTGGATTAAGTTCTCCCTCTCATCGCTATACACACCTTAGCAATACACAACTTGAATCCTTGAAGTATAAACTTACTACTAGGATTTGATAATCTCTTGCTTGCACCACCTTTTGTTCACACCTTGGATTGATTTTGTGTTTGGGTCTATGTGTCAAAATAGGGTTTTTTGGGACATGGGATTTCCTTCTAAGTTGAAAAGGGATGCATTAGGGAGTTCATCAAATACTTCAGTAGGTGGTTTTCCATGCATCATTCTTGAGGGATGCTTGAAACACACATGAGTGTTTCCTTTTTTTAATACGACCTAAGAATCAAACTCCACTAGTAGTAAAAACCATATGAAAAATCTCCTAGTGTACATGGTTGATTTACCAAGTATAACAATGTTTGGTGGTCCACATAAAGCTTGAATTTGTTGGCTAGGAGATGATGTTTAAATTTCTTACTATATAAACCATTTCAAGCTCTTCTCTTTTGCTTGTCATATAATCCTTTTCCACATTATTCAATTTCCTACTTGCATAAGCAATTGGTTGATCAACTTTCCCTTTCCTCTAATTGTGCAAAAATGCACCTTATTGCAAATTTTGAAATATCCACACGAATGTGGTGATTTTTGTTCCAATCTAGCACCTTAACTATGGGAGTTGAGCTCAACTGTCTCCTTAACTCGATGAATTCCTTTTTGAGATCATTCTTGGGGTTCTTCAACACATCACTACTTACTCACACAACAGAATGAAACACACATCATCGCTTACTCATAATGAACATAAATACATCAAACAAGATTACATAATTATCAAAGAAATGCAGAGCTTGAGCACTAAACAACCACTAAGATTTCAAGATTTCCCCTTACTTCAGCCTCTCCTCATGTACAAACTAATTCCTATTAAATAAACAAAGCGTCCGCATCATGTGAATACAATCATTTACATCATGCGACAAAGTTGTTAAAATATGATTGTAACTAACTTTCAAAAATCAGAGCCATCAAAAGTCCGAGTCATCAAGATCCAATTGAGCAAACACCAATTTAGCAAATTGAACAACTTTAGATATCCGATTGATCAACTTTTCTTGCAAAAACTTCTACTATTAAGACTGGCACTGCCCGGAGGATGATTTGTAAAAATCTGACCTGAACTCACAAACCCTTGATCAATCACAACCACACTCAATTCCCTATTTGGTTCTCCATTTGTGCCATTTATGAGATCACCATAATTTCTACAACTCTCTCAGCTTCTACTTCAATATCCATTTGCACCATAGTTACCCTTTGAAATACCTCTTCTCGAACCAAGTCTTGCTGAATCTGATCTTGCATTTCTTCCTTCAGATCCTATTGTAAGAATTTCCCCTTCAACTCTTCTATTTGCTGCAATAATTCCTCTTTGTCTTTTTGATTCTGCTCAATAATCTCCAACAACCGAACTTCATATTGAGAAACAAAACTAGCTTATAAAACTTCATAAGGATACCGAATTAAGGCTTCTAGTCTTTCTTTAATACCATTCCACAATTCCTGCATCCTCTTTTGCATTTGCTGCTTCATTAAATCCATATCTATTTCAAACATTAATACAACATCCATCTCTACTTCTTCTATCTGCAACATCTGTTTTTCCAACACCTACAAAGGTTTAATTCTTAAATTCAATACCTCATTCTCCAACTGTAATGCTACATTTGCCTCTACCAAACTTTTCATCTCCTTGCTCACCGTCTCCTGCATCTTTATTGTCCAATCTTCAAATACCTGTCAAGATTGTTTTATCTTTACTAATTCTATAGCTTGCTGATTTCTCAAATCTGCCATACCTACCTCATATTGTTCTGACTTCAACTGTAACTCCCTTTGCAAACCTTGAACCTGCTTTTTTTGTTGTTGATATTCCTCTGAATTTAGTATTTCATTCAACAACTTTTGTTCTTTTAATAATTCTTGCTATTTCACCATAAACTGATGCACCGCCTCCAATTTCTGATATGCATCCTGAACATCCATTATGAACACAGAAGACATCTCATCCATCCCCTCAAAAGGTAACCATACCATTGGCATCTTTAATGTCTAATTCATTCTTCTTTTCTTCGACAATTTAAAACTCTTCCCCATAGCTATAGGCACTTTTGATTCTTCCATTACCTTAATCGGCTCATCATGTAAACTAATAATTTTGGGAGTCTCTGCTTTAATCTTCTTCACAGCTGATAATGCCTCATCTACTTCATAACTTGACTTTAGTAAACAGATTGAAATAGTGCCACCAAATACACAAGCAACCTGCTATCTGACTGCATTTTTCTTTTGTCAGACAAGAAAATCTCTCCATACATATGGTCGTACATCCAATGCACCCAGCTAATTTTCTCTCCTCATTTCGCCCAACATATAGATGCATAATTATCTTTCGACATATAATCGTACTTCACAATGAAGCATAACCTTTCCAAATACCACTTCAACTGCTCCCTTTGCACATACAAAAAATTCGTGAGCATATAATATTGCCTACCACCTCCCTAGGTCAAAATTCCTTTCTTAATGCATCCTTTGGACATTTTGGTACTACTAGCTCCTTCAAAATTGGTAAATGAAAAACTTCGAGGATTAATTCAGTGGACCACCTTACCTGCTTCAATATCTGACCTTTAATTTTGATAAAATATTGACTTGAATTTTAGCATATTAGTTGGATTTCCAATTCTCCCAAGGTAACATTGCAAAAGAAAATGAAGCTGTCTGCTATAACCATGTTGCATTTATTGGTGTATTGGTATATATCTCTAGCTTGAAATCTATGTAAGGATCCATTAATGACGGAGCCAATTTACTTACATATAACGATGTCTGCTTGCCTTCTTCTTCTTGCACAAAACTATCATGCTCCTCAGTCGATGTATCTTTCGTGTGCACCACACTCTCTTTCTTCCTCAATCAACCCCTCATCTTTGCAGCAGAGTCAGACTGAAGAACTGCTGTTAAGCTTGCCGGCTTGTTTTTGGGCATACTAACCCACATACAAAGTATGCGGGTAGAATGAAAATGCACTCACGCAACCCAACTTGTTCGTACAATGCGACTATCTACATGCATAACCCGACATAGCCATGATTTAAATAGTCGTAAGTGAAATCCAAATAATAATTCAAGTTTTGCTCGCCCTTCGAGGTCATCATTGAAAATAATATTTCGATGGTATTTTTTGTCTAACCAACAGCCAACCCAATACAATCCGATCAAGCAACATCCGGGCAACCAAACTCCAATTAATTCTACTAGAGTGATATGAAATCTGACTGCATAGAATCCGACTGAAAGAACCAGAAAGAACAAACCTTTACCTAAAACCCACTTAAGTAAAGAGAAATCAATTTGCATAAAATCCGAACAACAAAGGTGAAGAGAACACAATCCAAGTAAGAAAAATCCAAATAAGCAACCCTTATTACACTTGTGATCGTTATTGATGTTGCATTGATTATCCAGATCAAACTATGTTTGTGCCAAACTTACTGTTTAACCAGTCCATGTCTGGAGGCTTACTCTCTAGAATTTCTTTAGCCAAAACCCATTGATAGGTTTGTCCATCTTAGTACCAAAAACATCTGCTACAAGAATAGTTCCTTGCTCCAAATCTTGGACAATCTGATATGGACCTTTGTACCTCAATGTTAGCATTCCTAGGTGTGGTCCTAATTTAGAATTGTAAACCATAACCCAGTCTCTGACTTGAAATACTTTAAATTTAACATTCATATTTACCCAAACTTGTCTCCTCCTTTGAATGATTTCTGTGATATAAGAACTCACTAAACGATCTTCCTCTAATTGTAAAATGTATTTTCTTCTATGCTTAACTGATAATTCTCCAGACATCTTTTCTGAAGTTTCTAGTAAACTTGGAACCACAAATTCCATTGGAGCAACAACTTCTAAAACATATGCTAATCTCAATGGTGTCATTCCCATTGTTACCTTAAAAGCTATCGTGAATAACCATAATGCTGAATCTAACATCAAATCCCAATTCTTTTGGTTATCATGTACCAGTTTTTTAAGAATCCTTAATAAAGTCTTATTGGTACTCTCTGCCTGACCATTCACCTGTGGGTGATAAGTTGTAGATTTCTTGTGCATAATCAAATGTGCCTTTGTTAATTCTCAAAATTACCTCATTAAGAAAATGAGCTCCTTTATCACTCACCAATTCCACTGGACATCCAAATTTGGTCATGATATTATGGTAGAGAAACTTAGCTACACTTGCCGCCCTATTATCTTTAAGTGCAGCTGCTTCAACCCACTTTGACTTGTTTTTTGGAAAATAACATGCCTTTTTGCAAACTCATGAGCATCCTTGAATACATAGGCCACCACAACCCAGCATGCAAAATCTTCTTACCTATAATGTCTCCTGATAAATGTGCCCTGCTGCTCCTGAATGTGCTTCCTGCAACATGGATGCTTGCGCAAAATCCGGCACACATCTTCTAATTACCTGATCAATCCTCTTTTTATATAATGCACCTACTATCACCAAATATGGCCTACTTTTTAAAGCAGAATTTTTTCTTTGATCTAGAGTGATTTTTGAGGCAACACTCCATCCGTTAGGAATGTCGAAAACTAGTCATAACAAGAATCTGACCATTCTACTTTTTAAAGAATTTTTTTTTCTTTGATCTAGAGTGATTTTTGAGGCAACACTCCATCCGTTAGGAATGTCAAAAACTGGTCATAACAAGAATCCATTAGGAATGTTGAAAACTGGTCATGCTAAATTTTCTACGTGTGTCAAAACAAGACTTCAGATGCAACAAGAGTTGCATATTCCTTCCAAACACTAAAGAATCATCTAGAAGTACTTGCATAAAATCTTGCAAATAAGGCTCAAAGACTTTATAACTATGAACACATATGCCCCTAATTCTATAATAAATGTTGTTTTATGTTGATCCTCTTCAGCAACATGGTTCTGATTGTGACAAAAAATCCATGTATGAAGCTATACATCTCATGCCCTGCTACTGCATCCAACATTGCATCACAAAACGACATTCGAAAAGGATTTGTAATTGTGGCCGCATTCAATTTTCTGTAATCCACACAAATCCGCAATTTCCTCTTCTTTTTTGGAACAACAATAATGGGTGATAACCACATTACCTGATTTACAGGTTTGATGAATCCAACTACTAAGAGCTTGTCAATTTCTTTCATTTGATAAGTAATTTACAATGAAATTTGCCTGAGCAGCTTGCTAAACCTATTGTTATTGCTGCCCTTGCTGGTTATTTTGATTATACCTAATAATTGGTACACCTCTTTCCTCTCTATGTTTGACCCATAATGGGTGATTGGGACCAATCCAATGATCTAGAGCAGAGCAATACCCACACTTGCTGATTTCCTTGTTCCCTCCATGGAGGTCTCCCTTGTTGTTGCCTCTGAAAACCGCCTCTTCCTTGAATCCGAATTTCTTGATTTGTTGCAAGCTCATTGTTGCTTCTATTGTCATGCCTTAACTGTTGACCTTTATGCTTTGGATTGTACTAATATTCACTTGTAGTATGACCTTCTTTCTCACATATTTCACAAAACTTTTTTTTGGGTGCAATTAGTGAATACCCACTCTTCTTTAGACGACTAATCAGAGCTTCTTCCTTGCCCTATTTCCCTTTTGACTTACGATGCCTTCATACTGAAACTACTTCCTCTTCACTTTACAAATATGAATCTATCGTATCTTTTCCAGAATCCGATTCTGAATTAGATTCTTCATCTGTACTAGAATTTCTATATTTCTTCTTTGTTCTGCCAAACCTCTTTTCTACCTTGGTAGCTGCTACTACCAACACATCAAATCTGCCAACTATATCAATACTGGCTACTACATGTCTAATACTTCTTCTTTTAGGAAATAGCCTCCTAACATCTCATCAGAAGGTCTCTCATTACCTTGTAATCTTTCCATCAAAATTTTGAATTTCTGGGCATAACCTTCTACCAATATATTCTTTTGTCTGATTGCTCTAAGTTTTCTTAGAACATCAGAGGGGGTCTTTTCTCTTCAAAATCTTTGCAAGAATGCTGTTCTTAATGCATTATAAGTAGCAAAATGGAAAATACCATATTGGTTGAACCAACTCATGGCTATTCCTTCTAATGTGACTGCAAATTGTTACAATTTGACTGCATCATCGTATAGTGCTGGATAACCATTTGCTATCCATTTCATTTCAAACTGCGCAACATGGCAATCTACATCTTTTTTTGATCCTCCTCTAAAATGTGCTGCTTTGACTTTGGGGTTAGAAAGTGGCTGCATCATAGGCAATGGCTAAGGTGTACTCCTAGATCTTTGTCTGGTAGCCCCTCTAAGCGAGTCAAATTGGAGTCGCCTTCTTATTCTTGCAGCTGCTTCTTTTAGGATCAACACTCCTGAAATTTCACCCAACAACCTTGCTTGTGCTGCACCTGATCCTACTCCCTCTTCATCAAACTCTGAATTTGAATCTTCTTGTGCCTTGTACCAATAATATGGATCAAGAAATGGATCCACATTACCAGCTTGAGTTTGCACTCGTGTATAATATACTCTACGAAATCTTCCCCTTCTACTCGACATTCATTTCTTGCTTCTTTGAGCAAGCACAATAGGATCACCAAATGTGTTGGGGTTCTTCAACACATCATTACTTACTCACACAATAGAATGAAACACACACCAATGCTTACTTAGAATGAACAGAAATACATCAAATAGGATTACGTAATTATCAAAGAAATATAGAGCTTGAGCATTGAACAACTACCAAGATTTCAAGATTTTCCCTTAGTTCAGCCTCTCCTCACGTACAAACTAAGTCCTATTAAATAAACAAAGCATCTACATCACATGAATACAATCGTTTACATCATGTGACAAAGTTGTTAAAATAAGATTGTAACTAACTTTAAAAAATTAGACTCATCAAAAATCCGAGTCAACAAGATCCGACTGAGCAAACTCCGATTTAGCAAACTGAACAACTTTAAATATCTGACCGAGCAACTTTTCTTGTAGAAACTTCTACTATTAACAATCATCCCTCCATTCAAAGTTGGTCAGTAAGCCATATATCAACTTAGGAATGATCACCTACATGTGGATAGACCTATGGTAGTATTCCCATTGGCCCATGAATGCTTGCACTTCTTTAAATTCTGTTGCCTAGAGAGGTCCAATCTTGCCTTACTTTTACTCTTTGTCAATTGAGATTCCATTTTTTGAGGCAATATGGCCTAAGGTTTTGCCCTATCAACCATAAATAGGCATTTCACAAGGTTCAAGCACACTCACTAATGTTTGCGCTTGTCAAAGATCCTTTAGAGTATAATATGAAATTCCCTCCATGACAAGTAGGTACATGCATCATACATAGAATTCTATGCTCTTTTGTAAGAATTGCTTGAATACATGGCAGACAAGAGAGCAATTGCTACTTGATGTTACCCAACCCATCAAGGAAGTTGTAAACTTCATTGCCTACTACCCTTACCAATAAACTATAAGATATATGGAGAGGATAAGTATCTGTGATAGTAGTTTCATTAACCTTTTTTAAAATTGATGCATCCCTAAGTTTTTTGTTATTCTCAAGAAGAGTTTGGGTTAGACCCACTCAATGTGCTCTATCTCTTAAATGAATTCATTGCAAGTAATTTTTCTATCTCCTCCTTTATCTTTGTTGAGTATACATCAATATATGTGTATGTTCTTTGCTTAGATGGTTTCACATTTGGTGTCATTGGTTCCTCTCTTCACTTGATATCTATTGAAGTTATATAGAGCTTCAAAGTATTTTACCTCATTCTTCTCCTACTCCAATTCTTTTTGTTTAGGGATTTGGTCTTTCGGATAGTCCTCTACAACAAATACATTTGAATGCACATTCTCGTGATTTGAGGTGAGTGCTCCCATTACATGTATGTAAGCTTCTTCACAATCAAACCCACACTCCATTATGATGCACTCACCCTTGTAGTCTAGGTAGGAATATTATTGGTATATTCTTCCTTCCTAATCATGATCATGAAGAGGTCCACATCATAGCCATGTTCATCTATATATTCTTTCATATTCACTACTTGTTCATTTACACATTCATCTAAACTGGCAAGAACCTTCATCCATCTCTAGGGCTCAGAAGCCTCCTTTGGAAAGACTTGCAGCATATATGCAGGGCCTTCTATTGGCCTCTCTCCTTGGTTTAGGGGTATGAAAATTTGAAGTCTTATTTCATCTTTCTTGGTTTCCTTGAAGATCCACATGTTTGTATCCTTGTGCATCCTTGAAGAGTCACTTGAGTCTACACTGTGAAGAGAGACTTTGTCCACCTCCTTATGTATTGGAAACCATTAGAGATGGGGAACTTCCTTGTATGAAAAAATTTGGTAGATCATTTCTTTTAGTTGTTTCGTGGTGTTATAAGTATAAAGAATCTTGATCCCAATCTTATACTACCTTCAATTGTCACATGAAGGGTCTCCAAAGTCCCACATGGGCATACAACAATTGTAACCTCATCCTTGTTGGTCTTAAGGTAGGGCTTTCCTCACTTTTCCCATTTTTTTCTATTCATTATGCCTACTCCCACATCATTGTCTAGAAGTCTTGTCCATATATCCATTGACGGTGATCCGAAGGCATGTGTTTCCCTCATCACCTTCACTAAAGTCTCCAATGTTATCCATCAGAACATTAGCTATAGAATAACCTTCTTGTGCAAACTTAGTTTCCTTCACTTGAGACTTAATTCCTTTTAATTGATACACATGTCTCTCCCACAATTGAGGTCTAAGATACATTAGCTCTTCCTGAGTTAAAGTACATTCAACTTTGGCTTTCTTTAACTTGGTCATAGTTTTTACTCTCCTTCATTGGATCTTGTTTGTTTGTATCTCAAAGTAGGAGCACGAAGTCTGAGTTATTCTCATATTGTCTAGTGTAACTAGATGGAGTCATTAGGCCAATTACATCATTTACTTCTAGATGAGCTTCTCCTTATTTGATCCATCTTGGTTCTTGCACTTTAGTTCAAGGCTCTTGTGTCCAAGTTCATCCACCTCTGGTACCAAGGAATTGATGTAATTCTCCTCATTGTCTCTTAATGTTCCTACTTGGTGTGTTCTCTTGTAGGCCTTCTCCATTCTTTTGTGTGTTTGGTACATTGTTTTGAAGGCATTATTGGAACTCAATATGTGGAATACAAGTAGCACAAATAGGGTTAGTGGGTGGTTCTAGCAGTTCTTGAGCCACTTCAAATAGTTTCTTACACAATGCTAGTTGCTCTTTTTCCAATTCCCCACTTGGATAACAAGTTTCATGCTGCTTAAGATAGGTTGAGGATGCTAATTACTAGTAGAGGCATGATTCTCCACCTTGATTTGTTTGGCCTCTAAATCTGTCAGGTCCTCCATAGAGGGTGTATGTAAAGAGGCAACACTAGAATATTCATATGACCTTGGTGGTTTTTGAGGTAGTTTAAGATCCTTTTCCAAATTATCTTCTAGGTTGATACGCTCTTTTAAACATGCATCTAAGGAGTTGCGTCGCTTCACATAGACCAAGGTCCTTAGTCCTTCACGTTAAAATCCATTGAGGAATAAAGATATCATTTTTGGTTTGGTGAGTCATTTTGCATCTATGTACCTATCCAAATATTTCTTGAATCACCTTGCCATTTCTACTTAAAGTTGTGGGTTAGGAACTTGCTTAAGGAGGATCTTCCTACTTTCTGCTGTTAGTTGATAATTATAGTAGAAAGATATGGGTTTATATGATTCAAGAGAAGGCTAATGCTTTTGAAAAGTTTCAAATGTGGCATGTATGTGGAAAATGAATCAGGAAAGAAATTGAAGAAATTCAAAACACATAGAGGAGAGGAATCCTTATCAACAAAACTCAATAACTACAATATGGAGCATGGTGTAAAAAGGCAAATTACCACAACCTATACACCTCAACAAAATGGCATTGTTGAGCAAAGGAATAAGATAGTAGTAGAAATGGCTCACTATATGTTAAAGGCTCAAGACATGCCTAATTCATTATGGGCAGAAGGAGTCAATATAGTAGTCTACATCCTCAATTGAAGCTACACAAAAACACTAAAGGGGATGACTCCTCAAGAAGCATATTCTGGTGAAAAGTCTTCAGTTTTGCATTTTCAAATTTTAGGTTGTTTCAATTATGCACATATTCTTGATTCAAAAAGATCAAAGTTGGATTCAAAAAGCAAAAAGTGCATCTTCCTAGGATATAGTGAAGGGTCTAAAGCATATAAGTTGTGGGATACTAAGGGAAGGAAGATTTTTATCAATTGAGATGTAGTGTTTTATGAATGACCACACTTAGTAGAAGATAAATGTAAATCTACTATCCCATCAATCGAAGAAATATTTGTCCTCATGTTTATCAAAATACATGTTAAAGTTGAGGAGGAGGAAACATGTGATAGTGAAATTTCCTTAGTAAAAAGCCAACCAGTTGTAGCTGCATAGCATAAGCCACTTCCAAAGCGGGCACAACTCTTTGATGATTGCAATCCACACTTAGATGTATCAGAATCATCCTTGGATGGATTAATAGATCAAAGAGAATAGAGGATAAAAAAAGAACCTAAGAACACATTGTTAACATGGCTCTACTGTTAGATATCATGGGCTTGGTAAAGGAACCTAATACCATTGAAGAAGTCCTTGATGATCCAGGTTGGAGAGCAGAAATAAAGTATGAGTATGATAGTATAGTTAGAAATGCAACTTGGGAGCTATTAAAATTGCCACCAAAGAAGAAGTTAATAAATAATAAATGGATTTGGAAAGCTAAGTATAAAGTAGATGGCACATTAGAAAGCTTTAAGAAAAGACGAATTGCACAGGGTTTTTTACAAATGGAAGGTTTTGATGTTCAAGAAACCTTCGCACCAACAACACGCATGACAACTATTTGGATGGTACTTGCAATAGCTACACAAAAGGCCTAGCCCATTTTCCAGATGGATGTCAAATCTACATTTTTTAAATGGTCAACTCAAGGATGAGCTATATGTATCTCAACCACTAGGTTTTGAGGTGCGTAATTTAGAAAAAAAAACTTTGGAGATTGAAGAAATCTTTGTATGGCCTTAAGCAAGCACCATAGTTTTGGTACCAATGGATAGGTAAATTTTTTGAGAATATGGGTTTTGAAAGAAGTACTTTTGATGCTAAGCTATATGTAATGAAAAAGTACATCAAGCTAGTTGTTGTTATTGTACATGTAGATGATCTGATCATTACAAGAGATCATGAAGAACTCAATCAGCTTAGAGACTGATTTTGAACTGACAAACTTAGGTCTACTCCATATATCTTTGGGAATTGAAGTATGACAAAGAAAGGATGAAATTTTCATCTCACAACATATGTATGCCAAAGAAATTCTTAAGGCATTTGGAATGATGGACTGCAAACTAACTGGCACACCTATGGAGGAAGATCATAACCTATCTATGGATGATAACATGCCTGATGTAGATGGTAAGAAGTATAGGAAGCTCATTGGAAGTCTTATTTTTATGTGCAACACTAGGCGAGACATATGCTATGTTGTTAAGGAGGTTTTCCAATAAACCTAAGGAGATTCATTGGAATGCTGGAATGTGAATTCTAAGATACATTGCAAGAAACCTTGGATTTCAGTATTCTTTATACCACGTGATACATTTCAAGGATATTGTGATTCAGATTGGGATGGAGATTGTTATTCTAGAAAATCAGTTTTTGAGATTGTTTCTCACTTGGTTTAGGAATTTTTTCTAGGGAATGAAACAACCAACTCTTGCACTCTTTCCACTGAAGAAGAGTACAAGGCGGCTTGCTTTGCCTTTTGTGAGGTAGCCTAGTTACAAAGAAATCTTGCATATCTAGGATTTCCATCACAAATGGTGACTATACTTAAATGTGATAATCAAAGTTGTATGGCCATTGCAAAGAACCTTGTATTTCATGCTCGCCCAAGGAATATAGAAGTACAATACCATTATGTTCATGAGCTAATTGAAGATGAAATTGTGAAGCTAGAATATTGCCCAAAAAAGGAAAATTATGAAGAAATATTCACTAAAGCACTTGGGAAAAAGAAGCTCAACAGGCGTCTTCAATAGATGGATATATGACCTAGAACTACTTGATTTATCATTTGATGAACATTGAGGGGGGTGTTAGTATATGACCAATGTCTACCCTTCATGATTGTATGTACTGATGCACATTTTGTAAGGCTCCCATTATGAGGAGAAGCCAAGCGTGCATTACCCAATCAATGGGAATCCCAACTTGCATGTATGATGAAGGTCAAATTGGACCATGTAAGGTATTGTAAGGAAAGGGAGTTACTAGGGACCCCAATTGTGAGGTCCAGGGCAATAGGGAACCCCAGTTGGGGGTCCAAGGGGACCAGTGGGCTCCTTGGTTGGCGTGACAATAAAGGGAATATTCTATATCAAAGTAAAAAATCATTCATATTTGTTAAGTTGATTGAACCGGCCTAAATTGGGTATGGGGATTATGTGGGTGATGGCTACCCACGTTCTACCACATATGTATAGCCATCCATGGAAGGCCACATCTCTCCATTAGCCTACATATACATGACCTCCACACTACCTCATATATCGATTTGATATTCTGTGTATCTATGAAGTTCGGTGCAAAATATAAATTCTAATGCCATATTCAATAAGTTGTTAAGTGATTCAGTGCTAAGTACCTTAGAGAAACACAAGGATTTAGTATTTACTAGATTTTTCCACCCAAGAACCCTATAAACATCTCCTATTCCCTCATCAAAGTGGATCAAAGGTTAACACTAGTGAACCTATTAGGGAGTGGTTTTTATCATCTACGTGCCGATAACAAATTCTGGTGAGATTTACTTGAAGTATAGAAGTCACAAGCATCCTGTTTGAATGAATAGTGCATTGGGTACCCCATAGCATAAAGCCTAAGAAGGTGTGACATCTAAAGGAAAGCGTGCATCAAATAGTAGTTTGACACTGCATTATTTTATTGTTTTCATTCTCCAAGAAACACCAAAAAATTCTTTGGTGGTGTCTGATGATAGTTTGGTGTTCGGTAGCAATTGTTTTCAGTTTGAGCCTGTTGTCTGGTGAAAGTTTGGTGCTAGATGATACTTCGAATGCCTCTAAGGCTATGATTGTGAACAAAAAGATGCAAACCACTTAGTATGTGCAAACCAAATCTCCATCACAAATCATAGTGGACATCACCAAAATTACAAAAGAATCGGTCTCAAAATTGATCAATATCAGAGAAGGGTGGAGAATGCCAATTGAATGGCACATCATGGCAAAATTTCCAAGATTTTGGAGTAGTAGGAAAGTATCACAACCAGAAGAATTAGAACCCATTCAAAAACTAAGTTTTTAATTTCCAGAAGGTTCTCCATTAGTCACTGATCAAACCTCACCTATGACCTCCAATTTTGAAGAAGTAGTGGATGCACTAGAGTATTTCAGTCCTAAAGCGATGACAGACTTACAAGGTGGACAATAGGGTAGACAACAAGGTGGACAAAGAAGATAGTCTTCAGCCGAGGTAACTTATGCTAAATTTTGCAGATTCCTAGCTGATAATCTTGATGCTTACATTTGCACATTTGAAATCAGTTACAGTGTATTAGACAACCTAGACGATGATGAATACAAAGCAATAGTCTTTCAATAATCAACTTTGGCTAATGAACCAGCATGGTGGCTAACAAAATTTGACTTGAATCACTTTCAATGTTATGGTGATGTTTGGGATGCTTTCCTACAAGGATTCCAGTTAAAGCAAAATGTAGCATAAATTTTTTTATTTACTACAGAATAACAAACAAAAAACCAACCAAGGAGTGCAAGAGTATACCATGATCTTTCGTACTCACCTCTGACAGTTGCCTCAGGCAAATGCTAACTTACCAAATGATGTCATCACACAGTGCTTTATCAATGGTCTTAACCCACAACTACGTCAAGTTAAGATAATTTGGTGAATTGGTGGTACGACACGACATGCTGTATTGAAATGGCTCTGTAGTTGGAACACAAAGTCAATGGATTTGCAAAAGATCTAGAATGGGCAAAGACTCACAAGAGTAAATCTAAAGACATTTTGAAACAAGTCTTTTGCATAAAGTGTAAAAATCTAGGACATGTGGTAGCAAATTGCACATTGAGATAGGTTTATTGTGCAATATGTGAGAATGGAAGACACTCTAAAGAAATGCATCCTTACAATGCTAAGATGCAGAATCAGTTAGTAGTAAAATGCAGTAATACAAGAGTCCGGTGAATCTACAGCAAATTATGTCCCCCTATCTTCCAAACATGGCTTATTCATCTTATACAAACTTTCAAGCACTACGACCAGGGAATTTCAATTAGTAGTGTTGGAACTAGGGTTCTTCCAATACCAATAATAAAACATTCCAATCACATTGCCATTTTTGTGGTGAACTCAACCACATTTTTAGACATTATAATGATTCCCAACAATATGACAAATGCAAGAAGGATCCACAAAAGCCAATGACAAACATGGTCATTATTACACTTGTTGAAGCACAAGCTGCTACTATATAGATAGGATCATGAAAAGTCTTGCAACCAGCCATAGAAGCATTTGAACCAAGTTTTAAGGAGTAGCAATGGATGTTATCCAAGGCAGCAAAATGGACCCATGCTAAAGCTGGAGTCTTCCTTGATCTTGTACCGGTCATTGCTCAGATAGTGGAACCCCCCATATAAACTATGCCAAAATCTTTAGTAGTGGAACCATCAAGAACCCTTCGACACAATACGGAAAGAGCCGTCTCCTAGCAAAGCATGGGACATTTTGTCTAAAGTCCCAATCACCTTGCCTTTTAGGACAATTGTTGAATCTTGTCTCAGGCATCCGAAAATAGTTTTAGCAGTAGGCTAATCTGGATCAGATCTCAAAACCATCTAGATCTACTATACACTAGGAACCAGAGACAACAGTTAATCATGTGATTCCTTTGATTGAAGTTTGGTACAAAAATCACAAAATTACAAAAGTCCTCATAGATGGTAGCTCTGGCATAAATATCACCATTGCGGCTTTGTGTAAGAAGTTTGGTTGGAATCAAATTGAACTAGTAAGGTTATTTATTCATATGGATCACCAATCTAGGGTCCATCCGATGGGGTTAGTACGGAACATTCCCATTACGCTCTAGGATATGGAATTTTACATGAATTTTCTTGTTCTAGATCTGCCCAAGTCTAGCTTGGATTATAATCTACTTTTTGGCCATCCTTGGATAAAGCAGGCCAAAGTCTTGCAAGATTGGTCATCACATAAATGATCTTCAAATATAACCATTGTAAATACATTGTCCCCCTTGAAGATATTAAACCTTGTGAGATACATGCTAGGCCTTATGTAGCTAAATTGGTCCATGTGCTGGATGGCCTTTTGGATGATGAGTGTTGCCAGTAGCACCAGTGGTAGTAGCTATAAACATCATTGCAGAGGAAGCATGTAAAAGGGAATGCATGAAGATAAGGTGGCCAGATTCATTCTTTTTCAAAATAGGTTGTTTCATTATAAGTAACCAAACTCTCAACATTTATTTTTATCACTCATGTAACATATGTAATATAGAAAACCCCAATTTTGTCATGACCTGTTCCATTTTGTGCAAGCCAAGGACTCATCGAGCTTGAGGAGCCTAGATATCATGATGAGAGGATGTGCTTTCTCTAAGTGGGGTATAGATTTTGTTGGACCCATTAACCCCTTGCTAAAGGCACTCACATTGAATACATCATCATAGCAACAAATTATCTCACCAAGTGGGTAGAGGCTAAGGCTACCAAAAAGAATGATGCACACATGACTGCAAAACTCTTATTTGAGAATGTCTTTACAAGATATGGATTACCTATAGAACTGGTGAACGATAGAGGGACTCACTTTCTAAACAAAGTCATTGAATATTTGTTATAGGATTTTATGGTGATTCACAAGAAGTCTGCACCATATCATCTACAAAAAGTACTAACAAGATCCTTTGTGATGTACTGACAAAACTCGTAAACAATAAATGCTTAGATTGGGACAAACAATTACATCATGCTATTTGGGTATATCAAGTGGCCTATAAGATGGTACTCAGTGCAACTCCCTTTCAGATGGTTTTTCGTCAAAATGTAGTGCTTCCCTTGGATTTTTTTATACCCACCCTTAAGGTTGCACACGAGCATGAATGGATAGGCCACGAGCTATCGTCAAGGATCATGGACCTGGAACGATTAGGAGAAACTAGGTTGAGAGAAACAACATGAATATATGCAGCCAAAATGAGACAAAAAGCCTATTTCGATCCACATGTGAAGGACAAATGCTTGAAAGAAGGAGATTTAGTCCTAGTGTATACACTGAAACAACATGCACAAAAGTTAGAGAAACGTGATTATGGACCTATGATTATAAACAAGATTTCAACGAGTGGAGTGGTACAATTAGCCACTCTAGAAGGAGAGATAATGTCTAACTATATTAGCGGTTGTAGAGTCAAGCTTTATCAAGAACCTCTTACCAAGGACATTCTAAGAAGACTCATGCTAGCAAAGAAGCACAAGGATGAAGAGAAAATAACCAGAGAGGAAGCTCAGGCAGAGGCCTTAGAATGCATTAAACATATGAAGTTAAAAAGACAAGGACTAGGGAGGGAATGCTATAATCAATTAGAGATCCTCAAAGTAACCCATTGTACCAACATAGAAGCCCCCAAATATCATATGGGAATGTGTCAAAGACTGTTAACTACTCATCCTAGCATAGTGGATAGGAGACCATTCATTATGGTTCTTCTAGAACACAACAATGCTTTCACAGAGATTAGGGCACTAATTGATCCACATGTTACAACTAGTGTGATTAGATGGTCTTACTATCAAGACATGGGACTAGAAATATGGCCTATAGAGGCATACCTCATAGGGCTAGGAGGCAATTGTCTCAGAATCACACAAAATTTGGTGATCATACTCAATGTGATTAAGAGATCAAAACAACTTCACTATGTCATGCGAAAATTGCAACCTCTGCTCGTTTCGACCTCTAAACACACTATTATAGTGCTTGTGTAGGCTATTTTGTTTTTTTCTTCAAAGATACATACAAGTTTTGGCTTGCTAGTATAAGCATCTCGAAGTCTACTACAAGTTTATCAAAACTCAACAGGGTAGTTTTGTTCAACTAGTCATTGGCCATGGCTGAAAGTAGTGATATATTCCATATGTTGGATATTGAGGATAATTTGGACGGTACCAATTACCCATTATGGGCTTATATGATGCATCATGTATTGGTTGCAAAAGGACTGTGGAATATTATGCAGGGTGTTGAAAAATATCCTATTACACCTACAAACACAGTTGCTAAAGGTGATGTAGATGGCATTGAAGATGATGATATTCTTCATGTTCCTGTTCGTGTTGCAGTTCTTGATGCACCTACTATAGAGAAAATTCATTGGGATGGCAGAGATACTCATGCACATGCATTCATAGTCTTGTCTTTCAAATGTGCCATTATTCCTCATATTCACTCTTGTAAAATAGCTAAGGATGCTTGGATACACTTACCACTTTTTACTAGGCAAGGAATGAGGCTCGTGTTGCTTACCTCCGAAAACAGTTGGAGAGTGAACACATGAATGAAGAAGATTCCATGGACAATTTTCTGACAAAGATCAAAGATTTGAAGGAAAAAGTGATTTTTGCTGATGAAGTCTTGCCTGACAGCTCACTTGTGCAGACTGTTCTGATTGTCTTCCCGATTCATATGAGAGTTTTACTTCTACTCCTTGTTTGATGATGAAAGGCAATCCAAATGCCTGAACATATGAGAAGTTAATGTCTGCTCTATTGCAAGAAGATCAATCTAGGCAAAACAAGTTCATTATGCATGTTGTAGATCAAGCTTTCCTAGCTAGTCAGAAGGGCAAAGATAAATGGAGCTGTTCTGCTAGTAAGCAAAAATCAGCTGATTCTGCACAATCAAAGAAGGATGATGGAGATGACAAGAAATCAGAAAAGCGGAAATTATTTTGCAAGTATAGTAAAGCAAATGATCATGTCATAAAGAATTGTCCAAAACTAGTTGCAAAAGAGGCAAAGAAAAAAGAGGTTGGAATGGTTGTTGTAGAGGCCTCTACACGGAAAAGACAGTCTGCTAATCTAGTGCAGAATGAAGAATGGGCATTTACTACTATGTGCAATTTTGAACCATCTTCTCCTAAACAATGTATGTCTGTAATAGACTTAGATATTTAGTACTTTGATAGTGGGGCAACCAAACATATTACCTTGCATCACAATTTCTTCACTTCATTTGAGTCTTCCCTTATAGGGAATATTGTCACATGCGCCAACAACTCCTTTTATCCTGTCATGGGAGTTGCTAAGATCATTCTAAATATTGCTGATGGTAGTTCTTTGTCAGATGCTTTATTTTTGCCAAGGATTAATAAGGATTTGTTATCAGTTTCAGCTTTAGCCAAGATTGGCTTGGTTGTGAAATGTTTTGATGATAGATGTACATTTCACGATTTGTCAAATGGTGATGTGATTATTGCTTCTGGCATTTTATGTTGTGGACTGTATAAGCTCGTAGACTATGAAAAATCTGTGAATGATTCAACATGCAAAGTACATGATTCTCAGGCTATGTTAGATGCAAAGCTTTGGCATGCATGCTTTGGTCATCTTGATTTTGCTAGTTTGCTATGCCTGTAGAAATATGAAATGGTGTCCTCTTTGCCCAAACTTGAGGCACTCGGTAAACATGTCTATGAAGGCTATATTTTGGGAAAAATGTAGCATTCCTCCTTTCCAAAAGGCTTGTTCATAGTGATGTCTATGGTCCTCTGTAGACACCCTCTTTTGGAAAGTATCTTTACTTCGTGACTTTCATTGATGATTTTTCCAAGCATGCATGGGTATATCAACTCAAAGAAAAGTCGGAAATGTTTATGTGCTTCAAACACTTTCTGGTTCTAGCTGAAAATTTGTCAGCATGTAAAATGGGCACCCTCAATTCTGATCGGGGGGAGGGGGGAATATATGTCCTTAGATTTTAAAGCATTTCTAGTTGAACATGGGATAAAACATCAGTGTACAATGCCATATACACCTCAACAGAATGGAGTTTGATAAATGGGAGAACATGTCACTCATGGAGATGGTGAGGTGTATGGTCAAGAGTCAAGATTTACCACATTGTTTCTGGCTTGAGGCTATTATGTGCACATCATATGTACTTAACAAGTGTCGTACCAAAGCACTGCAGTCTATCACTCCATATGAGGTGTTGCATGGTCGCAAGCCATTTGTTGCTCATATGCATGTTTTTGGTTGTTTGGCATATGCATTTGCCTGAACAACAACATAGAAAATCGGATGATAAAGCACTGAAATGTATTTTTCTTGGGTATAGTTTTGAAAGCAAAGGCTATCGTCTATATCATCCATAGACTAAACGTATTTTGGTTAGCGGTGATGTTGTGTTTGTGGAAGATGCTATTCAGCCACTACTTTCATGTACTAAGGAGACATCTGTTCGCTCCAAAGACATGTATGATACTTTGTTGACTCTTTTTATAGGTGGACAGTCTAGTGTTAGTCCTAATGAGGCCACTTCTTAGCCTTTACTGGTTTCATGTGATGATGCAGATCATTCTATTTCTGATGCAGATTTACATGGTGCACTTGTTGATGAGAGAGCTAATATCGACGAGGCAAAAATTATGCCAAAATTGGTGGTGGAAACTTTGTGTGACAGCAAATTAGATGCATCTCTATCATATCGTACTTGTGGAGGCTCTCATAGTGCTTCTTTTGCAGCATATTGCTATGCTATGGCTACCTCTAGTCTTTGTGATGAGAATGAGCCTGTTTTGTTTGATGAAGCAAAAAATTCAAAAAATTGGATGGCTCATATGCAATCTAAATATGGTGCTATAATGAAGAATGGTACCTAGTCTTTGTGTGACTTGCCTCCTAGAAAGAAGGCCATTGGCACTAAGTGGTTATACGAGCTGAAGCATAAGCATGACGAAACATTTGACAAGTATAAGGCTAGGCTTGTTACAAAGGGTTATGCTCAAGAAAGAGGAATTGATTTTGATGAGAACTTTGCTCCTACTTGCCAAATGACTATTGTTCGTAGCATTTGTGCACTTGCACCTCATCATGGTTGGAATGTACATCAGTTGGACATTAAAGGTGCATTTTTGAATGGTGATTTGCATGAAGAAGTTTATGTTTTTCAGCCACGTGGCTTTGTGCACAAAGGGCATGAAAACCAGATGTGTAGGTTAAAGAACACATCATATGGTTAAAAGCAAGCACCATGTGCTTGGTATGAAAAGATACATGCCTATTTGATTGCCATGGTTTTGAGCATAGTCCAAGAGAGAGCACCTTATATATCAAGTGTGCTAATGATGTACTTCTAGTCATTGTTGTGTATGTTGATTCTTGGTGCAATTGGATAAGCCGTCACATTTGGATTAATTGAAGGAATATATGAGGAAGAATGTGATGAGTCACATGAACTATTGCTTGTAACACTTGGACATTTACCACTTGTAAAAGTGTTTGATCTTGAGAGAATCTTGTGACTCCATACATGTCAATGAGTTAGGAGAGATAAACGTTATGAATTCCAATTGGTAGAATAACTCCTAACTTGGAGGAACACTTTTAGATAGAGCCAAATTTGAATTTGTAGGTGTTGAGTTGCCTATTCCATAGCCTCGTCATTCCACTATCATTGTGCATCATTTCGATGCCAATGATCTTGCACAACAATGTTTTATAATACATGCATTTCATTGATCAACTCTGTCTACATCTCTGCTATGTCTACTCAGAATAGTAAACTTTGCATGAACATATCTCAGTTATGTCTCCATCATTGTTCATGTTCTATAGCTTATTGGAACCAGCTCAAAGTCTACTTCATGTTATCAGATTTTCAAGGGATTTACTTCAGCCAATTGGGAGAAATCTACGTCGAAGTACTCTCTGGTCATTCTCTGCTCAGTCCCAAAAAAGTCGAGGGTACAAAGCAGGTTTTGGTAGTACCACCTCACCATCTTGAGTTATCCATCCATCTCCTCCAAAAATGGTATCAGAGCAAGTTGAGGTAAAATGGGAGATGGTTTCCCTTCTTTTATTGATAAATTGGACAAGAACAATTACCCATCATGGTCCTTGAGGATGAAGACATATTTAAAAGGAACGAGTCTCTATGGATACATATCAGGAGATGAGGAGAGGCCCATTTTCAGAAGAGGACAACCTACAAGAGAGGAGCTTGAAAGACTCAACTCATGGTGTGCCAAAGATGCTTTAGCAAGGTCATATCTACTTAACTCTATCTCTATGTAAAACTTCCCAAGAGACCCGGGATACATTGTTTTCATACTTTTCTTCAAATACAAGAGCTAGAAAAAATCAATTATGGATTGAGTTACTACTCAAAGGAAGCAACCCAAGCAGAATGTTTCAGAATTTGTGACCAAATTCAAAGATGTGGCTGATCAATTGGCAAGGATAGGAGAGGAGATCGAAGAGGAGCAAATAGTGAGACAAATAATCAATGGCATCAAGGCAGATGATAAGTGGGAAGCCTTCACAACTGCTATGGATCTTTATGATGGAGATGATCAATCTCCAAGAGAACAAGTTATCCTTGATGTTAGAGCTGTTGATATATTTAGGTAGTGATGTGTGTGAACACACTAGGACTGCCGGGACACTTTTTTCCCTCTTTAGGAGGTTTTTTCCCCTGGCTTGTATATATGCCTATTGCCCTAATGGGCTACTTTCTTTGTACATTCTAGTGGTAATACATTCAGAATTGTGTGTTGTGCTCCAATCTTCTTCTTCTTCCTTGTGCTATTCGCGTGCTTCTGCAGACATCTAACTCCAACAATTGGTATCATAGCAGGTCGCCGCTTCATCTAGGGCATCATCGACACCTCTCCGACTGTAGTCTCAGAATCACATGAATTTTGGTGAGCATACTCAACATGTTTCCGAGATCAAAATAGCTTCACTATGTGGTGCCAAAATTGCAATCTGAGCCAGCTTCGGCCTAAGAATGCACTATCGCAACACTTTTGCATGCTATTTTGTCTTTTTGTGCCAAAGGTATATATCAGTTTTGGTTCACCAATATAAGAATCTTGAAGTCTGCTATAGGTCTAGCAGAATTCATCTGCGCAGTTCTGTTCAACTTTTTGAGATATAGTCAATTTTCTACATTAAGGTATTTTAGTCACTAGCCATGGCTGAAGGCAGTGACATATTTCATATGTTGGTTGTTAAGGATAAGTTGGATGGTACCAACTACCCGTTGTGGGCTTATATGATGCGACATGTATTGGTTGCAAAAGGATTGTGGAACATTGTGCACGGTGTTGAAAAACGTCCTATCACACCTGCAACTATTACAACTAGAGGTACTGAAGCTGATGCAAAAGGTGTTGAAGATGATGATATTCTGCATATTCCTGTTCGTGCTACGGTTTCTACTACACCTACTGCAGAGCAAATTCATTGGGATGGCAAAGATGCCCAGACACATGCATTGATAGCTTTGTGAGTCAAACGTGCCATTATTCCTCACATTTGCTCTTGTAGAAGAGCTAAGGATGCTTGGAATACACTTACCACATTGTACCAAGCTAAGAATGAGGCTCGTGTTGCTTACCTCTAAAAATAGTTGGAGAGTGAGAACATGAATGAAGGTGATTCTATGGACAATTTTCCAACAAAGATCAAAGACTTGAAGGAACAATTGATTTCTGCTGATGAGGTTATACTAGATAGCTCACTTGTGCAGACCGTTTTGAATGGTCTTCTTGATTCATATTAGAGTTTTGCTTCTACTCTTGGATTGATGATGAAAGGCAATCCAAATGCCTTGTCATTTGAGGAGTTAGTCTCTGTTCTGTTGCAGGAAGATCAGTCCAGGCAGAACAGGTCCATTATGCGTGCTATAGATAAAGCTTTCCTAGCTAGTCAAAAGGGTAAAGGAAAATGGAGCTCTTCAACTAGTAAGCAGAAATCTGCTAAGACAAAGATGAAAAGAAATCAGAAAAGGAAAAATTGTTTTGCAAGTACTGTAAAGGAAATGATCATATCATAAAGAACTGTCCAAAACTAGCTGCTAAAGAGGCAAAGAAGAAAGAGGCTAGAATGGTTGTTGTAGAGGCCTCTACACGAAAAACAGAGTCTGCTAATCTTGTGCAGGAAGAAGAATGGGCGTTTACTATTGTTTGCAGTTTAGCAATCTGAGAATTTGAGTTCTCTATCTCTTAGTCTACGTCTATCTTTGTCTGCGTTTTTCTCTCAACTCTGTCTACAAGCCTATTCCGCTGTGCTATTATTTTCTTACATGGTATCAGAGCTCAGGAGGCTCTGAGTGGTGCAGAAACAGAAACGCAGAGGTCTGAACAACAAAAGAGAGAAGATGTCAAGTGGTGCATCATCATCTACGATTGGGGGCCAAGGTGGTTCATCAACAGGAGTAGGTGGTGCACAAGCAGGAGTAGCAATGATGTCGGTCATCCCAACGTTGCGGATACGGCCACTAGCCTTCACAGAAGGTAAACTTGATGGTACAAACTACACCCTATGGAAGTTCAAAATCACTTCTATTCTTGATTCGTATGAGCTTTTGGAGACTGTTCTTGGGACTGATCATGAGCCCCAAGAAAGACCTGATCCAAATAATCCTGGTAAAATGATTCCTCCTTATGCTGATCTTCTACGTGCTTGGAAACATAGAAATGGAGATGCACATTGTGCTCTAGTTACAAGTACTTCTAATAGTGTTCTGACTCTCATTCAACATACTACGAAGGCATGTGAAGCATGGAACATATTGAGAAATCAATATGAAACTCGTAATCAGACACGGATTCAGAACTTGGAGAATCAGCTTGCAGCAAAACGGTTTGCTGATAGGGAGAGTGCAGAGGTGTTTATCACTCGCATAAAGAATCGATGTGATCAAATGGCGGGAGCAAGTGTTCAAAAGTCAAGTGAGGAACTAGCTCGTCGTTGTCTTCGAATCTGTCCACCTAAGTTTGATGGTTTGGTAACTGCTCTTAACACTCAAATCAGACCTCAACCACTAACGTTTGAAGAGTTTAGTGCCTTACTCATGGAGGAGGAGCTGCAGCTCAAGGCAAGGAGTGGTGGTAGCAAAGGAGATGCTGCATTCACAGCAAATGCCAAAGGAGGCAAAGCCGACTCTTCAAAAGATGGAGACAAAAAGAAGAACAACAAAAAGAAGTTCAAGGGAGAGTGTTTCCACTGCAAGAAGAAAGGACACAGAATCCAAGAAGAGTGGCTCTTCAAAAGGTGGCAAGGGCAAGGAGTCTGCCAACAGAGCAGAAATAGAGCTTGAGTTATTTGTTACGATAGAGGAGGTGTGCTCCTCGGCTGAAGATTCAGGAACAGATGACTCATGGGTGTTGGACAATGGTGCATCTTGTCACATGACGAGTAGAAAAGACCTTTACAGTTCCTTACATCCTCTAAAGGAACCCATCATAGTAAAGGTAGGGAACAATGCAAGATGTCTTGCAGAGGGCGAAGGTACGATTTCTTTCATTAACTCTAATGGTGATGTCAGAAAGCTTTCAAATGTGATGTATGTTCCACAAGTAAAACGAAATCTACTTTCAGTAGCTTCTATAACTGATCAAGGTCATCAAGTATCTTTCAGTAAGACAGGAGCTAAGAGTATGGATGGGTAACAACAACATTGTTGGGACTATCATAAGGAGGAACAACCTGTATGAGTTGTGTGATCTTACAACCACTACAAACATGGGCACAAATAAGCTATGACATGAGAGATTCGGCCACATTGGATACCCTGTACTGAAGGAGATGCATCACAGAGGTATGGTTGCACACCTACCATTGATTGCAGAAATGAAGGAATAACCATGTGAAGCTTGCATGATGGGCAAGCAACAGAGGAAGGCGTTTCCACAAGAAAGCAAGAACAGAGCAAGCTATCCTCTAGAGTTGGTGCATGCTGACTTGTGTGAAAAAATGCCTACACAGGCCTTGGGCGGATCTTCCTACTTCATGTTACTTGTCGACGACTACAGTAGGAAGATGTGGGTGTACTTCCTTTGCGATAAGGCTCAAGCTTTTGGTAAGTTTAAAGAATGGCTTCAGCTTGTTGAAACGGAAACAGGGAAGAAGATGAAGAAATTCAGGACAGACGGTGGTGGTGAGTTCACATTAACAGAGTTTGAAGATTTCTTCAAGAGTAAGGGAATCAAGCATCAACTCACAGTGGCACATAGTCCTCAACAGAACGGTGTTGCAGAACGTCGAAATCGAACCATCATGGAGATGGCAAGGTGCATGTTCAAAGGAAAGGGTTTGCCTAATCAATTTGGGCCAGAGGTTGTCAACACTGCTGTCTACATCTTGAATCGATGCTACACCAAGGCACTTGATGGAAAGACTCCACAAGAAGCCTATACTGGTAAAAAGCCTTCTGTTTCCCATTTCAAAGTATTTGGAAGTGAATGTTATGTACATGTTCCAGATAGGGAGAGAAACAAGCTTCAACCAAAAATCATTAAATGTATCTTCCTAGGGTACAATGAAGATAAGAAGGCTTATAAGCTTTATGACTCTGCGGCTAAGAAGATCATGACGAGTCGTGATGTGGTGTTTAAGGAGGAGAAGCCACATGCAGTGGAGGAGGAAAAGAGAGCTTCCACTTTATCATCAGGCGAAGGGGCAATCCACTATGAACCTGGCCCAAGAGCTATCCCTTCTACACAAGAGAAGGAAGCATCATCTTCAGATGATGAGTCTGAAAGTCACCAACCTGCCGACACCCAAGTGGAAAAGCCATTGCCAGGTTGGGTGAGGCAGCTCTATGATTCTGCAAAACCCATCCCACAGTCACTAGAACAGGTTGCAGATGGACCGAAGCGATCACAGAGAATAGAGGAACAGAGAGGGGCAAGCGCCCATATTGTAAACACAGCCTTGATGGCTGATCTCATTCAAGAAGAAGCGAAGGAACCAACCAATGTGGAAGAGGCACTCCATGATCCGAATTGGAGGGCTGCCATACAAACAAAATACAACAATATCATGAAGAATGGAACTTGGGAGCTAGCGGATCGACCCCCTAAGCATAAAGTCATTGGCACCAAGTGGGTTTGGAAGCTAAAGTACAAGGCTGATGGTACTCTAGAAAAATTATAAAGCAAGACTTGTTGCACAGGGCTACTCACAAGTTGAAGGCATTGAATTTTGTGAATCATTTGCCCCGACTGCAAGAATGACTACTATCCGAGTAGTACTAGTTGTGGCTGCACATAAGCGTTGGCCAGTCTATCACATGGATATCAAATCTGCGTTCCTGAATGGAGACCTCAAGGAGGAGATATATGTGTGTCAGCCACCAGGGTTTGAGGCTCCCCATTCAGAGAACAAGGTATGTAAGCTGAAGAAGGCATTATATGGGCTAAAACAAGCCCCTAGAGCATGGTACCAGTGGATAGATAAGTATCTCTTGGATCTAGGGTTCAAAAGATGTGCTTCTGATGCTAACTTGTATGTTCTAAAGAAAGCAGGGAAGACAATTTGCTTGTACTCTATGTAGATGACCTTGTGATTACAGGAAATGATGACGCTCTTCTTCAACAAACAAAAGAGGCCCTGAGTTCAGAATTTGAAATGACAGACTTGGGCTTAAAGCATTATTGCTTAGGTCTTGAAGTTTGGCAGGAACCAGGGAAGATTTTCATCTCTCAACAAAAGCATGCAAGGCAGATATTGAAGGCATCCGACATGGAGGATTGCAAGAGCGGATATTTATCTCGAATAGTGGCTGCATTAACCTTCTTCAAGTTAATGCACACACATAACTTTCCATTCTTCTTAGGCACAACTACGATGGGGGATACCCACTCTGTGTGCTCAATTTCATAGATGAATCCAACTTCTACTAGTCTATCTATCTCCTCCTTGATCTTAGCAGCGTAGTTATCGTTATAAGTGTATGGCTTCTGCTTGGATGGTCTGGCATCTGAGGTCATGGGAATTGTGTGTGAGCATATGTCCGGGTCTACACCTTTTAAATCCTTGTAACTCCAAGCGAATACATCTCTATATTCTCTTAGCAAGGCTATCAACTCATACTCCTCTTCTTCCGTCAGGTCATGCCCTATGTAAGTGCATCTTTCTTCTCCTTCTTCAATGGCTACAACTATTTTCTTGGTGGTTTCTTTGTTATCATAGGCCTCTTCTGATTGAGCCTCACGTTTAGGCATTCTTATCATGACTCTCATGTCATCTATCTCGTACTTTCTGAAATTGTCAGGGACCTCAAACAAAGACTCTTCCTCTTCTTGTGTGACTGCTCTCTTCTTCCTCTTCTTAACTTCGCTCTTGGTGGCCACTTGGGTGGCTAACCTCACATCATTGGTAAGCTCTTCATGTCTCTGAGGGTGAACTTCTACTTCATAGAAGTATTCTTCATCTGATGCAAAGGGTGGGTCCATAATGATTGACTCTAGATCGGAGTCACTTGCATCCTCGAATGCATCAGTGCTAGGTTCACATTCTTCTAGAACCGAATCTCCCATGATTGGCTCTATGGAGAAAACTGAAATGTCATAGCCATCCTCGTCACAGTGGGGTGTCCATTGTTCCTCATTGATGGCTACATCCATTGTTGCTAAAATTTTTGCCCAGCCGTGAGGTTCAAATTCTTCGTCAGTAAATACTACAGGTGCATAGGCTGGGTCTTGAATTGATCTATGGGTTTCTTTCGCACCTACCTCTCTAGCTTTTTCTCTCTTCTCCTCTTCTACTGCAACTTTACACATCCACAAGTGGGTGTCTTCATGCATCCATGAGGATCTTGATCTTATGGAGTGCACAGACTCCGTGTCATCTTTGGCTCTATGGATGGGATTCCATTGAATAGGCGGTACGTCTCTATGAGAGTAATCCTTGAGATTGACTTTGGTTGTAACACCTAGGTGTTGCAAATACAAAGAATTGGTTCCCCAATCCTGTACCACTTGCAACTGTTGCATAAATGGTCTTCCTAAAATCATCTCATAGGCATGATTCTTGCTAAAGTCGCATATAGCGAAAGTATGCTCGAACTCAACACCACATGTAGTGAGAGTTATTCCTTCTAGCAAGCCTAAGGGTCTTTCTATGTGACCATCAGCCATCTGCAATTTCATTCTCGTTGGCCTAAGTGCTGGCTTGCCCCAACGCTTCCACAGGGAAGTGGTAGCAATTGCAACTCCTGCACCTGAATCGAGAATTGCCTTGGTTGTGTATCCTTGATGGGTGATGGGAAGATAGGTGTTTCCTTATTCTCCTTCACTCATATCTCCTATTTTGTCTAGAGGAATTTCTGGCACTGTTCTATGAGAACCTACCTAGGAACACGGTTTAGCTATCTCTGGTACTTGTTTGGTTACATGTTTCCATAGCTCTGGCCTAACCTTGAGTAGCTCTTCTAAAGTGAGATTGCACTGCACTTTAGTGTTCTTTACGACCTCTGTGTTCCTAGGTATGACTGAGTCTTCGTTTCTTACCATTACCATGGTGCTCTCATATATGTAGACTTAGCTTCCCATGGGCCTGTGAAATGGGGTAGTTCCTGTAAGGAATTAGACTCAAAGTCTAATCTCTCTTGAGATTGGGTGCTCTCTTGCTCTCCATAAATGGAATGGATATCTTGGGGGAATTGATCATGCGCGTCATCCACAAGTTCAATGGGAGGAGGGACTTCACTCTCTTTAGCCCATTTCTCTTCTTGAATCTCTCGTAGGAATTTGGGTGAGTACCGATTCAGAGAAGAAGATATGTCTGGCTCTGTGGAGTTAGGCACATAAGCTTCCTAGGGAGGAATGCTTATCCTTTCACTTGCCTTGCCCTTATTTGGAGGGGTGGGTTCCTTTTCTGATTGTGCAATTAGCCTCTCCAGTCTTTCTAGCAGCCCATCGAAGTGCAACTGCGTCTTAGCTGAAGTAGAGATGTTAAAGAGGCGACTGGCTTCAAACATGGTTTGAGCAAATTCCACCATCTTAGCACAAATTTTGGTTTGTTCAATCTCTAGTTCCGCTCTAGGGTAACACTTTTCATGATCTGTCCCATTTGGCCCTTCTTGGATTCTGGCCTGATATGCCTTAAGCATCATATTTAGGTCCTTGGGAGTGGGATCTGCTAATACTGATCCTACTCTAGGAGGTGGTGGGGTCGTATAAGACGGGTTGGAAGGTGGTGGATTGGATGGAGATGGGAATGGAGGAGGTGGGGTAGCGTGAGAGGGAGGTTGAGATGTAAGTTCAATTATCTTGGCTCTCGTTTCTCTTAGGCTTTCCTCGAGTTCACTCATCTTCTTGGCCCATTGCCTTTTCATTCTTTCTCGACTATCTCTCCAAGCTCTAGTCCTCTTCTTGGTCATGCTCTCAGTTTCACTAACCTCTGCACCTTTTTCCTGGGCTAAACTTTGGTTCTGCTGCAAGGCTTGAGCTCTAGTGACCACTTTGCACTGGTGTAGTGGAAGTCACACTCCCTGTGGAGTCTACAACTAACCCAATAACATTAATAGGAGTGATTTTTGGCATATTATTGGGATTCTTTGGGTAGTCTCGTAAGAGGTCCTCCTTTCCACAATCTTGGCAAAATCTCTGGATCGTTACTGGCTGGGGTTGTGTAGGTGCAGGCATGGGGCAATCACGAATGAGGTGATCTCCCTGACATCTATAGCATGGTCCTCTAGGGAATGGGGGTCATACCTGCCTAGGTTGAGGTCTAGAGTTGGGGTTTTCATACATGACATTTGCGTAATCTGGCTCCCAACTAGATTCACTCGGTTCTTCACTATAGTAGGACTCACCATGTTCAGGAGACTGCATGTAATAAGCCTGAGGGCTATCGATAGGTGTAGAATCAAAGCTATGGTCACTGGGGTCAGTTTTTGAAAGTAATGGAGTTACTGGGACTATGGCTCTATTCAAATTTTCTTCAGCAGCTGCATACTTTACAGGAATCACATTGGTTGGGGTAGGAGGTTGCTGCGCTAACACAAGCTAAGGCCTTTGTTGATTTTGGTAGGGTTGTTGATAAGGTTGCTATGGCCTACCATATTGCTGTGGAGGGTACTGGTTCTGGTATCTTCCCTGTTGTGGATATGGCTGAGGGTAGGTTTGCCTAACTGCTTGCTTATTGTAGGGGCAATCTTGCACGGTGTGATTTGTGTATCTCCGTTCTATGGTGCAGTATTGGCTACTGGGATTCACTTGGGGTTGAGCCATGATGGGACATACGTTCGCCATATGGTCACCTCCACAAGTATAGCACCACTTAACTCAGGCAAATCTTGGGATTTGTTTGCTAGAGACACCTAGTTTTTGAGCTACTTTCTCAGCGAGTTCCTCGATAGATGTGGATTGCGAGGAAGAGAAGCTAGTGGAACTATTTGAATCTTTGTAGATTTTGGAAAGTTCTATTTCCTCCCCTAGGTTATCTTCTATGTCAATGCACATGTGTACACACTTTTTTATGGTCCTAGGGTCCTTCAAGTACACATATGATCTCAATTTGGTACTTAGCAGTCCATCTAGGAATAAAGCCACTTGTTTGGCTGGTGTGGGTAACTCAAGAACAGGACATCTCTCTAGGTATTGCCTAAACCTTCTTCCTACAAGTCTAACTGTCTCTTGAGGGGTTTGCTTGAAGCTGTGAATCAGTGAAGAAGTGTTATGCCTTATGCCACTCTTAGAGAATTCAATAATGAAAGCCTCTAGAAGTTGGTCTATGTTCCTGAAGTGTCTCTCATTTAGTGGTTGAAACCACGTAAGAGCAGTGTTCCTAAGGGTTACACCAAAGGCATTGTGCTGCGTGAATAGGTCCTCAACTTGTTCCGCTCTCAAGACTTGTCTAAATTCGGCTACATGATCGTATGGATCTCTCGTGCCATCGAAGTAATTCTTCATGGACTTAACTAGCTGTGTAGGTCTCAAAGTTCTCATGTGCTCTCTAGGTCTTGGTAGAGGGAATTCATCTACATTTCTTGGATTTCTTGGAGCTCTAAATCTCTCAGGTTCCACTCTATCCGTTTTCGTTCTCGTTCTTTCTCTTCCCATTGGGTTGGCGAAACTCACTTCTGGTCATCTCTACTTCTGTCCCTGTGACCTCCATGAGCTTGGAATGTTCCAGCTCCTTGGTGGCCAAAAGAGCCATTAGATCTTGGTTGGGGAAAAATAAATTCTCCCTTCCAAGTGTAGGCATGCCTTCCATGCTCGGTGACCACAAAGATTCTTTCCGAAGTATGGTCTAGATAGGTCACTTTGCGTGGGATATCAGGATCTTTGAACTCATAGATTGTGATTGTTCCAAGCTCATTTGGTTGATTAGGCTTATACCTCCAGAAGGCTTCATCAGTCTCTCGGTTTAAGAGTAGATCTATGCTCTTGTTGTCCTATGGAATCCACTCTGGCGTGATAATTCTAGTAAGCACTGATTTACCTCGAGGTGTTTTAGGCTCTCCCTCTACGTTCCCTTGCTCTAGGTCACCTATGTCGGTTTCTGGGATCACATTCCCGAATTTGTCTATCCTATCTGGGTGGTTGGTGACTATGTATATGGTTCCTTCTTTGTCCAGGTATGCTCCATTTTCAAACTTGACAACTGGACATTCAATTCCAATGGGTTGGTCAGGGTTTTTAATTTGGACCACAGATCTTCCTAGGCCGTCCTCATAGATGCTAGCACCTAATCGGTTGGTCCTAAGGTATTCCAGTTGCATCTTGTAAGGGCCTTCGACCCTTTGTAAGTATGGCACACCGGAACCTCCTGTGGGTCTCTCCATACCTTGAGACATCCTTGATTCACTAGTCTCAGAGCTAGGGTAGTGAGAATGATGGCTCAACTGCTGGGCCCAAGACCTAGCAGTATGATTGACACAAGCCTCTGAGGACCTAAGACTCTGTCTATCTCTCCCTAGGTGTCGTCCTGATCTAAGGTTCATATGCCTAACTGAGCAATCCCAACTTTTACCCAAGGTACAGCCTCGTTGCCGATCAATTTGTATTAGTCACTTGGTGCTTTTTAGTTAATTATCGTGTCTATGATCTTGTCTGATATCACGTCGTCAGGAATAATTGAGTTAATTTTCGCACTTTAAGTTGATCGTTCCACGTTAAGTTCTTTTCTTTTAAGTTATCGATCACACACAGGTTATCTCTTGATTTGCACTTGATTTCTTAGATAGTCTTTGACTTGTCTCGTGCCTATCATTGCCCTGACTTACTTCTAGCACTATTCACGTGTAGCCTAAACTACAAATTGACAAAGGGAGTTGAGAGTGATCCAACCTCACTTGCTGATCCCTTGCTTTTTGGTGCTCAATAACCCGGTTCTCAAGCTTGCAAAAAGCCCTCGCTTTGGATGCCCTCAAGTGCTCTCAATGGACCTGTAAAAGTCCCAAGGTTAGCTCAAGACTTAGATTCAAATGACATAATAACTCACTTCCATTCATGCAATTTAGATATCAATTTTCCCTCTATCTTTATGGCAAAAAATTCTAGAGATCCCTTGGTTTTGCCCCCCCTGGATATGGTCAACTTCAAATTACTATATCTAGTAATCCCCACGAGCTTTCCAACAAAACAAAAATCACAGCAAACGGATTTCGTATGGGAAAGTTATGCCAGTTCAGGGTTCTGAGGCTAAACCAGGGTTCAAACAGGCTAGCAGGGCAACAGGTTTTCCTCATATTATTTGCTTATAGCCTCCTTATATGCTCTATAGCCCAACATTTATGCCCAAAATTAACCACAAACCTCAAATTAAAAACCCTAGAAATTTGGCCGAAATTGGCTGTCAATCGTGATCGACTGGGCTGTCAATCGCGATGGACAGAGCTGTCCGTCGTGGCGTGTCAGTCGTGATGGACACGTGTCAATGGCGATTGATGGGTGTCAATCGCGATGGATAGGGGTGTCGGTCACGATGGACTGTTGTCAGTCGTGATGGACTGTTGTTAGTCGTGATGGACTGCTGTCAGTCGCGATGGACTACTATCAGTCGCGATGGACAGAGATTTCGGGGTTTTTGTGTGGCTTTATGCCAATCGAGGTCTACGAGTAGCGATGGATACAGTTTATTTGCCGAGATGGGGTGTCAATCGCGATTTTTCTGTCAGTCGCGATGGACAGGGGTGTCCGTCGCGATGGACACGTGTCCGTCGCGATGGACACGTGTCCGTCGGGGTCTGTCAATGGCGATGGATAGGCTGTCCGTCACGATGGACACTATCAATCGCGATTGATGCTATCAATTGCGATGGACAGAAAAAATGCAATTTTTTCAGAAATTTTTATGGATTTGTGAGGTGCAAGGCCTCTAGTCTACTGTGGTGCACTTAGTTTTACCAAAGGGGCAATTTTTCTATCAATCGCGATCGACAGAGGTCTGTGACACAAAGACAAGACCGATCTTTTCTGTACCTGCACGACGTGATGGAGATGATGGAACAACCAGATCCTGCAAGGAAACTCAAAAAACATGCAAAAGTAGCACACACAAACAACTCTCTCACTCTCTCTCACAAGTGGAATGAGGGAAATGGAAGGGAGAAGGTGATATGATCAAAAACTGAAATTTTTTGCGATAATGGAGATGTCCTTTAATGTCAATTCGAGAAGACATGAGGATGGTATGAAGACCTCGAGCAAGTGAAGGCACAAATGTGTGAGTGAGAAGCACACCAACATGCACACACATCCACACACACGCGCACACATGGCAAGAACAAAGAGAGAGACAATGGAATTCTTTTAGATTACTCAAAAGTGCTCTTACAAGTTCAATTCTACAACAAGCTAACCTGCAAAATGAGCTCTCTAGCTCTTTTTATAGTTTTTGACTAGCTTTGGCCCTATCCAGACCTAGTGTCCGGCCTAGTTAAAAATTAGGTTCTAGGGCCTCATTGGGGGCTCAAACGAAGTCTAAAAATTATGAAAATTGGTAGGATGATAGTTCTAATACTCCTCAAGCTCAAGGACTCCTCGGCTTGAACAAAATGGAGTTACAAAAATAGAAAATGGTGCTTGCAAATAAGTTTAAATTTTTTTACTGATCATCAAGCACTGTTGTACTTGGTAAACAAGCCATGCAATACAGGTAGATTAGTAAGATGGTTTCTCTTACTAATGGAATACGACTTTGAATTTGTGGTGAGGAAAGGGAAGACTCACTTGAGAGCAGACCACCTCTCAAGACTCACATCCGGAGAAGCCCCGCAAGGAGTATCAGATGACCTTCCTGATGCTTACTTGTTTAATTTGGAAGTTGCACCTCAGTGGGCTAAGCCATTAGTGCCAGTATTGACATACGGGCCCAACCACCCAGTCATAAGCACTCAAGATAGGGAGGTAGTAAAAGCCCAAAAGTACCACATCATGGCAGGAAGTATGTACAAGCATACAAGTCAAGGGATCTTGGCTTGTTGTGTGGAAGAGGACGAGTATGCTAAATGGTTGCAATTAGCACATGTAGGTGCATTAGAGCAACACTACTCAAAGAACGAACCCTACAGACACTAAGGAGACTCGGAGTGCATTGGCCGACTATGGAAGCTGATGTCCAAAAGTTGTGCAAGGAATGCCCAATCTGCTGCACTAAACCACCTGTGGAACATGCCACTCTTTATCAAGTTTCCATAGTGCCAGATTGGATTGAACCATTCGTAGCCTTCTTGAGGACGAAAACGTTCCCTCAAGATATGACCCTGACGAGACAAAGAAGTCTAGAACAAGAAGCCCTAGATTACTCACTTATTGGTGATAATTTATACAAGAGTGGTAAAGATGGTTACCTTAGATTATGTGTCCATGAGAGTGAATATCTTAAGATCTTGGAAACTGCTCACCAAGGTGTAGCAAGAGGACATTTTGGACCAGATCGGGTGACTAAAGCAATCCTATTTGCAGGCTTGTGGTGGCCTACCCTTCACATGGATGCACTTGCCTATGTGAAGCGGTGTGATGTCTGTCAGCGAACTCAGTATCCTATACGCAAAGATGAGATGCCTCTGAAACCTATGATGGGTGGACAAGCATTCTCTAAGTGGGGAATAGACTTTGTAGGTCCTATTAATCCCCCAACTAAGAGTTCCCATGCTGAATATATCATTGTGGCCATAGACTATCTAACCAAGTGGGTGGAGGTAAAAGCCACCACGAAGAACGATGCTCAAACGACATCTAAGTTTTTATTTGAGAATGTGTTCACAAGATATGGGCTACCCATAGAGCTAGTAAGTGATAGATGCACCCACTTCTTGAATGAAGTTATTGAAAATCTTCTCCAAGAATTCTTGGTAGTACACAAGAAGTCTGCTCCCTATCACCCACAAGCTAATGGGCAAGCCGAAAGCACAAATAAGATTCTGTGCAATGTGTTGACCAAACTAGTGAATAATAAACGCTCTGATTGGGATAAACAGCTACACCATGCTATTTGGGCATACCGAGTCGCCTATAAAACGGTACTCCAAGCCACACCCGTTCAGATGGTATTCGGTCAAAATGCAGTACTACCATTGGACTTCTTGATACCTACACTGAAAGTAGCACAGGAGCATGAATGGACGGGTCGTGAACTCTCTTTGAGGATTTTTGATCTAGAACGACTAGGTGAAATGAGATTAAGAGCCGCAGCAGGAATATATGCAGCTAAGAAAAGACAAAAGGCATACTTTGATGCACACGTAAAGGATAAGGGCTTGAAGGCAGGAGACCTAGCATTGGTCTATACTTTGAAGCAACATGCACAGAAATTAGAGAAAAGAGGCTATGGACCTATGATCATAAATAGGATTTCAACTAGCGAAGCAGTTCAGCTAGCTACACTAGAAGGTGATGTTCTCCCCAGTTACATTAGCAGATGTAGAGTCAAGTTATATCAAGAACCCCTCACAGAGGAGATGTTAAACTGACTCAATACTGCAAAGAAACATAAAGAAGAGGAAAAGCGAATTCGAGAAGAGGCACAAGCAGAGGCTTTGGAACGCATCCAAAGGATGAAATTGAGAAGACAAGGTAGAGATCAGCCTCGGACAGATGACTATGAGGACCCACGATATCATATGGCTATGTGTGAGTTCTCAAGTGTAAGTCCCCATAGAATAATTGACCGACGTCCTTTTGTAACCTTAGAGATAGGACAAGGAAAGAGTGCAAGGATTGCATGGGCTTTAACTGACTCAGGTGCAGCCACTAGTGCGGTTAAACTTTCTTACTGTCAACAGTTGAAACTAAGCATCAGTCCTATAGAAGCATATCTCATAGGATTGGGAGGCGTGGAAACCCCTTGCATGGGCGAGGTGGAACTTCCCCTCTACATTCAAGATGAATTAATGACAGTTAAAGTGCTAGTGTGTCAAGATGAGGACCTCACTGAGCCTCTTGTCTTGGGTCAAGACTGGATCTATGATCATGCAGTCAACCTAAACCTAAGAAGTGGACTTCTTCAGGTCTGGGTAAATCAGAATCGTATTACAATTGAGCTAGAAAATGAAGCACTCAAGGAACTAGGAAAGGCACAAACTCCTGGTCCTTCCAGGAGTACACATGAAGATGACCATGCTATTCTTGTCCAAAACTATGTGATGCAGAGGGATGATTGTCTCAACAAAGAAGTTAAGGGTACAATGGAACTCCCTTCTTTTCCAAAAGCCACAAGGATGCAGTAACCAAAGGCGGATCAAATACAAAAGAAGCAGACGACTTATGCTCAAGGCACAAAGAAAATACGACGCACGGTGTCTCAACCACCAAAACAAGTGTGGGTACGGAAAAGCGAGCATCCTATTGCGGTCAAGCCACACCAACTGGCTCAACGTCCTATTAGTGATCAACGACACGACACTAATAAGAAGTCCTTCAAAAATCCTTCTGTGAAAGTGAAGTCTATTTGGGTACCCAAGAAGTCGATGAAGGCTAGCCCACAATCAAGACAAATTTGGGTGCCTAAGGCTTGCTTGCGGGCTCAAATAGCTACACCGAGACCACACCCTGTACAACATGGTTCACTCACTTGCACAACCGATACCCACTTGTATTCAACACACACGAACACACATTGGCCCATGAGCACGACTAGAATCACTTGTAAATGGGTCCCTAAAAAGCCTCATCTCCAAGTGGACACTCTTATAAAGCCCTCCAGAGTCTCCACAAAATCAAGGCCAACAGCCAATCAATTTGTTTGGCAGCCCAAAGCGTGTAACAAACCCCCCGACTCCATTTGTAAATTCATTCCCACTGACTAACTGCATCACCCTTACACTGCACTTTTCCATTTAGCTCACAAGACTGTCCATCCACTAATGGCACACTGGATCACCTAGCACGAATTGACCTACTAACCTCTCACTAACCTCATGTTAATGTTGTAACGGGGACAAAAAATGTTCTATCATGTCCACTACAATGTTAACACATGTTTTTATATTCTCACAGAGTTAGCAGGCAAGAAGTAACATGGCAGATACAGCAGGACCGAGTTCCCAAGTAGGCACCAGCCCTCAAATCGTGGACATTGAAAGTCTTCCCATTGAGGAGGAATTGAAGGAACGTCCAGTTGCATTGAGAGCATTACATGCCATACCGGTGCAGAATCCTCCACAGGGGCACACAATGCCAGTCAGCAAAAACTCACATTGGTTCAGTGACGTGGCAGGACCTTTGGGAGAAGGCACTTACCTATGGGAGGTAGAGATAGAGTTCAACGGGTGTTGGGGCAGGTATCACTTCTTCACTAGGGAATTTGAGAGACTTCAAAATAATGAAGGGTTGAAACCGATATGGAAGAAGGCAGGACTATACGATTACTTCAAAGCCCAATTGCCAAAGCCCGACTTTCTAAGGTGCTCGTAGTTGATTAGCACCCTCACTCCGAGCAAAGAGAAAAATGGATATAGCACCTTTGTCCTCCCATCTCTCACAAGGGGCAATGAGCTGAAGCTGTTCAAATTGACGAACAACTTGGTGAGGGAAGCTCTCGACATGAAAGGCATGCACATTCCCACCGAGAAAGAGACTATGGTCCCCGACAACATGAAGAATAGGAATCTGACGAAACTAAAGGACATGGTAGCAATGACACCTACTATTGCCATTCATCTTTGGATGTGCATGTAGCATTTCGCTTTCCCCGCTCAAGAGAGGTTCACAATGCCACCCAAGAAGATAAGGTTCAGTCTATATTTAGCAGACGCCTTCGATTTGACAATCAACATGCCGCACTGGATTATTGACCAAATCCACTTGGCTCATCAACGGTGGTATAAGAAGCAAAAGTCGGTACTGTATGGATGTTGTGCTCTCACAAGAATTGTTTACAGATGCTTGGCATATGAGGTGCCAGTTCAAAGGGCACTTATTTGGACCAGGGTGCAAGAATTCCAACGTAGAATATCCACCGCAGGGCCTCCATCCAAGAAAATGAGAGGCATAGTCAGATGCCTTGTGCACAGGCCCGCGGTGCCACACTAACACCAGAGACAACTCCACGGCTTCCAAGGCGTGTGCAACCCTTCACTATCAGATTACCAAGACATAGCACAGGTGGACCGAATCTGGTGTTTCCACCTATGCCAACCGACTTAGAGTTTCCTCATGGCTTTACATTGGAAGATCTAACTGATGAAGAGGTAGCCAGAATAATCAATGCTACAAATTTAGAAGTGGAGGCAGAGCAGGCAAGCGGGCAACAGACAGTCACAGACCAACCCCATCCAGTCCAACCAGAAGTAGTCGAAGTGGATGATGATGAAGAAGAGGAGCAAGAGGAGGAACGAGAAGGACTGTCCGATGAAGAAGAGCAGGAATATGAGCAAGAAGTTCTACAGGAACTTGATGGTGCCCCGGCTTATACGAAGCAATTGAAAAAGCTATATGATACCATTAACCGAGTTCAAGAACAACAGAAACTGTCCCTGACAGTAGGAAAAGCCCTCATGAACCAAATCCTTGAAGAGGAAGTGTGGACGAGCAATACCGAGCGACCCTTGACATGATAGCTGATGCGTTGGGGGTACCTGAGACGGTGCATACCGCTCTCGCATATTCACGAAGATCAGAACGATGATATGGCAGACGCCCCCCTCGATCAGGAAAACAAATGAATGTATTAGTATCAGAACCCCAGCACACCACATCCACAACCACGGGCACAACTCATACTATTCATGACACTGAGGAAGCCCATACATCGAGTGCACCCCCGTCACCCCCCTTACCCCCTCTCCCTCCAACTCCACCACTTTCACCTCCCACAACCAGTGAAACCACTAATGTCACCGCCTCAGGGTCCACTTCCCATACCGAAGCACAGACCGTTAGTCAACCCACACAACCTACACAACCGATCACCACCTCTCTTGTTTACACTACTACTGACTCTGTAATTCTAACTGTAGCCACGGAAAACCCCATTCCCCCGATCACACTTCCTGGCGGTTCATATATATAACTACACACACCACTTTACACCTTCACCACCATCACCGCACCCACAATTCCCATGTTCACAATCACTCCCACGACTGCATCCACTTTTGATTTCATGGACATATCACCCACCTCCGCACCCCTCCCTCCCCCCATACGTCCACAATCTCCCATTCCCCCACCACCAACTTCACCCTTTTCAAGCACAACATACACGCTCCCATTCCCTTTTCCCTTCCCTTCTGCATTCAACACCTTTCCCGCATCCACCCCTATTAATAATGTATTTAATAATATGTACCAGTGTATGTCTCAACTACAACAGCATTACCAGCACCTAGACGCACAGCATACGAGCCTCTTCAGAGACCATGAAACGCTCCAAGCAAGATTCATTGATTTAGAGAAGGAGAAGCGGCTATTACAATAGCAGTATACTACATTGCAAGCACAATATGATCAACTAGTTGCCAATCCACCCCAGTCAGATACTGAAGAAAAACAACAACTCGATGACATGTTACACGCTCAGATCACAGAAAATCTCAAGCTTCGATGCAATCTCACCTTATTACGGAAGCACATGTCTGCAACACTTGAAGAAAAAAAATGACTACAGAAACAAAACGAGGAAAACCTGGAAGCAGCAATGGAGGGTTCACCGTAGGAAATCGACCCAAAGAAATTCAAGACTATCCCATATGAAAATATGCAAATCATCTTGGAAACCCATGCCGACCTCTTGGAAGCCCACGCTGCATTAGAAAGAGAAAGAGATGACCTACTAAAGCAACTGGAAACTCATCAGGAGTCACCAAGCAAAGTCACAACAGCAGCCGACACATCTGAAGAAGTCGTAGAACTCAGAGCAGAACTAGAAGAACTACGAGGTAAAGTTCTTCAATACGAGCGTCAACCCTCTCCCCTGGTGGAACCGGAACCTGAAGACTTAGTGCCAATTGAAGTGGAGGAGACTTTTGAAGACCCATATGTTCCCATGCCAGCACCCGGAGGTAACCAACAGAAGAAGGAATGGACACGATTGAGATCGAAGCTCCTGAATGGATGCAGAGGTTAGAAAAGGTTGCTGCAACCCATGATGAGAGAGTTGCAGTGCAGATAACGTCTATGTCTCGATTGGAATAAGTGGTCATTAAATCAGATTACTTGAGAAACCTCTCCCATCATAGGTGGATTGGCACATCCAATGATTTGTATGTTCCATTCTGTGTCTTAATGGCAGATTATAATGCTGAAATCAAGCAACGCACAACGAAGGAACCAACCTCGGCAACACAATTTGCACCAGAAGACATCCCTGCAAGTGCCACACATGGGAATATCTTTCAACCTACCTGGAGGATCCGTCTGCTTGAAACCTACCCTGAGATGGTACGCACGTGGAATAACATGCCTTTATATATCAAGTATAATCCCTGCTACTGCCCTATCTTTCGAAGAAGGTCTTGGCCGGAGTACACAAAAACAGTGCTGACAGTCAAAGGATGTGAAAAATGGCTCAATTATGTCTTCTTAGCCCCACCTAGAGGCCAACCCATAGTAGCATACATGATTTCGATGATTCGGCATTGGGGGGTCAGGTTCAAGAATGTCCCAGATGTCATGGCACAGATGTGCCTCAAAATTTTTGAGCTCATGCTGGTTACATTCAGGACATTTAAGAATATCACCTCATCTTTCGGCTCTCGGATTTAATGAAGGGAATTAGTACCTTGTCTACAATATGAGCACCACACCATCCATTAATGTCGTATATGCGTGGCATGCTCGTATAAAGTATCTACCTGCTTGCTTCAAACAGACGTTTGAAGAAATGTTTATTACAGGGTTTTGGGAATATCATTCAGAGATATTCATTCCCCGACCATCTCACCTATTACAAGTATTTGCGGTGGAACAAGTTCTACATTCAGAAAAGCTACGTATGCCACATCCAGAAGTTCCAGGGCCAGTAGACTGGGATGCCCTACTCACTAATTTGGCCAAAGGGTTGAGAATAGCAGAACATCATTTAGCCACAGATGTTGTGGAGTACTACATCCAATGACCCACTCAACAAGGGTCTGTCAGAGACGACAGACGCGAGAGAGGGGGGGGGGTTGTTGGCAGTAGTCAAGGTACACAAGGACTCACAAGACAAGGAAGTCGAAAGAAGGGATTCAGAGCAAAGAGAAAGCACCAGCAAACAAAGTAGTCAACGAAGATCTGGCAAGTAGGCCGTCCAAAATTTCCATGAAGTAATACTTCCTAAATAGTGAATCTAGTCACTCTACATCATTGTAAATACCATTTCACCTTTTTGTAACTCCATTTTGTGCAAGCCGAGGAGTCCTTGATCTTGAGGAGTATTAGAAGTAGCATCGTACCAATTTTCATAATTTTTAGACTTCGTTTGAGCCCCCAAATAGGCCCTAGAACCTAATTTTTAACTAGGCCAGACACTAGGTCTGGACAGGGCCAAAAGCTAGTCAAAAACTATAAATAGAGCTAGAGAGCTCATTTTTGAGGTTAGCTTGTCATAGATTTGAACTTGTATGAGCATTTTGGAAGTAATTGAAGATAACTCCATTGTCTTTCTCTTTGTCTTGCCGTGTGTGCACGTGTGTGTGTGCATGTTGGTGTGCTTCTCACTCACGCACTTGTGCCTTCACTTGCTCGAGGTCATCATACCATCCTCACGTCTTCCCAGATTGACATTAAAGGAGGTGCTACTCATCACTGAGCTACAGCAGGTATCAAAAGAGAAATAACTTGCAGGTATACACTGCAACAAAATGGAGTAGCAGAAAGCAGAAACCGAACTCTAGTTGAGTTTGCAAGAGCAATGCTAAAGGAGAAGAATTGTCCAAATTATCTTTGGGCTGAGGCTATAAATACAGCTAGATATCTGGTAAATATATTACCGTGTATAGATTTAAATGGGATGACCCCTTATGAGGCTTGGTGGGGCAAGAAACCAACACTTGATCATTGTAAAGTGTTTGGATCAGTTGCCTATGCTTATGTGCCATCACAGCTGAGACATAAGCTTGAACCAAAAGCAGAAAAATATGTGTTCATCGGATATGATGAAAAGCAGATGGGTTATAGGTTATGGAGTTCTCTAACCAAACAGTTTATTGTTTCCAGAGATGTGAAATTTGATGAAGGAAAGAGCTGGTATACAGATAAAGAGCATAGTGTTGAAACACTTGAAGAAGAGATAAGAAGGAAAGAAAAAGGAAAATCACATATGCAGGTGAATGAAGATGAAGATCATATGCAGGCAAGTACATCCAGGATTGGATCAAGTATGAGAAACGAAGATGAACCAAGATGTGATGAAGATGTGTATTCAGATACACATGAAGAATATGAGCTAAGAAGGTCAAACAGAGTAAGGAAACAACGAACAAGGTATTCATATGACACTTCTTATTTGACTCAGAAAAATTATGCTTACTTAGTAAAGGAAGATGAAGAACCTCAGAATTACGGTGAAGCAAAAGGTAAGAAACAATGGGAAGAAGCAATGAAGGAGGAGTTCAATGCGCTGGAAGAGAACAAGACTTGGGAACTTGTTCCAAAACCAAATGGTAAGAAAGTGATTGGAAACAAATGGGTTTACAAAGTCAAGAAGCTTGCAGATGGAAGGATAGCCAGATAGAAAGCTAGACTGGTGGTCAAAGGCTATGCTCAGACGCATGGCATAGATTATGATGAGACGTTTAGTCCGGTGGCAAAGATGTCAACCATAAGGACAGTGATTGCTATATCAGCATCAAAAGGATGGAAGCTAAGTCAGCTGGATATAAAGAATGCATTTTTGAATGGATATATATCAGATAAAGTTTACATGGAACAACCTGAAGGGTTTGTAAGTTCCAGTTACCCAGAACATGTTTTCAGATTAAGAAGAGCTCTCTATGGATTGAAGCAAGCTCCAAGAGCTTGGAATTACAGACTTGTGAAGTATCTCAATGACCTTGAAAGTAGATGCAAGTCTACTCGTTAAGAGAACAGATGAAGGTATGATCTACATTTGTATTTATGTAGATGACATTATAATCACAGGAACCTCGGATGAAGGAATCAAAGAGGTAAAGAGATTGCTTGGAAAAGAGTTCAAGATCAGTGATCTAGGAAAATGATCATATTTTCTTGGAATGGAAGTTACATATACAGATCATGGTGTATATGTTTCACAAGAAAGGTATCTCCTAAACTTATTGAAGAAGTTTAACATGGAGAATTGCAGAGAAGCTTCAACACCGCTTGAAGTAAATCATAAACTCAGCAAATATGGTGGTGCAGAGTTTAAAGATATGAGGAAGTATCAGTCGTTATTGGGAAGCTTGATTTATGCTACGCTAACAAGACGTGATCTCAGTTATGCAGTGTGAGTTCTTTCACAGTTCATACATTGTCCGAAGGATCAACATTGGATTGCAGGACAAAGAGTTCTTAGATATATCAAAAGAACTATAAAGGAAGGATTATATTATCCTTATACGTCAGATATAAAGCTGAGAGCATACAGTGACTCAAACTGGGCAGGAAGTCAAGATGATAGAAGGTCAACACATGGGTATATGATATACCTAGGAGATAAGCTTGTAAGCTGGTGTTCAAAGAAGCAACACACAGTAGCTTTATCATCAACAGAAGCAGAATATAAAGGACTTGTGGAAGCAGCTAAAGAAGTGATATGGATGCAGACCTTGTTCAAAAGCATGGGTATTGATCAAGGTATACCTATCATACATGGAGATAATATGAGCTCGTTGTATCTTGCAGCAAATCCAGTATTTCATGCAAGAACAAAACACATAGAGATTCAATATCATTTCCTGAGGGAAAAGGTAATGGAAAAGGAGATTGAATTGGTATTCACTCCGAAAGATCAGATTGCAGATATTCTGACAAAGAGCTTAGATGGAGTAAAGACAAGAAGATTCAAAGAAATGGCAGGTTTAAAAGAAAAGATGGATATATGAAGACCGGAAGATGCAAATTAGTGATTGAGGGGGAGCTGTTGAAGATTCACTCACTAATTATGCATAACGACATGAAGACGAAGAAAAGCAGAAACAAAGTGTTCAGAAAACCAAAGCCTTACTGAAGGGACAAATTCACGACTGTAATATATAGTGTAGAAACTTCTAGAATTACGAGTTTTGAATCTCGGATCAAAATGTATATAAGAGAGAGCATAGAACCAAAATGTAAGAGACAAGAGAGAGATGAGAAGGTATGAGAGTAGAAGACGCCAGAGATTGCGTATGTAGAGATGAATAACAAATCCTGAAATGTCGGGTATTCATCTGAGAGAGATGGTAAGGAATAACTACTCAGAGTAGGAGAGTTTTCCATAGCTATGAGCAAAGTGAGGCCAAGCTATTTTGTACACATCTTCTCTAATAGAAAACACATGTTCATGTGGAAGATTGAGCGCATTCTTTGTATGTGAAGAAATCTGAGAGATTTCATGTTACTGTGAAAGTTAGTTAACAGTTACAGTTTTCTCAGTAAATATTTCCAGTACTTCTATGAGTTAGATCTCATAACATAGTGTAAATATTTTCATGAGTGATAGCTTATCTTGAAGCTTGAAGTCTCAACTATAAGCTGATCAAAGATTTCGGTGAAATAAACATGTACACACAGTACAAAGTTTGACTGTAAAAGACATTCAGAACTGATGAAGTCTTTTCTTAAACTTCAGAAAGAGTTCAATTACTGAAGGAAGCTCAGGTATTACTTCCTTACTTCATCAACAATCATTCGAAGTAATCACAAACATAATTGCAGTTGATTCCGGTAAGATTACGATGACAGTCTGGTAACAGTCCAGTGGAATTCCGGTGAAGTTCCAGTGAAATTTTGGTGAGTTCAAAACACAGTTTTGACAAAGTGAAGTGACGCAAAGATTGTTTAACTGTAAACAAATACAGTAGTGTAAAGATTGAAGTAAATCAGTTCAGAATTGAAGCTTGAAAGAAACGTGAAGTTTTCTGTAAAGTGAATTTTCGGTGTTCACTAGATACAGTTAAAAGTTTTTAGTTTCAGAAGATTTGCTAAGCTACTGATGATTATAGAGGTGTTCTAACATCACTCTAGCTTAGTTTCTATGGTGTAAGCAAATTCTGCAATAAGCACTGCACCAACAAACCCATCCCAAGGGGACGACAAACAGAAGAAGGTCAGGATACTTCAAAGCGCCACGACCTTCGTGGTTAAAACAGGTGGAAGAAATTGGGAGTTCTCATGAAGAGCGCACGGTGGTGCAAAATCAAGCCATGAGAGTCATAGAGGAGACAGTATTACAATCCAGTTACTTGAAGAACTTGTCATCTAGATGTCTCATCATATCATCAAAACTCCAATACAGGCCTTACTATATCATTTTAGCAGATTATAATGCGAAAATACAAAGAGTCACAGGAAAGATTCCTTCCTTCGCAACCCAATTTCAACTAGAAGACCTTCCTCCAGAAGCACAAAAAGGCAAGATCTATCAACCGACATGGCGAAAAAAGCTTCTAGAGACATACCCTAAAATGTTGTGCACATGGAACCATGCGTCTTTACATCCACTTTACAATCCATCTATGGGCCGGTTCCACGATGCAGATCATGGAAAGGACCCCCATCAACAACATACAGAGTACAGATCATGGAAAGTACAGAATAATGCTCAACGTAAGGAGTGGCTCAACTATCGGTACATAACGCCACCGCAAGGACCCCCATCAACAACATACATGATGGCAACAATTCGACATTGGATGCCTCGACTGAAGCCCATGCCAGATGTGGCAGCCCAAATGATGCTCAAAATTTTGGATATGGTGGAAGTTGTGCTCAAAACGTTTAGGAATGCAAAAGCACCACAAGTACGTCTACCAGGGTTTATCAATGGAAATTACAATTTGGTGTATGACATGAGCACCACCCTCAACATTCGTCTGGCTTACGCTTGGCATGCACGCATCAAATACCTCCCCGCATGCTATAAATATAGACATTCAAAGACATGTTTAGGTCAGGTTTCTGGGAGTACCACTCGGAGGTCTTCGCACCAAAGCCCACACACCTACTTCATCTCTTTGCATGTGAACAAGCCATGTATCAGCTCATCATGAAACCACATTCATCTCATGCTTCACATTGCAATGCGTCACACACCCACTTAGAGATGATAGATTTAAGATTGTCTACGTGATTGTGGCATCATAGAGATATAAGAGTTGGGTACTACTGGTCTTTGCTTGGCATTTTGCTTTTTGGGCTATCATTTTTGGATCGTAGGAACAAGAAGATTTTCACACAGACTTCTCTTTAGAAGAGCAAGTCTTGTAACAATGGATGCTCCTTGAAGTGGAAACTAAATTTGGAGTGAAGGTTTATAGTCTATTTCATTTTTAGATACAATCTACTTGCTTTTTGTATGTCATTTCAGGTTTGGGAGCTTCTTGAGAAGCCATTTCCAGCCTTATAAAGGACTGCACAGGGGTATGAATGTTGGGCTGACTACCCCCCATGGGGATTGTGTCGCCCAGCTCTGAAGATTGAAGATTTGCAGATTGAAGGACTGAAGGCTTGAAGATTGGAAGTGCTGCAGATTTGAAGAATTGAAGTCCTATAGACTTGCAGACTGAAGCTTTGCAGACTGAAGAATTGCAGATTTTGAAGACCTGAAGATTTTCAGACTTGAATACTCCCACTTGGAACAGTTCAATTGTGTATGTTCTTCCTTTCTAGCTTTGTCGAGGACGACAAAGTCTAGGGAGGGGAGGGTGTTGGGTTGTAGGGTATGCACACATCCTCAATTGTGCATGATCTTTATACCATAGCGTAGGTGACCCTTTGATATATCACCTTTTTTGCTCTTCTAAGGAAATCCCATGTCAAAATTCCACGAATACACATTCTTGGGATTTGGTTGTTGCAAGAAGAGATTTTAGAATATCCTAGACGATATGTTAGTTAGAGAGAGATCCACTTTTTGACTTTTCAAAGAAGCACATGGGGAATAGAGCTTAGCCTATAAATAGAAGCTCATTTTTGTAAAAGAGGGAGCTTTTGGTTGACGTGCTCTCATGTAATATCTCTTATCAATGGAAGAAGGCTCTCATTTACTCCAAGACTAGTTACATTTACATGTATTTGTGTCTTTGTGAGTGTGTGAGAGTGGAGTGTGTGTGCCTATGCATGTCTCTCCTTTGTGTGAGTAGAGTAGTTGTATTTGCTTGTATTTTCCTCATGGACAAGGATCCTTGACTCCCTATTCTCCTTGTTTTCAAGCATTTGGCATAGCATGGGGCTGGTGCCGATGGCGTGAACATGTTGGAGGTAGGGGTGGATGAGAGGAGAGTCACTCTTGAGCCTTCCTTCTTGCTTCCATGCAAGGTGGTGAGGGTTTTTGGTCTTTCCTTGCTACAACCTCAACACCATCTTTATTGCTTCTACCTCTTCCTTTGCCACCTCCTCTTCCTCTTAGGAAGTTAGCTTGACTCATAGTGCCTTCATCTTCACTCAATTGTTGCTTCCCTTTGTTAATCTTCTTCTTATCCTTTGAATACATTGCTTGACTTGTACTCTTTTCAACATCACCTTTGATATCCTGCTCAAAGGTTAGCATATGTCCTAGCAATTGATTTATATCAAGAGTAAAATGATCTAGTGACAATTTAGTGGATAGAATGAATGGCTTCCACAAAAAAAGGAGGGATTAATGCTTATATAGAGTTTTGCTTTTCCTACAATCTAGTTAACCACCCACCAATCAATGTAGGTGCACTTTTTGGTGGCTGATTGATGAGATTTGAATTTGATTGAGTTTTGTGGAGCTTCTAACTTGATTCCAAGACTTTGAGTCCTCCTTTTTTATTGTTCCACTTGCAAAACTCGTGGTTGAGCCCTTTTGCATGATTAAGATTTGATTTTCAACACTCCCCCTCAAGTCTCAATCCTTAGGTCCTTCATTCCAATGCATGCCTTGAAGTGTTGTAGCTTTACTCCATCCAAATCTTTGGTAAACATATCTCCATATTGTTCCTTTGTATTGACATGCTCCACCTTGACATCCTTTGTCATGATCTTCTCTCTAATAAAGTGGTAATGCACTTCTATATGCTTCGACCTTGCATGGAACACTAGATTTTGAGCCAAGCATATGCTACTTATATTGTCACAAAAAATAGGTACTTGCTTAACCTGCAAATCAAGATCAGCAAACAACTTCTTGAGCCACATAAGCTCACATGAGAATTGTGCTAAGCCTCTATACTTAGCTTCAATCAATGAGAGATCCACTTTTGGTTGTTTCTTTGACATCCATGAGATAGTCTTCTTCCCTAGCATGATAACATAACCACTAGTGCTCCACCTGTCATCTTTGGAACCTGCCCAATCAGCATCACAATAAGCTTGTATCATGAAATGGATAATATAGACCTTCATTCACTGATCCTTTGAGGTACCTAAGTACCCTTTTGGATACAACAAGATGAGGTACTCTTGGAGCCTGTAAAATATGAGATAATACTCCAACTACATGTTACCGTTAATGTCCATGCGAAAGGACAAATGGCCACTGGACACTTCTTTGTAAATGTTCTTTAAATAAAACATATAGTGGTCTGGTCAGTCATAGACTGTAAGTTCGATCGCTTTCGTAATACCTAAGAAGTCTGTCTTTGTGCTCCGTGTGTACTCTGTGGTTTTTTGCATATTATGTAGTCTCTGTGCGGAGTACCATGTGCGGTGTTAGGAGCTCACTTTTCTACTCCGAGGACATATTCGTGGAGAGTGCAAGAAGGAGGGCGCACTATGGTGCATCGCCATTGAAATACTTCACTGGTATTAGAGCAGTTTGAGGCAAAAGCCTTGTTCCTTTTGTGCGAGTGAAGCGAGCACCCCCCTGGCTTTCTCCAAGTTGGCGACTTAAGGCGGCGACCAAGGCATAGACCTTGGCATACCTTGTCATCCGAGTCACCCAAGTCACGGTTGGTGCCGTTGGCTATGCACGAGGGAGGACCTCAATGATCAAGGAATATAGAGGTTCTCGGTACTTCCCGGGAGGTCACCCATCCAAGTACTGTTCCCCCTGGAGCTCGCTTAACTGTGGCAATCTCTTGCCACTAAGCTACACTCTTGTGGTGTCTGAAGAAGGGGAAAGACTAAGGTTGACATTACCTTGAACATGTTTTGGTCCCTCAAAGCTTCATTCTTTGCTTTCAAAGCCTATTTCTGAAGCATTTTTGGGGTGTCTTTTGGAGCAGTTTTGGAGTACTTTCGCACATAGTTCTCTTCCCACAAGTCCAAGAACATCAAGAAGAGTGTTGTTTGTACTTCTTTGACATTAAATATCAACCTTTGGGCTATGTTTTTAGCCACACTCGTAAAACTACAGGTTTCTTGAAAGATTTCAGTTTTTGTGGGAGCAATCGCTGCAAATTTATGCAGGTTTTTTTGAGCCTAAAAACATCAGAGTTGACAGAAACTTCCAGGTGTTATTAATTGTTGGAGCAAACCAATCACAAATTGGTGATTATACAGATCTTGGAGAATGCTTATGGTCAGAATGAAGCAAAGGAAGACATTTGCAAAATGAAGAAGAAGTCAGAATGTTGTCTTGTACACATATGTACATTAGCATAGTCATAGATGACTTAGATCTTTTGTTCAGTAAGAATTATGTACAAATTATCTATAAATACCTTGAGAAAAGTCGGGGCAAGAATGGAGAGCACATGAGAGCATATGTGACAATAGTTACAAGTCAAGAATTAGGGAGATAGAAGCTATGAGATAGTGAAAAGTGATTTTGTATTTGCTCTCATCACTCAGTTGTAATTCTCTGAGTTAATGAAGAAATATTGCGCCCGATCTTTTCGTGTCTGCTCCTTCTGTGTTTGATCATTAGCAAAATCCTTTTGAGGATATCTAAGTTGTTAGTTAATGAGCCTGTGACCTGAATTTCAGAGTCCAATTGTAAACAGGCTAGGAGAATTGTGAATAGGAACATTCATATGTGTTGAATGCCTACAGTTCTCTGAAACAGGCGCAAAATTCGTGTTTAATCTTTTGGTCAGTGCTCACTCCATAGTTTAAAGTTTTGTGCAAGCAAGCACTTAATCTTTAAGTTGGAAGGTGATCTACTCGTGGCTAAAAGCATTTGGCAAAACGGGTTAGATACTGTGAGAATCAAAGTTAAGAAGTTAGGGGTGTCTGAATCGACTTCTCAGAAGTACAGTTTCTGACATAGGTAACTTGAGAAGTTGATTTCTCAAGCTACACTTAATCTTTTGGAGTAATTCAACTTGGAATAGTTGCGCAATCTCTAAGAGATGATTCGTACAAAGTTTCATGAAAAACTTTACACATTTGATAAGTCAATGTAAGGAAATAGTGCAGCAGACTTTTCTGTGTATCACCTTCTTCACAGATTTGTTCATCTTTTGATAATTAGAAGTTGATCCTCTATATGTGTGAAAGGTTTTGACTTATTCTTGGTATAGAGGTGCTCTAATCACAAGAATAAGTTGTTCTTTTGGAGATTAACATTCTCCATTAGTGGTATCAGAGCAGGAGACATCAATTTGAAGAAAAGGAGGATCTCGACTGCTGCAGATTCAAGAGATTCAACATTTGAAGGATCAGGAAGTGAAAGCTTGGAGTCAAAGCTCGAGGAGAAGACAAATTGACATCAAGAAAGGCAAAAGGAGTTCAATTCGAAGTAAAGGTACATACATTGTTTGTAAAGCTTGAAGTTTTCAATACACAGGTGGATACAAGATGGGAGAAAGCTTGCAGATTGATAAGCTAGATAGGGAGAACTATCCAGCATGGTCCATGAGGATGGAAGCACACCTCATGAGCAAAGATCTCATATCATTTATTACAGGAGATGAAGAAAAACCAGAATTTGCAGATCCAAGTATTCCTACTAGGGAGGAACTTGCAATGTTGAAGACTTGGATGAGAAAGGATGCTCAAGCAAGGAGCATCATCTACATGGCTGTAAATGATTACCTTCTACCTCACATCAGAGGTTTAGAAAGTGCTACAGATGTTTGGAATGCCTTGGAAGAGCATTTCCAAAATACAACTAAGTCAAGGAAGTCCTCACTATGGGCTGAGTTCACAACCTTCAAGAAGAAGAGCTCACAATCAATTTCAGATTATGTGGCAAGGATGAAAGATATTGCAGATAGCTTGGGAGCAGTGGATGAAGATATTGAAGAGGAAAAGTTGGTAAGACAAATACTTACAGGTCTAAGAGGTGATGAGAAGTGGAAGCCTTTTATATTGTCCATAGAGTTATCACTTGATCACTTTACTCCTGACCTTAATCAATTGCTAGGACACATGCTAACCTTTGAGCAGGATCTTAAAGGAGACAATGATAGAAGTACAAGTCAAGCCATGTACTCCAAGGACAAGAAAAAGAATGGCAAGGGAAAGCAATCAAATGATGATGAAGGGAATTTAAATCAAGCCAACTTCACAAAAGGGAAGACAAATTTCAGAGGTAAAGGAAGAGGAGGTAAGAATAAAGATAATGCTAAAGCTTGTTGGATTTGTGGCAGAACAAATCATTTGGCAAATGATTGTTGGTATAACAATCAAAGTGGAGGATACAACAATCAGAATTATAGTCAAAGAGGTAGAGGAGGCAGAAACCAAAGAGGCAATTTCAGAGGAAGAGGTGGTAGGACATCATATGGTAGAGGAGGTGGAAGAAACTTCCAATCTCAGTCCTACAATAATAATTATTACAATTATGCATCAGATCAGAAGGATGACATGACTCTTATCTTGAATGCAACTCATGAATCAATGGGAGAAGATCAAAGAGTGTTTTATATTGACTCAGGGTGCAGTAACCATCTGAGTGGGAACCTATCCTTGATGACTGATATGGAAGCAAGGGTGAATGGACATACAGTTCAAACAGGTGACAATACCAAACATAAAGTGGAGAGCATTGGATCAGTGAAGACAAAAAGTGGAAGTACACTTCTGAGCAAGGTACTTTATGTCCCTACTATTCCTAAAAATTTGATAAGTGTAGGGCAAATTGTGGAGAAAGGATATGAGGTAAGATTTACAAATGATGGTGTCTATGTACAAGATCCAAATCAGGGATATAGAACCATAATAGCAGGTAAAAAGGAGGGAAGATTGTTCACTCTCAAAGTCCAAGGTAATGTAGGACATGCATTGTTTACCTATGGAGGTCAAAAGGTATCTGAATTAGACCTATGGCATAAAAGGCTAGGTCATTTCAATGAGAGAGCTATAAAGGAGATGTCAAAGAATCAGGTGGTGCTTGGATTGCCAAACATTGAAGGGCAACATATGGTGTACAAGTGTGAAGCTTGTCAATTAGGTAAAGCACATAAAAGTTCTTATAACAAATCAGGGTACAAGTATTCAAATATGCTTGAATTGGTTCATACAGATGTATGGGGTCCTTCAAGGGACTATAGCATAAATGGATCCAGATATTATGTGTTGTTTGTTGATGATGCAACCAGGTGGATTACTTTGTATGTAATCAAGGACAAATCAGAAGTCTTCAAGACATTCAAACATTTTCATGCTTATGCAGAAAGGATCACAGGACAAAAGCTAAAGAGGTTAAGATCAGATGGAGGGGGAGAGTATTTCTCAAAAGAGTTTGATGATTATTTGTGGAATGCAGGTATCAAAAGAGAAGTGACTTGCAGGTACTCCCCTCAACAAAATGGAGTAGCAGAAAGGAGGAATAGGACTCTTGTAGAGTTTGCAAGAGCCATGATGAAGGAAAAGAATTGTCCAAATTACTTATGGGCAGAGGCCATTAACACTGCAACATACCTTGTGAATAGGTTGCCTTGCAAAGCTTTGGATGGAGGAACCCCTTATGAAGCATGGTGGGGTAAGAAGCCTAGTCTTGATCATTGTAAAGTATTTGGATGTATTGCATATGCTTATGTTCCTTCACAATTAAGACATAAGCTAGAACCAAAAGCAGAGAAGTATGTGTTTATTGGATATGATGATAGACAGATGGGTTACAGATTGTGGAGTCCATCCACAAAGCAATTTCTTGTTACTAAAGATGTGACATTTGATGAGCAAAACACATGGTATACAGGATCACCAAATGAGTATACAGGTGTTGAAGAAATTCAAAGGAAAGGAAAGGCAAAGGTAAAGGTATGTGAAGAAATTGTTGATGAAGTTGACTCTAGATGTAGAGTGCAGGATCATGAAGAAGTAGGGCCAAGATTTGATCCAGAATCAAATGAGGCTGAAACTTCAAGAAGTGCAGAAATCAGGAGATCTACAAGAGAAAGGAAAGAGCCTATAAGGTATAGCTATGATACATCTTTCCTAACAACAAGAGATTATGCTTACATTGTGAAAACAGAAGAAGATCCAACCACTTATGAAGAAGCCAAAGGTAAACAGAATTGGGAGAAGGCAATGCAAGAAGAGTATGATGCTCTACTTGAAAATGAAACTTGGGAATTAGTACCAAGACCAAAGAATCAGAAAGTCATTGGATGCAAGTGGGTATACAAAACAAAGAGGTTTGCAGATGGTAAGGTGTCTAGATATAAGGCTAGACTTGTGGTTAAAGGTTATGCCCAAACTTATGGGGTAGATTATGATGAGACCTTTAGTCCTGTTGCTAAGATGTCTACAATTAGGACATTGATTGCTATTGCTGCTTGCAAAGGATGGAAATTATCACAATTGGATGTGAAGAATGCATTTCTTAATGGTTACATTGCAGATGAAGTATATATGGAGCAACCAGAAGGCTTCATGGAATCAATTGGATCAGGTTATGTGTGTAAGCTCAAGAGAGCTTTATATGGGTTGAAGCAAGCCCCAAGAGCTTGGAATTACAGATTGGTCAAGTTCTTGAATGAATGTGGATTTCAAGCATCAAAGGCAGATAGTAGCTTGCTAGTGAAGGCAAGTGAAAATGGATATATTTACATGTGCATTTATGTTGATGATATTATTGTTACAGGAACAGATGCTCAAGGAATCAATGAACTCAAGAAGCAAATAGAGAAGGAGTTTAAGATAAGTGACTTGGGAAACTTATCTTATTTTCTAGGAATGCAGATTGTGTATACTCAACATGGAGTATATGTTTCACAAGAGAGATACTTGAAGAATCTTTTGATCAAATTTAACATGGAAGATTGCAAGACCTCAACCACTCCATTGGAGGTAAATCATAAATTAAGCAGGTATGGAGGTGAAGAGTTCAATGACATGAAGAAATATCAGAGTTTGGTAGGTAGTTTGATCTATGCTACCTTGACAAGGCCAGACCTATCATATGCAGTAGGTGTGTTGTCACAATTCATGCATTGTCCAAAGAAGACTCATTGGATTGCAGCCCAAAGGGTACTCAGATATATCAAAGGAACCCTAAGTGAAGGTTTGTATTATGGTTTCACTTCTGATACAAGAATCAAAGTGTTTAGTGATGCAGATTGGGCAGGTGACTCAGATGATAGAAGGTCTACCCATGGATATCTATGTTATGTTGGAGACAAGTTAGTGTCTTGGTGTTCAAAGAAGCAACACACAGTTGCTTTGTCATCCACAGAGGCTGAGTATAAGGGAATGGTAGAAGCTGCAAAAGAAGTCATATGGTTGAAGACCTTGATGAAAAGTTTTGAGATTGATCATAGTACTCCAATAATTTTTGGAGACAATATGAGTTCTTTGTATTTGGCAGCTAACCCTGTTTTTCATGCCAGGACTAAGCATATAGAGATACAGTATCATTTCTTGAGGGAAAAGGTACTTGATAAAGAGATTGAAGTGATGTACACTCCAACAAAAGAACAAGTGGCAGATATGATGACAAAAAGCTTGGATGGACCTAAGCTACAGAGATTCAAGGAGATGGCAGGAGTGAAGAAGAATGGAATAATCACAATTAGTGATTGAGGGGGAGCTGTTGGAGCAAACCAATCACAAATTGGTGATTATACAGATCTTGGAGAATGCTTATGGTCAGAATGAAGCAAAGGAAGACATTTGCAAAATGAAGAAGAAGTCAGAATGTTGTCTTGTACACATATGTACATTAGCATAGTCATAGATGACTTAGATCTTTTGTTCAGTAAGAATTATGTACAAATTATCTATAAATACCTTGAGAAAAGTCGGGGCAAGAATGGAGAGCACATGAGAGCATATGTGACAATAGTTACAAGTCAAGAATTAGGGAGATAGAAGCTATGAGATAGTGAAAAGTGATTTTGTATTTGCTCTCATCACTCAGTTGTAATTCTCTGAGTTAATGAAGAAATATTGCGCCCGATCTTTTCGTGTCTGCTCCTTCTGTGTTTGATCATTAGCAAAATCCTTTTGAGGATATCTAAGTTGTTAGTTAATGAGCCTGTGACCTGAATTTCAGAGTCCAATTGTAAACAGGCTAGGAGAATTGTGAATAGGAACATTCATATGTGTTGAATGCCTACAGTTCTTTGAAACAGGCGCAAAATTCGTGTTTAATCTTTTGGTCAGTGCTCACTCCATAGTTTAAAGTTTTGTGCAAGCAAGCACTTAATCTTTAAGTTGGAAGGTGATCTACTCGTGGCTAAAAGCATTTGGCAAAACGGGTTAGATACTGTGAGAATCAAAGTTAAGAAGTTAGGGGTGTCTGAATCGACTTCTCAGAAGTACAGTTTCTGACATAGGTAACTTGAGAAGTTGATTTCTCAAGCTACACTTAATCTTTTGGAGTAATTCAACTTGGAATAGTTGCGCAATCTCTAAGAGATGATTCGTACAAAGTTTCATGAAAAACTTTACACATTTGATAAGTCAATGTAAGGAAATAGTGCAGCAGACTTTTCTGTGTATCACCTTCTTCACAGATTTGTTCATCTTTTGATAATTAGAAGTTGATCCTCTATATGTGTGAAAGGTTTTGACTTATTCTTGGTATAGAGGTGCTCTAATCACAAGAATAAGTTGTTCTTTTGGAGATTAACATTCTCCATCATTAATTTGGCTAGTTTTTGGGCTATGCATTCAACCTTTTAGTGTCATTTTACTGCATATATTGAGCACATACACATTATGTATGCTTTTATGGATACGGCTTATGTACGTCCATGTGGTCATTGACATAGTGGTTACATTCTTTGCGTAAAGCCTCTTACGTTTGATAAAGAGGGTTGTGGTGAGGTTTTCTTAACTGGGGGACACCCAGATGTTGGGGTCTCTTCAATGATGCAGGTGGAAGACTTACCCAGCCTCGCCATAGGAGATGTATGATAGTTGTTCGTAGGTGCTCGATAAGCCTAGTTGGCTTCTATTGGGTAATTGATTATATGCAGTGGAGTTAGTGATTCACTACGCAGGCAAACATGTCAGTACTTGCAGTTTTATGATATTTTGACACTGGTCATACGTTCATTTTGTAGAGGATACTTTGGCAAAATTTTTCCAGATTTTTTGGTTTTGTCAACTCTACAGTGGTCGATTTACTACTTGATACACTTATTCGTTGGTGTTCGGACTCTTCTAGCTCCATTATCATTCCATTCAGTTCTCTACCATCATGCCATCAGAGACCTTTGTATGAAGGACATAGATAGTGTTGCTTCTCATCTAAATGAGTTTGATGCTATATTCTCTCAGTTACAAGCTCAAAAAATGGAGATGGATAATGAAATGAAAGTAGTACTACTGTTACGCACCTTGCCTTCATCATGGGATACATTTTGCACAGCTATTAGCAATAGTGCATCTAGTGGTAAACTCGTCTATGATGACATATGTGGAGCACTCTTGAGTGAGGAGATTCGTAGAAAATCCATGGTTGGCACTCAGAGTGGAGATGCATATAATGTTTGTGATTCTTACCAAGGAAAAAATCAACAACGTGGAAGGAGCAAGAACAAGGAAAAGAATGGTCAACGGAATAAGATTAGAAGTAAATCATGGAAGAGGGATATCGAATGCCATTATTGTCATAAGAAAGGACACATGAAGAAAGACTGTTATGCATTAAAGAATGCTAAAGGTAAAGGACAAAATGTTGATGGGCATGTTAAACAGTTACCTGCACCATCTACTTCGACTATGAAGATTGCAGAAATTAATGCTATTTCTGATGATGCTGATGTGTTGACACTTGATAGTACTGTGTCAACTGAGGATCTTATGGCTGATTCTCTTTCCCACACCTGGTTGCTAGATTCTGGCGCTTCTTTCCATGTGACACCACATAGAGAATGGTTCTCTAGTTATGCAGCAAAGTCTCTTAGTATCGTGAGACTTAGTGATTCTTACTAGTGTGATGTTGTGGGGATTGGAGATGTCGTTGTGTAGTTCATTGATGGTTCAAAATTAACTATGCATAATGTATACCATGTACCTCAGTTATCATGCAGTTTGATGTCAGTTGGTCAACTTGATGAACTTGGTTACAAGGTGGTTTTCTATGATCAATCCTTTCACATATTAAAGGGCAATATGGTTATTGCAAAAGGAAGCAAAGTTGGCTCACTTTATCCTTTATTTGTATCATAGAAAGAACACTTGTTAGCTATTACTGAATAGCCTATGGTTTGTATTTGGAATGGTTGTTTAGGCCATATATCTCATAGTGGAATGGAAAATATTTCTCATTCTGGCGACTTACCTGTGTTATCTTTCTCTATTTTTTCATTTTGTGAGCATTGTCAATATGGAAAGCAAACAAAAAAATGTGCATAGAATGCACATTGACTCTTCAATTCAGCCTTTCGATCTCGTTCATATAGATGTGTGTGGTCCTATGCCCACTAGGTCCTTAGGTGGTTCTCTTTACTTTGTCACTTTCATAGATGTTGCTACTAGAAAACTCTGGGTATATCCTATCGAATTGAAGGATGAGGTATTCCCTACTTTCAGAAAATGGCTTGCTTCAGTTGAGACTGATAAAGGAACTAAGCTTAAGGCTTTACGTTCAGATAATGGGGGTGAGTATACCTCACATGAATTCAGCCTTTTTTGTTAGTCTAGAAGGATTAGTAGAGAGTTTACAGCTCCTTATACCCCATTATAGAATGGTGTAGCTGAGAGGATGAATAGAACTATTCAAGATAGAGTAGTCTCTATGTTGCATCATGCAAACCTCTCACAAGGTTTTTGGGCAGAAGCCATATTGATTGCAGTTCATGTGATTAACCTTTCAACTAGTACTACCAAAGGTATGAAAGTGGCACAAGAGTTATGGACACAGAAGCCACCATATTATGATCATCTTCAAGTTTTTGCGTGTGAAGCATATGTTCATATACCCAAGAAACTTAGACAAAAGTTGGACCATAAGTCAAAGAAATGCATTTTTCTTGGATATGGTCGAGAAGGACAATTTGGATATCGCTTATGGGATCTTGAAGCACGGTCAGTGATCAGAAGCAGTGATGTTATTTTTAATGAGTCTAAGATGCATAAACAGCCCATTAAGGACGTTGAAGTCAGAAGAGTGGTGTTTGAGGATACTAGTCCTCCGGTTAGCATGCATAAAAATGCTGCACATAGGGATGTTCAAGAGAATGTCCATTCAGATCAGTCTGCACATATTCTTGTTCAGCAACCATTGAGACGTTCTGCATGTGTCTCACATCCACCTGATAGATATGTTTTAGGTTTAGATTTTGTTATGTTAATAGATGCCGGTGAGCCTTCTGGCTACAAAGAGGCTATGCAGACAGAGGATCATGTCAAGTGGGAGTGCCATAAAGAGTGAGTTGGATTCTATTCACAAGAATGGTACTTGGGATTTAGTACCTTTGCCAAAGGACAGGAAAGCTTTACCATGTAAATGGGTATATAAGCTGAAATTCACATCAGATAGTGCTTCTCCAAAGTATAAAGCACTACTTGTTGCAAAAGGTTTTAAGCAACAACATGGTGTTGATTTCGAGGAAATCTTCTCTCTAGTGGTCAGAGGACTACCCTGTGCATGTTGCTTGGATTCGTTGCAATGGACTTGGAGCTAGTCGAAAATGGATGTGAAAACTACTTTCTTGCATGGAGATCTTACAGATGAGATCTATATGGAACAACAAGAGGGTTATGTAGTTCCTAGCAAGGAAAGTCTAAGAAGATCTTGTAAGCTTAAGAAGAGCTTCTATGGACTTAAACAATCTCCTAGACAATGGTACCAAAATTTTGATGCGTTTATGAAGTCTCAAGGCTATTCTCGAAGCAATGAGGATCATTGTCTCTACACAAAGAGATGCTCAGATGGCAGCTTGATATGCTTGATACTTTATGTCAATGATATGCTAATTGTTGGGAAGTCCTCTTATGATTTTTCAATTCTCAAAAAGAAGTTGAGTCAGACATTTGATATGAAGGATTTGGGGGATGTCAAACATATTCTTGGCATGCACATTACTCGTGATAGGAGCAAAAGCTTCATATACTTGTCTCAAAGTGAGTACATATCCAAAGTACTTCATAGGTTCAATATGCAGGGTGGAAAGGCATTGAGTACACCTTTACCCACATATGTGAAATTGAGCAAGGATGATTGCCCCAAATCAGATGAGGAAAAGGAATTCATCACCAAAATTCCCTATCACTCTGTTGTTGCTAGTCTCACGTATGTTATGGTAGCTACGAGACCAGACATTGCATTTGCAATGGGATTTGTGAGCAGACATATGTCTAATCCTGGCAAGAAACATTGGGAAGCGGTCAAGCTGATTTTAAGATATTTGAGTGGCACTAAGGACAAGTGTCTATGCTTAGGTAGAGGAAAAGCACCCATTATTGGTTACACAGATTCTGACTATGCTGGTTGTGTAGACAATCATAAGTCTACATTCGGGTACATTTCATTTTGCTGGAGGTGCTATCTCTTGGAGATCTCATCTTCAAGAATGTACAACTATTTCCACCACAGAAGCAGAGTATGTTGCAGCAAGTGAGGCATGTAAGGAAGCATTGTAGCTTTCTCATCTTGCTTGTGGTATGGGTTTACCTCATCATCTACCTCATTTGCTCAGTGATAGTCAGAGTGGCATTGCTTTGGCTAAGAATCCGGTCTATCATGCAAAGACCAAGCACATTGACGTGAGGTATCACTTCATCCGAGATTTCTTAGCCACTAAGTGCATTATTCTTGAGAAGGTTCACACTCAAGATAATGTTGCAGAAGCGTTGATTAAAGCTCTACCACAGGATAGCTTTCAACACTGTTGTCACTTGATGGGGGTTACTTGATTCATGATCTTACGCAGTCACTTGTATACTATGTAACATGCCCATCAGGTGGGAATCATAGTTTGTATACTTACACCCATGTATTCTTTATCATTCTTTATTTTTCTCCCATAGTCACTTTGGCCATATTGGCCTTTAGTGGGAGATTGTTACCGTTAGTGTCCATGTTGTTGGAGCAAACCAATCACAAATTGGTGATTATACAGATCTTGGAGAATGCTTATGGTCAGAATGAAGCAAAGGAAGACATTTGCAAAAATGAAGAAGAAGTCAGAATGTTGTCTTGTACACATATGTACATATAAGTGAAGAATCTTGTAAGCTACCATAGTTAAATCCTTAGGATGATAAGGAGTAGAGTCATAGACGCGAGATGAGTCCAAAGTCATGTATATATAAGATAATTATGACAAGAAATGTATGAGAGAAAGTAATAGAGTCATTTTGTAGATGACAATTTTGAGGAAGATGTGTAGAGAGTTTTTTCCCAGAAAATGGCAACGGGTTTTTCTCTGAGTGCTCTCTGTCTGATCATGTGGATCAGAAATCCTTTTGTACACATCTAATTGAGAAGCTAATGAAGCTATGTCTAGAGTTTCAGAATCTAATTCCTCTCCTACTGTGAGAATGATCATTAGGAACATTCATATGTAGAATGTGAGAACTGAAGCTAAAAATAGCGCACTTTTCCGTCTCAGTATTTTGATCAGATCTGAGTGTATACTGTAAAGTTTTTGATGAGTGAGCACTTAAAATTTAAGTTAGAAGATGAGGAAGCTATGGCTAAAAGCATTTAGCAAAACGGGTTCCAGATTGGGAGAAATCAAGTTAAGAAGTTGACTATGTCGAAGGCGCAACTTCTGAGAGTCATTTTCTGACATGTATTTGATCTTAATGATCAAATTAAACTTTTGGTGATTAGTTTTGAGAACTAATGGCTAGTATGATTGCGCAAAGGTATTGCTAATACTTGTGCATCATTTACTTGAAGAAATTTGAAGATTTGTGCAGGTAAAGAAGTTGATATCTGAAGCAGACTTTCTGAAGTTGACACTTCTTCACTCAGAGAAGTGTTGCTTGAAGTTTTGGTAAAAAAGGAACATTGTTTGTGTAAAGTTTGGTTTATAGCTGACATAGAAGTGTTCTTAAGTCAGTGTAGATCAAACCTTTGGAGATTAAAAGGTCTCCAACAGTGGTATCAGAGCTAAAGGTGAAGTACAAGAGAAGAAAAGATAATCGAAGTTCCGACTGGTGCAGATATTGAAGATCTTCCAAATCAAAGGAGGATAAGGACAAATTATTGAAGATAACCTGCAGAAGTTCATAGTACAAGTTCGAAAGAATCAAGAAGGACAAAGAATATATCAAAGGTACACTTTCTCTTCATAAACCATAGTAATTGCAGATACAGGAAGTCAAGGATGGGAGAAAGCTTGCAGATTGATAAGCTAGATAGGGAGAACTATCCAGCATGGTCCATGAGGATGGAAGCACACCTCATGAGCAAAGATCTTATATCATTTATTACAGGAGATGAAGAAAAACCAGAATTTGCAGATCCAAGTATTCCTACTAGGGAAGAACTTGCAATGTTGAAGACTTGGATGAGAAAGGATGCTCAAGCAAGGAGTATCATCTACATGGCTGTAAATGATTACCTTCTACCTCACATCAGAGGTTTGGAAAGTGCTACAGATGTTTGGAATGCCTTGGAAGAGCATTTCCAAAATACTACTAAGTCAAGGAAGTCCTCACTATGGGCTGAGTTCACAACATTCAAGAAGAAGAGCTCACAATCAATTTCAGATTATGTGGCAAGGATGAAAGATATTGCAGATAGCTTGGGAGCAGTGGATGAAGACATTGAAGAGGAAAAGTTGGTAAGACAAATACTTACAGGTCTAAGAGGAGATGAGAAGTGGAAGCCTTTTATATTGTCCATAGAATTGTCACTTGATCACTTTACTCCTGACCTTAATCAATTGCTAGGACACATGCTAACCTTTGAGCAGGATCTTAAAGGAGACAATGATAGAAGTACAAGTCAAGCTATGTACTCCAAAGACAAGAAAAAGAATGGCAAGGGAAAGCAATCAAATGATGATGAAGGGAATTCAAATCAAGCCAACTTCACAAAAGGGAAGACAAATTTCAGAGGTAAAGGAAGAGGAGGTAAGAACAAAGATAATGCTAAAGCTTGTTGGATTTGTGGCAGAACAAATCATTTGGCAAATGATTGTTGGTATAATAATCAAAGTGGAGGATACAACAATCAGAATTATAGTCAAAGAGGTAGAGGAGGCAGAAACCAAAGAGGTAATTTCAGAGGAAGAGGTGGTAGGACATCATATGGTAGAGGAGGTGGAAGAAACTTCCAATCTCAGTCCTACAACAATAATTATTACAATTATGCATCAGATCAGAAGGATGACATGACTCTTATCTTGAATGCAACTCATGAATCAATGGGAGAAGATCAAAGAGTGTTTTATATTGACTCAGGGTGCAGCAACCATCTGAGTGGGAATCTATCCTTGATGACTGATATGGAAGCAAGGGTGAATGGACACACAGTTCAAACAGGTGATAATACCAAACATAAAGTGGAGAGCATTGGATCAGTGAAGACAAAGAGTGGAAGTACACTTCTGAGTAAGGTACTTTATGTTCCTACTATTCCTAAAAATTTGATAAGTGTAGGGCAAATTGTGGAGAAAGGATATGAGGTAAGATTCACAAATGATGGTGTTTATGTACAAGATCCAAATCAGGGATATAGAACCATAATTGCAGGTAAAAAGGAAGGAAGATTGTTTACTCTCAAAGTCCAAGGTAATGTGGGACATGCATTGTTTACCTATGGAGGTCAAAAGGTATCTGAATTAGACCTATGGCATAAAAGGCTAGGTCATTTCAATGAGAGAGCTATAAAGGAGATGTCAAAGAATCAGGTGGTGCTTGGATTGCCAAACATTGAAGGGCAACATATGGTGTACAAGTGTGAAGCTTGTCAATTAGGTAAAGCACATAAAAGTTCTTATAACAAATCAGGGTACAAGTATTCAAATATGCTTGAATTGGTTCATACAGATGTATGGGGTCCCTCAAGGGACTATAGCATAAATGGATCCAGATATTATGTGTTGTTTGTTGATGATGCAACCAGGTGGATTACTTTGTATGTAATCAAGGACAAATCAGAAGTCTTCAAGACATTCAAACACTTTCATGCTTATGCAGAAAGGATCACAGGACAAAAGCTAAAGAGGTTAAGATCAGATGGAGGGGGAGTATTTCTCAAAAGAGTTTGATGATTATTTGTGGAATGCAGGTATCAAAAGAGAAGTGACTTGCAGGTACTCTCCTCAACAGAATGGAGTAGCAGAAAGGAGGAATAGGACTCTTGTAGAATTTGCAAGAGCCATGATGAAGGAAAAGAATTGTCCAAATTACTTATGGGCAGAGGCCATTAACACTGCAACATACCTTGTGAATAGGTTGCCTTGCAAAGCTTTGGATGGAGGAACCCCTTATGAAGCATGGTGGGGTAAGAAACCTAGTCTTGATCATTGTAAAGTATTTGGATGTATTGCATATGCTTATGTTCCTTCACAATTAAGACATAAGCTAGAACCAAAAGCAGAGAAGTATGTGTTTATTGGATATGATGATAGACAAATGGGTTACAGGTTGTGGAGTCCATCCACAAAGCAATTTCTTGTTACTAAAGATGTGACACTTGATGAGCAAAACACATGGTATACAGGATCACCAAATGAGTATACAGGTGTTGAAGAAGTTCAAAGGAAAGGAAAGGCAAAGGTAAAAGTTTGTGAAGAAATTATTGATGAAGTTGACTCTAGATGTAGAGTGCAGGATCATGTAGAAGAAGGGCCAAGATTTGATCCAGAATCAAATGAGGCTGAAACTTCAAGAAGTGCAGAAATCAGAAGATCTACAAGAGAAAGGAAAGAGCCTATAAGGTATAGTTATGATACATCTTTCCTAACAACAAAAGATTATGCCTACATTGTGAAAACAGAAGAAGATCCAACCACTTATGAAGAAGCCAAAGGTAAACAGAATTGGGAGAAGGCAATGCAAGAAGAGTATGATGCTCTACTTGAAAATGAAACTTGGGAACTAGTACCAAGACCAAAGAATCAGAAGGTCATTGGATGCAAGTGGGTATATAAAACAAAGAGGTTTGCAGATGGTAAGGTGTCTAGATATAAGGCTAGACTTGTGGTCAAAGGTTATGCCCAAACTTATGGGGTAGATTATGATGAAACCTTTAGTCCTGTTGCTAAGATGTCTACAATTAGGACATTGATTGCTATTGCTGCTTGCAAAGGATGGAAATTATCACAATTGGATGTGAAGAATGCATTTCTTAATGGTTACATTGCAGATGAAGTATATATGGAACAACCAGAAGGCTTCATGAAATCAATTGGATCAGATTATGTGTGTAAGCTCAAGAGAGCTTTATATGGGTTGAAGCAAGCCCCAAGAGCTTGGAATTACAGATTGGTCAAGTTCTTGAATGAATGTGGATTTCAAGCATCAAAGGCAGATAGTAGCTTGCTAGTGAAGGCAAGTGAAAATGGATATATTTACATGTGCATTTATGTTGATGATATTATTGTTACAGGAACAGATGCTCAAGGAATCAATGAACTCAAGAAGCAAATAGAGAAGGAGTTTAAGATAAGTGACTTGGGAAACTTATCTTATTTTCTAGGAATGCAGATTGTGTATACTCAACATGGAGTATATGTTTCACAAGAGAGATATTTGAAGAATCTTCTAGTCAAGTTTAACATGGAAGATTGCAAGACCTCAACCACACCCTTGGAGGTAAATCATAAATTAAGCAGGTATGGAGGTGAAGAATTCAATGACATGAAGAAATATCAGAGTTTGGTGGGTAGTCTAATCTATGCTACCTTGACAAGGCCAGATCTATCATATGCAGTAGGTGTGTTGTCACAATTCATGCATTGTCCAAAGAAGACTCATTGGATTGCAGCCCAAAGGGTACTCAGATATATCAAGGGAACCCTAAGTGAAGGTTTGTATTATGGTTTCACTTCTGACACAAGAATCAAAGTGTTTAGTGATGCAGATTGGGCAGGTGACTCAGATGATAGAAGGTCTACCCATGGATATCTATGTTATGTTGGAGACAAGTTAGTATCTTGGTGTTCAAAGAAGCAACACACAGTTGCTTTATCATCCACAGAAGCTGAGTATAAGGGAATGGTAGAAGCTTCAAACGAAGTCATATGGTTGAAGACCTTGATGAAAAGTTTTGAGATTGATCATAGTACTCCAATAATTTTTGGAGACAATATGAGTTCTTTGTATTTGGCAGCTAACCCTGTTTTTCATGCCAGGACTAAGCATATAGAGATACAGTATCATTTCTTGAGGGAAAAGGTACTTGATAAAGAGATTGAAGTGATGTACACTCCAACAAAAGAACAAGTGGCAGATATGATGACAAAGAGCTTGGATGGACCTAAGCTACAGAGATTCAAGGAGATGGCAGGAGTGAAGAAGAATGGAATAATCACAATTAGTGATTGAGGGGGAGCTGTTGGAGCAAACCAATCACAAATTGGTGATTATACAGATCTTGGAGAATGCTTATGGTCAGAATGAAGCAAAGGAAGACATTTGCAAAAATGAAGAAGAAGTCAGAATGTTGTCTTGTACACATATGTACATATAAGTGAAGAATCTTGTAAGCTACCATAGTTAAATCCTTAGGATGATAAGGAGTAGAGTCATAGACGCGAGATGAGTCCAAAGTCATGTATATATAAGATAATTATGACAAGAAATGTATGAGAGAAAGTAATAGAGTCATTTTGTAGATGACAATTTTGAGGAAGATGTGTAGAGAGTTTTTTCCCAGAAAATGGCGACGGGTTTTTCTCTGAGTGCTCTCTGTCTGATCATGTGGATCAGAAATCCTTTTGTACACATCTAATTGAGAAGCTAATGAAGCTATGTCTAGAGTTTCAGAATCTAATTCCTCTCCTACTGTGAGAATGATCATTAGGAACATTCATATGTAGAATGTGAGAACTGAAGCTAAAAGTAGCGCACTTTTCCGTCTCAGTATTTTGATCAGATCTGAGTGTATACTGTAAAGTTTTTGATGAGTGAGCACTTAAAATTTAAGTTAGAAGATGAGGAAGCTATGGCTAAAAGCATTTAGCAAAACGGGTTCCAGATTGGGAGAAATCAAGTTAAGAAGTTGACTATGTCGAAGGCGCAACTTCTGAGAGTCATTTTCTGACATGTATTTGATCTTAATGATCAAATTAAACTTTTGGTGATTAGTTTTGAGAACTAATGGCTAGTATGATTGCGCAAAGGTATTGCTAATACTTGTGCATCATTTACTTGAAGAAATTTGAAGATTTGTGCAGGTAAAGAAGTTGATATCTGAAGCAGACTTTCTGAAGTTGACACTTCTTCACTCAGAGAAGTGTTGCTTGAAGTTTTGGTAAAAAGGAACATTGTTTGTGTAAAGTTTGGTTTATAGCTGACATAGAAGTGTTCTTAAGTCAGTGTAGATCAAACCTTTGGAGATTAAAAGGTCTCCAACACATGTGAAAGGCCAAATGGCCACTAGACACTTCTTGGTAAATGTTCTTTAAATAAAACATATAGTGGCCTGGTCAGTCACAAACTGTAAGTTCGACCGCATTCGTAAGACCTAAGAAGTCTGTCTTTGTGCTCCCTGTGTACTATGTCATTTTTTGCGTATTCTGTAGTCTCTGTGTAGAGTACCGTGTGCGGCATTAGGAGCTCGGTTTTCTACTCCGAGGATATCATTGTGGAGAGCACGAGAAGGAGAGCATAGTGTGGTGCATCACCATCAAAATACTTCACTGCATGTGCAATATCTGGTCTGGTCATAATAGCATACAAGAGAGAACCAATTATTGGCCTAAACATGGTCACATCCTTTAGTTCTTCACCTTCATGAGCACTTAGTTTAACATTTACTTCTAATGGATTTGAAATAGGCTTGCAATCACACAAGCCAAACTTCTTCAAGAGATCTAGAATGTATTTCCTTTGCATCAAGTATATACCTTCCTCTTTATATAGTACTTCAATCCCAAGGAAGTACCTTAAAATCCCTAAATCAGAGATTGTAAACTCACATCGAAGCTTCTTCTTTATGTCCTTGATGTATGCTTCATCATCCCCTATAATAATCAAATCATCGACATATATACTCTGATTGTATCCACATTTTACCAAGTATTCCACAAGTCTTTGGTTCCAAGCCCTAGGGGCTTGCTTGAGTCCATAAAGTGTTGAGATATCAAGCTCAACATGTGATGATCTAGGATGACACATACCAGTTTTTCGTTTCTCTGACATGTATAGTGGTCACGTCGGTATATGTCAGGGATACTTCATTGAGCTTTATTAGATTTATCTACCGAGAGTGATGGCACATTTGTTCCTTGCCAGCTCACTCATTTGTGGACATTAGGTTTTTCCTTATGTACTGATCTTTATATATTGCACTTGTTGTATTCTTGTTTTTAGGTTATTCTTGTATATTCCCTTTTATGTAATAGAAGAAGAAGAAGAAGAAGAAGATCATTATTCTTTGCCTCAATCTCTGTGTGTGTGCTTCTCCTTGAGAGTGAGAGTGTGTGTGTGAGCTCTCTTCCTTATCTCCTTACTCGTGACATGGTATCAGAGCCAGCGTGGCTGTAGAGAGATCGTGGAGAAGGTGACGGTGAAGAGTACGTAGCAAGGCATGGAGAAAACTCAATTCACAAATGACCTCTGTTTGCTACAAAAATCGGCGTGAAGCCATCTTGACCTCCATTTTGAGCCCGCAAGGTGCAGCCCGCAGAAAAACCAAGTCAGTTTCAAAAACTATAACTTGCGTTGTGTTTGGCAACACTCATATATTCCAGATCTAGGATTTCAAGCGATTTCGTGCACTGTGATGCCTTGAAGCTGTAGGAGGATGTCCTAAGTTCAATTCCTGGCTGGACACGTCCATGAGTCATTCATGAGGGGTGCCTCTACCTTAAGAGGTTGTATTTCCAATTCATTGTTCTCTCAAAAAAAAAAAACTATGTTTTTCTGAGATCGAACTGTCACGTCATAGTGCGACAATGTTCAAGCAGAAGTGGTGCTTGTAGTGTTTTGCAGTGTTGTGAATTGCTGTGGAAATGACAAACGTAGATGGAATGAGTCAGCTTATGAGTGATAAGCTAGACAAGAACAACTTCCATGCTTGGAGATGCCGAATTTCTTGATGGGAAAAGGCAACTGGAAGTACATCGAAGGAGAGAACGAAAATGCTCCGTAGTTACCAGAGAGGAATCGGATTGCAGAACAGATAAGAGCATATGAGGAATGGAATCAAGGAGCACGAAAGGTAATGTATTGGCTATCTATTAGCATACAGGATAGCATGATTAGGCACATATAGGATGCCAAGACTCTGAAAGAGGCTTGGAACAGTTTGGTCACATTGTACGAGACCAATACAAAGGCACGGAAATTGCAACTCAAGAATGACCTGCATACATTGGAGAAAAAGATCATGTCGGTAAGTGACTACACTTTGAAAATCAAAAGCATATGTGAGTCACTTGCATCTATTGGCGTGAATGTAGATGATGATGATAAGGTGGAAGTGTGCCTTCGTGGTTTAGGCATTGCATATAAGCAGTTCAGAACTTCTATACAGACCAGGAAAAATATTATGAATCTTGTTGATTTGGTATCCATACTGATTATTGAAGAAAAGAATCTTGGTGAGGATTCAAACTCCCAAGAAAAGACCAGTTCTGAGCAGGTATTCTACTCTGGCAGAGGAAGAGGCAGAGGTAGAGGTTTTGGAAATGGAAGAGGAAACAGTAACCAAGACCAAGGTCAACAACCGAATCATGGAGGAGGAAGAGGACAATTTCGAGGCAGGGGAGCCAAAGAGGTCGCATAAATTTCCAAAGAAATGATTCAGGTAATGATAGTAAAGGATGCTAGAATTGTGGTAAACCTGGACACTTTGAACGTGATTGCAAGTTGAAGAATCAAAATAACAAAGGTAGCAAAACAACTATGCATCCACAAGTACAGATGACTCTGAGAATCTGTTCATGGTTTGACATCACATGATGAATACAATGTCTGCTGTTGTTTCAAAATCGAATGATAATGTCTGGTATGTTGATTCAGGTGCTTCAAATCACATGAACAGTCATGCGGAATGGTTTAGTACTTTGCAGAAATTGCTAATTCTTGGATATGTTGAAACAGGTGATGACACATCACATCCTATTGAGCATACAGGAAACATAGCACTATCGATGGAGGTTGGAAAGGTAAAACATCTTGCTGATGTGCTGCATGTTCCAAATATAACAAAGAATTTGGTTTCTATTGGACAAATGGTTGACCAGGGATTACAAGTTAGGTTCAATGCTGATGGATTATATGTAGAAGTGTACAAACAGGATGGACGATTGGTTGCCAAAGGAAACAAAGTGGGCAGGATGTTCACCTTAAATGTGAAGATTCCTGAAATGAATGCAGCCATGTTTGCAAAAGGTACAAGAGTCATTGCAGACATAGAGATGTGGCACAAACGGATTGGACATGCAAATTTGCAAAGGCTGAAATTGATGCAATCAAAGGAGATTTTCCATGGACTACCAAATTTCAAAGTTGCAGAAATGCAAAAGGTATGTGCAGCATGTCAATTTGGTAAATAGTCAAGAGCATCATTTCCACATGACAAGCATGTTAGTGAGAATGTACTAGAAGTAGTACATATAGATTTTTGGGATCCAACAAAGACCACATCTATGGGAGGTTGCAGGTTTTATGTTACTTTCATTGATGACCATACACGCAAAGTATGGGTATATTTCATGAAAGAGAAGAGTGAGGTGTTCACTCACTTCCAGAATTTTAAAGCTATGGTGGAAAAGCAGACAGGGAAGTACATTCAAACATTAAGATCTGATGGAGGAGGTGAATACATGTCAAATGAGTTCAACAGTTTTCTAAAAAATCATGGAATTCAGCGTCAGTTTTCATGCAGGTACACACCACAACAGAATGGCATTGCTAAATGCAAAAATAGACATACTGCAAAAATAGCAAGAACCTTGATGGTTGAGAAGAATATGCCTCATTGTTATTGGGCACAAGCTGTGCATACTATTGTATACATCATGAACAAAACTCCGACTACTGTTGTACATCAAGTTACACCTGAAGAGAAGTTTACAAGTAAAAAGCCTAACTTATCACATCCGAAAGTTTTCGCTTGTATTGCATATGTACATGTTCTAGATGAGTTGAGGACGAAGTTTGATCCGAAAGCAGGAAAATGTGTCTTCATTGGATACTCCCTTGAGCAAAAAGGGTAAAATGTTATAACCCACTCACATGACAGGTGAAGGTGAGCAGAGATGTGGTATTTGATGAAATGTCAAGCTTCTATGCAGATGCCAAAGAAGGATTGAATCTTGAACCAAATGACAAGGAAAATGCTGAAAAATCAAGTGCAGAATCTCAAGTTTTGAGTGGACGAGATGCATCACCAAGCAATAGTTCCAACTCAAATCCATGGAGTGGAAGATTGCGTGGAAATTTCAGTCCAGCAAATTCATCAAATACATCCAAGAAAGGTAAAGAAAAGCTCTCTTCTGGTAGTAAAACATGTGCAGGTTTTGAAGATGTTGATGGAGATTCAAGTGCTTCATAAAAGAGTCTTGATGAGGAACTTGGATTGCCCTCTATGAAGACTCTAGAAGTAAGAAGGTCACATGCAGATGATACAAGGAGAAGTGAACCAAGACCAAGAAGATATGGGAGGATGCGTAATTCAGTGCAACAATTGACATATGATAGTTGCATGGCTCTCCATTGTACCTACATGACAAAGGTAATACAAGATGCTGAACCTTCTTGTTTTGAAGATGCAATTGGTAATGCAGATTGGCAAAAAGCTATGGATGAGGAGATGGCTACACTTTATGGAAATGATACATGGAAGCTGGTTCCATTGCCACAAGGAAAGAAACCTATAGGCTGCAAATGGGTTTACAAGGTAAAGCATAATGCTGATGGTAGCATAAGCAGGTATAAAGTACGATTGGTAGCTAAAGGATATGCACAGATATATGGCATTGATTATGAGGAAACATTTAGCACTGTAGCTAAAATTTCTACTATCAGAACACTTGTTGCATTAGCTACAACAAAAGGATGGACTTTGCATCAGATGGATGTGAAGAATGTTTTCCTACATGGTGAGTTACAAGAAGAAGTATATATGGACCAGCCACAAGGATATGAAGATTCAAAGCATCCAAAATATGTTTGCAAGTTGCAAAAGGCTTTGTATGGGCTGAAGCAAGCCCCTCGTGCATGGCATGCAAGAATTGTTGATTACTTAACCAACATTGTGTTTTCTATGTGTGATGCAGATCACTCACTATATGCAAGGAAGGCAGATGATGGCATCGCTATTGTGTCTATTTATGTTGATGGCCTGATTGTAGGTGGTGATAATGAAGGAAGCATCAAAGAGGTAAAAGCAAATTCTTATGTAGGAATTTGACATGAAAGATCTTGGTGTGTTGCGCTATTTCTTGGGCATTGAGTTTATACATACAAAAACAGTTATATGGATGTCACAAAGGCAATATGCCTTGAATATGCTGCAAAAGTATGGTATGGCTGATTGTAAGCCAATTTCTATGCCATTAGATCAGAATTTGAAATTGGATACTACATCAAGTGAAGCATTGGAAAATGCTACTATGTACAGGAAAATTGTGGGAATTCTTATATATCTCACAATTACAAGGCCTGATCTAAGTTATACTGTTGGACTTGAAATTCAGTTTATGCAGGTTCCCAAGAAGCCACATTTGGATGCTCTGAGGTGCACTCTACGTTATGTGAGTGCTACTTTGGATTATGCATTATTTTATGAGGTTGGTGTAGATTTGCAGGTTTATGGATACACCGATGTAGATTGGGCTGGTAGCATTCCAGATAGAAGATCTACTAGTGGTTTTCTATTCTCACTTGGGAGTGCAGCTGTTACATGGAGGAGCAAGAAGCAACCCACTGTTGCTTTGTCGAGTACAGAGGCTGAGTATAGAGGGGCTGCAATGGCAGCATGTGAGGCATCATGGCTAGAAATGCTACTTGCAGATTTAGGTGTGGAAGTGGGAAAGCCTATCACTATTTATTGTGAGAATCTTAGCAGCATACAGTTAGCACGGAATCCTGTTTTCCATGCTAGAATAAAGCATATCGAGGTACATTATTACTTCATCAGAGAGAAGGTATTAGCAGGTGATATTGATCTTGTTTATGTGAAAACAGATGAGCAGGTTGCTGATATTTTCACCAAAGCACTTGGAGCTGAGAAGTTGAAGAAGTTTCGGGAGATGCTTGGATTACAAAATATGGCATTGAGCTTGAGGGGGAGTGTTGAGATATCAAGCTCAACATGTGATGAACCAGGATGACACGTACTAGTTTTTTGTTTCTCTGACATGTATAGTGGTCACGCTGGTATATGTTAGGGATACTTCATTGAGCTTTATTAGATTTATCTACAGAGAGTGATGGCACATTTGTTCCTTGCCAACTCACTCATTCATGGACATTAGGTTTTTCCTTATGTACTCATCTTTATATATTGCACTTGTTGTATTCTTGTTTTTAGGTCAATCTTGTACATTCCTTTTTATGTTATAGAAGAAGAAGAAGAAGAAGAAGAAGATCATTCTTCTTTCCCTCAATCTATGTGTGTGTGCTTCTCCTTGAGAGTTAGAGTGTGTGTGTGGGTTCTCTTCCTTATCTGCTTCCTTGTGAGATAAAGATCCTTCTTAGGCCTACATACATGATGTGGAAACCTCTCATCTTCAAAGCCTTAGGGCTTCTCCATGAAGACTACCTCTTCAAGCTCTCCATTTATGAAAGCATTCTTCACATCCAACTTGTACATCTTCCAACCTTTTGAGGCTGAAATTGCAATCAAACATCTTATGGTGGACATCCTAACTACTGGATTGAGTGTCTCCTCAAAGTCTATGCCATAGATTTGAGCAAAACCTTTGGCAACCGGCCTTGTTTTATACCTAGAGATCCTCCCATCTGCATGCCTCTTTACCTTGTACACCCATTCATTGCCAATGACTTCCATGCTCTTTGTTCTTGGCACCAATGACCAAGTATCATTTCCTTCAAGTGCCTTGATTTCCTCCTCCATGGCTTCAATCCATTCCCTATGCTTATTTGCTTCTTCCAAAAAGTTAGGTTCTTCACAAGCTATAACTCGACTCATGTAGGCATCAACATCATGTGGTGCCGAAATCGGATGCTTATCCAGTGAAGCAAGAAAGCTATAGAATGAAACCCCATTATGCCAAAGAAATGAAGGATGAATTGTACTGCTTATCATAGGTTGGGTTTATTTTTCCAATGCAACATGCAGAATGGATGTCCCTAATTTTTATCGTACCTAAGAAAAATAAGCAACTTTGAATTTGTGTTGACTACCGAAAACTCAATGCCACCACCATCCCTGACCCCTTTCCTTTGCCCTTTTTGGATAGTATGCTTGATGAATGTCTATAGCTGCTCGATAGAAGTTGGCCCTGTAAAGCTCGCATTTTCATGTCATTGTGGGAAAAAGGAAAGCAATGCCATGGCAACGGTTGGCCAGTGTGTTGGCAAGGATAACACTACCAAACATAAGCATGCATTTTGCATTGCACTATCGACCACCACAATCCGCTCTACAAAATCTTCTTATGCATCAATGCAACCAAAAAATGACCACTAGTAGGTGCAAAATGAACCAATGTCAAGACCAAAGACATCTCATGAATAGGGGCATATTGGAGCCAAGGTCATGATGGATCAACATAGTACAACTAAAAGTGGGGATCGGACTTCATTGGTCTGATTACTCCGTCGGCTACAATTACTACCAATCAATACATCCTGACTTGTATTGATTATGCCACTCATTGGGCTGAGGCCTAGACGATTGGATCAACCACTACTAACATGGTTGCCAAGTGTTTACCCATGATCTCTTTCCATAGTTTGACCTCCCTCTCAAAATTGTGTCAGATAGAGGCACCCACTTTGCCAATGAGTTAATTCAGCCTCTTACCCACTCCTTCAACATTATCCATAAGTTTAGTACTTTGTATTACTCACGAGAGAATGGTTTGGCTGAAATTACGAATAAAACATTTCTCGTTGTGCTCAAGAAGTTAATTGTTGATTGTCGTGATCGATGGGATGAGCTTCTGCCTAAAGTACTCTGGGCATACAAATCTACTTATAAAGTGACTATGGGTTACACTCTTTTTAAATTAGCATATGGTATTGAAGCAATTGCCCCTATGGAGGTGGTCGTCCCTAGCCTACATGTAGCCATTGAACACAAATTGTTACCAACTAATTCATTGTATGCTCAAATTGATGATTCACATGCTCTTGATGAATAGAGGTTTGAAAGCTTTTTGCTGATGTAAGAAGTGCAATTGCAAAAAGTGCAAACTCATGATCGCTTTTTGCAGACTCCAATCTTCGAAGTAGGCCAACTAGTGTTGTTTTACAACTCAAAGTCAAATCAGGCCGCAGGAAAGTTTGAAGTCTGTTGGTTTGGTCCTTATCGTATTTTGGCATGACTAGGTCCAACAACTTTTAATGCAGACACTTGCTAGAGTACCAATCAAAAATTTGGTCAAGGGGTCAAAACTTTTCCTTTTTCAATCACCCTCCATGTGTTCAATCATTTGTTCACTACTCCTATCTGCATGCTTCTGCATGATAGTTATGGTGTAATCTCCCTCGACTTGCATTCATCATTTCATCCATCTTGCTCCTCAATCATGTTGAGGTGATTCTCTTTTGTTTAAAAATCTCTTTGTGTTGCCATCCACGGTTACTACATTCTGTGTGTGATTGTGCTTACCTTGCATTTTTTGCCCATGCTTGTTGTTTGTGTCATGCTTAGCTATGGAGACCTTCGAATCCATTGAACCCCTATCAGCAGTCTTCTCAGATGAGATGATTGATTTCCTTAGTCCTCGTTGCCTTGGCCATTTCTATCTCATGTAGTGGGATGCCACTGTGGCTCACATAACTACTAAGCGCATAATACATGCCATCACCATAGAGCATGCATTCATTGCATCCTAGAAGCGATGAGAACATGGAGGATGTTTCTACACCTTCACTTCCACTCCCTTCTCCAGTTGCCAAAGTAGTTGCCTCGCCTGGTTACCCGTTCTCCTCCCTCCCATTCCCCAAACCTTGCCAACACCACCGTGATTCATTCGCATGATCATGTCACATCACTCCCTACCCCTCCTTCCTCAGCTTCATTTTCTCCACCAGGTACTCCATTGAGTGCAGGATGGTCCACCCCTTCCTTGCCAATGGGATTCTACCAAATTTGCCCTCGAAGATGAAGTCGATCTCCCTGAATTGCCACCCCTTCTTGCCCCTCATGAAGAGTTCTGGCAATTCGGTGTCGATGGACAATATGGTCTCCATGAGTTTGGTCACCTCACCACTTATCTCATGCATATGCAATCCCTCATTGATCATAATATGGACCATTACCAACTTATCTACAACCGTCTCTGAGAGCATAATGGCTGGTTACAGCTCGGTACTCAATAGCTGCAGAACAAGCTCAATAAACAAATGTTCACTAATTTTCAACTCAGAGATGCATTATACCAAGATTCTCGGCAAATTGAGTACTTTAAGGATCTTTTTGAAGAATTGTGGCAAGAAATAGAGAGCTATAAGAAGCAAGTATCCAATTTGCAGGAAGCAAATTCTCAGCATCTTCTCCGAATACAGGAATTGGAAAAAGAAATAATGGGCCAAGATGCCACTATTAATGAGATGAAGTTTCACCTACAAGAGTAGGCTCAAGAGTACAAACTTCTTCAACAGACTGTAGCTTCACTAAAGGAAATGAATGAGGAGTTATTTGCTAAGGCAAAATAGCAAGAACAACAAGTGCTTGTTGCATAGCAATAAATTTCTACCCTATATAAAAGTTTAGTCCAGGAAAAGCAACTGAAGGAGCAAGCTCTAAAGACTGCTCAGACTGAAATGCAACACCAAAAACATATTTTTCAATAGGATTTTAACCTTCAAGAGGAATTTGGTTTGCAGCGAGCCGATGCTCAAAAAAGAGCATTTTTTGTCTATAGCTTCAACATTTGGTTCCACTCCTGATGGTACAGTCACTTTGCAATGGAATGAAGTCTAGTGGTTACTTAAAATGCTCACTAAAAAGATTCATGCTACCTTTTGAAAAGCACAGGATTGTTTTAAATCTGAAGTTTTCACTCCATCCGATGAAGAACTAGAAGATGCTAAATAAAGTTATTCTTTTTGTAATTAATCTTTTTAGGTTCAAGTCCTCTATGCATGCCAGTGTTAGTTGTTGGATGTTGGACTATTAGTACCTTTGTAAATATACCCCGGTGAAACCTCTTGCCAAAGTGGTAGATCGATGTAACTATTCAAATTAATATAATACCACTCTATCTTGGGGTACACAGACAGACAGGAAGGAGACAAGTACCGGATATGCCGGACTACCACTCTGTAGCACCGTGAAAGAGTTATTTGTCAAATTGATTCGTTGTGATCATTTGATTATTGTTATAGTGTAGTAAATAAGTGTTTGTTTATCTCTAAGCATTGATGAATGCATGATTCGGTGAACCATTAAGTTTGTTCTATGTCTTTGTATTTATGACGTTTGATGCAAAATATAAGTCTTGATGCCGTATTCGATAAGTTGTTAAGTGATTCAATGCTAAGTACCTTGGAGAAACATAGGGATTTAGTATTTACTGGATTTTGCCACCAAAGAACCATGTAAACCTATCCTATTCCCTCACCAGATTGGACCAGAGGTTAACATATCCTAAATTCATATATAGTAGTCATAGAACCCAAGCACCTAGAACATTAACTAAAAAAACTCCTCATAAGGTATCTTGTTATAGGTGTGCATGAAAACATTACATTAGTGATTTTCCTACGATCTTTGATTTAGAGGCTTGAGTGAGCACACCTCCTTGATTGAACATGAAATTCTCTTCATCCTTTATCTTCTTGATATCTTCATATGTCTATACTCTATTTGATTTGTTTGAAGATTTTTAATTCAATTTCTTGAGAAAGAGTGCCTTGGTTAGTCAAAACATTTAGCTTGTTCTTGATTTTCTTTGAACAATTGATCCTCACATTGACATTCTTGATGGATAACATCATCCAAAGTATATCCTTGAGGCATGAACAACAAGAGTACTCAATCTTTGTGATGTGGGATGATTCTAACAGCCCAATGCAAGAATGGAAGATGGCTACCCTCCACTAGGTCCACAAGGAGTGATATATGCTCATTGTTCTGAACTTTTCTCTACACATGTACAAATAATTATAATGGAACTTTGCAAACTTAGAGTAGATTATAAGAGATACCCAACAAGCTTCAAATCATTTCAAATGGATATTCCAGATGGGAGAACCACCCTCTTCAAGATAGGCTACCTGCTTGCAACACTCTCTACCTATGTGTAGAGATATACCTTCACAAAGTTGGCAATTTCTCACAACTCACTCAGACAATTAGCTTGAAAATTTGGAAAAGTTCAGGGCCTTGTATGAGAGATCAAATGAATCTTAAAATCAATGAAAATGAGCACAATGAGAAAGCAAAAAATCCTCTACAATGTGGTACAATCTGATTTGGAAAAGCCTAACTACACCTCTAGATAGAGACGAGCAAAATCATGGGAAAAATGAGGTAAGCAAGCAAGGGGTCTGCTTGCTGGAGTTTATGACTTCACTAAACTAAGTGGGAAACTTGTGGAATGCATACAAAGCAAGAAACAAAGTTGGGATGGTGCTTATATAGAGTTTCACTTTTCCTACAATCTAGCTAACCACCCACCAATGAGTGTAGGTGCACTTTTTGGTGGCTGATTGATGTGATTTGAGTTTGATTAAGTTTGGTGGAGCTTCTAACTTGATTCTAAGACTTTGGGTCCTCCTTTTTTATTGGTCCACTTGAAAAACTCGTGGTTGAGTCCTTTTGCATGGTTGAGGCTTGATCTTCAACACTCCCTCTCAAGTCTTAATGCCTAGGTCCTTCATTCCAATGCATGCCTTGAAGTGTTGTAGCTTTACTCCATCCAAAGCTTTGGTAAACATATCTGTATATTGGTCCTTTGTATTTAGATGCTCCACCTTAACATCCTTCCACATGATATTCTCTCTAATAAAGTGGTAGTGCACTTCTATATGCTTCGACCTTGCATGGAACACCAGATTTTGAACCAAGCATATGCTACTTATGTTGTCACAAAAAATAGGTACTTGCTTATCCTGCAAATCAAGATCAACAAACAACACCTTGAGCCACATAAGCTCACATGAGACTTGTGCTAACCCTCTATACTCAGCTTTGGTCGATGAGAGAGCCACTGTTGTTCTTTGACATCCATAACAAAGCTCTAGCCACTTCTTCTATGTATCTATTCTTCCTCTCTGCCACCCCATTTTGTTGAGGTCTATACTTGCAAGTGAACTTCCTTTTGATGCATGGTCATGTGGAAAACCGGAAAATTCATTTGAAAAATACTCTCCCCGTCCATCCGATCTGAGAGTCTTTATATACTTCCATGTTTCCTTCTCCACTAGGTCTTTGAACATCTTGAAGTGGTAAAACACCTCTGACTTTGCACCTTGAATAATCATCTATAAATGTGACAAAATATCTATTATATCAAATGGATGGCTCCCTTGTAAGTTCCCATACATATGTGTGTATGATATTCAACACTTCATTGCTCACATGTGGTCCCTTCTTGAATGGCAATCTGCTTTGTTTCCCTAATTGACAAGCATGGCACAAATGATGCATATTCTGAGATCTAAGGTCAGTAAGACCACTCACCAAGCCCTTCTTTTGCATGCCCTTCATCCTTTGTAAGTTTATGTGCCCAATTCTTTTATGCCACAAGTCAATTTCTACAATCTATTTATTTCTTGTTGACAAGTAGGCAGTGTGAGGGGTTGATGGCTTTACCTCCATGGTGAAGAGTCTTACTTGCTTCTTTCATTTTGCTATGAGCTTGTATTCCTACATGGGGTATTCAACAAAGCATCCTTGATCATTGAACCTCGCCTCATAACCTCTTTCAACCATTTGATCTATCGAAACCAAGTTCTTTGTGATGGTGGACACATGCAACACATCCTTCAACACCTTGGAGATTTGAGATCCATTCAATGTAACATCTCCCACATGTGTAATCTTATGCTTAGTGTCATTCCCTATCTCTACAGGTCCTTGAGTGATGGGTGAGTGTAAATTAACAAAAACATCTTTATTGCAACTCATATGGTTGCTACAACCACTATCAATGTACCATGTAAAATCTAAATTGACTCTTTCACTTGACCCATACATCATAAGCAAGTTCTTGTTTTTTGAATTTGCTGAAGTACTAGCATAATTACCTTGGTTCCTTTTGTATCCTTGATTGCCTCCTCCTTTGGACAAACAATCTCTTGCATAATGGCCTGGTTTTCCACAATTGTAGCATTCTCCATTGGATGCTTCTCTTCCATGTGATCTTCCTCCTTTTCCTCTACTCCTTCATCTTCCTCTTGATCCATAGCTTTGGTTGGAGCCTTCTCCATTGCTTGAGCTTGAGTTTGACCTTCCTCTCCGTCTGCCTTGGGAGTTTCTTCCACCTCTTTGACCTTTGCCTCTACTTGCATAAAAAAACTTGGGTTTGGCTGCCCTTTGATTGTGAACCTCTTTGGTTCATCTCCTCAGTCACCGTCAATGTGACTAATTGATCAAATTCTAGTAGCGAATCCCTCACATAAACTGATGTGGTGAATTCTTTCCACCTTGAATCCTTTCTCAAGCCATTGAGAGTGTGCGTGACAAGATCATCATCTTTGATTGTGCTCCCAATTGAGCCTAGGGCATTTGCAAGCTCCTTAACCTTCAAAATTTCTCATTTATGTTAGTAGTTGGTGCTTTCCTAATATTATTTAGCTCATTCTTGAGCTGAATCTTCCTTGCCTTGGTTCATGAAGAGTACAATCTCTCCAAGGTCTCCCAAACCTTCTCAGATGTGTCCAAGTCTTGTATACGCCTTATCATGCTATTGCTTATATGTTGGGATAGAATGAATATGACTCTTCTATCCCTTTCTATCCATCCATTAAGTGCCTTGACCTACCCTTGAAGTGGTGGATCATGTACATGAGTCATTGGCTCCATGCTTCTCATTAATCCCCACAATCCTTTGCCCATAAGGTAGTTGCTAACTCTAAATTTCCATGGTTGATAATTGCCTTTCTCTAACTTCTCTATTTGTGCATTATACTCAACCATACTGAGCTCTATGATGCTTCTCTAGCTTCTCCTCAAGTGTTTGTATGCTTTAGAAGGTGTGGATAGTACCTTTTGATAGCTTCTCCCTTGCTAACCTTCAACTAGTTGAAATTTCGATCAACGTAGCCCCCTTTCAATATATTCTTGCTTTGATAAGTCCTCCTTGTCTTCCATGAGTTGTCTTGATACCTTCAAGTCTTCATTTTTATGCCCCATTGATGTATCCAAGTCGTTAAAATGGCTCTGATACCACTGATGGGGATGATTCTAACACCCCAATGCAAGAATGGAAGATGGCTGCCCTCCACTAGGTCCACAAGCAGTGAGATATTCTCACTATTCTAAACTTTTCTCTGCACGTGTACACAGACTTAAAATGAACTCTTTTAGATTTACCGTAGGTTATAAGAGCTACCCAACAAGCTTTAAATCATCTCAAACGGATATTTGAGTTGGGAGAACCATCCTCTTCAAAACAAGCTACCTGTTTGCAACACTCTTTGCCTATGTGCAGAGATATATACCTTCACAAAGTTGGCAATTTCTCACAACTCACTCAGTCAAAGAACTTGAAACTTTGGCAAAGTTCAGGGCACTATATGAAAGACCAAATGAACCTTGAAATTAATGAAAATGAGTAGAATGAGAGAGAAAAAAATGCTCTGGAATCTGGTACAATAAGATAGGGGAAATCCTGACTACTCCTCTAGATAGAGAGGAGCAAAATAATGGGAAAAGGAGGTAAGCAAGCAAGGGGGCTACTTGATGGAGTTTATGACTCCACTAAACTAAGTCGGAAACTCATGGAATGCATACAACACAAGAAACAAAAGTGGGATGGTGCTTATATAGAGTTTTACTTTTCCTAGAATCTAGCTAACCACCCACCAATCAGTGTAGGTGCACTTTTTGGTGGTTGATTGATGAGATTTGAATTTGATTGAGATTGGTGGAGATTATAGCTTGATGCCATGACTTTGGGTCCTTCTTTGTTATTGGTCCATTTTTCCAAACTCGTGGTTGAGTCCTTTTACATGATTGAGACTTGATTTTCAACACTTTGAGGCCATTAGAAAATTTATTAATTAGGTATTCTTCTTGATATGTAGAACCATGAAATAACATCTTGAAAAATAAGGCATAGATTGAAATTTGTTGATAACCTTGTTAGAACAATCTTTTCAAATCTTTGTACTTGTTCTATCAAATATCAGATGGTAGATTAAGTTTCCTTACATATAGAATCCATAGTGCTTGACATCAACATGGTATCCTAGTGTTGCCAAAATATTACAAGAGCATAAGATTGTGCCCTTTGAGACTAGATCATAAAAGATTACTAGAATATGTTTTTTTACAAGTTAACCCACATAGGGCAATAAAGGACAAGAATATGCAACTTGAGATAGGAAGTCCCACAACACAAGACTAATAGGTATGAATAAATGGATAGGACATAACACAAGAGATCCCACAATTGGAGACCATCAGTATGAAACATAAAATCAAGATTATAGATATCCCTGGATTCAGATTATCAAGATATAATATATAACAAGAGAAGATTTTTCATTACAAGATTACAATGTGATAAGAAAAGCAATAGCTAGACTAGCTAAGACTAGAACAAAGAATTAGCCATAAATAAGAACTCGAAGTGGGAAATTAGTTACTTGAATATCATGAATCCTTGAGCTTCCAAGGAAAGCATCAACAAGATTAAGAATCTCTATGGCCAAGCCCTCCTTATATAGGTGTTGAAGAGCAATTGCCTTTTTTTAATTTAAAAATGATGATGACATTGATGATGTCAACAAGTCAAAAGGATTTTCAAATGTAGAAACAAGGCATTTAGATAATCATTCTTAGGTTTTTGACAGTTTTGGATGTGACAATGATGCTGCATTCCTCAAATTCTACACTAATTGTTGGAGTTAGACGTCTGAAGAAGCGCATGAATAGCACAAGGAAGAAGAAGAATCTTGGAGCACAACACACAATACTGAATGTATTACCACTAGAATGTACAAAGATAAGTAAGCCATTAGGTCTATAGGCGAATATACAAGCCAAGAAAAAAGTCTCCTGAAGAGGGAAAAAAGTGTCCTTGTGGTCCTAGTGTGTTCACACACATCACTACCTAAATATTTCAACAAATTCCCCTTGGGAGTGATGCAGCGAACAAGGATCTGGCACTCATGTATAAGGAAGTGCCAAGCTATGGGGAAGCAATCCACAAAAGGAAGTAAGCCCGAAGCTTTGCAAAAAGCTTCAATCATCACCCTAGCTAGAGCCTTTGTGAAAAGGTCTGCAATGTTCTCCTGCGTGGGCACATATGCCAAGCTGATCTCTCTAGCAGAGAACCTCTCCCTAACATAATGATAATGCACCTCAATGTGCTTAGTGCTAGCATGGAACAGAGGGTTCCTCACAATTGCCAATGTGCTCTAACTATCAGTGAAGATGGTGGTGGCAGAAGACTTACCAACACCCAAATCAGCCATAAGGCATCTTAGCCACACACAGTCAACAGTTGTGAAAGCAGCCCTATACTCAGCCTCACAACTAGAAGTGGCCACAATAAGTTGCCTCTTGCTCAGCCAAGATATGCATGAGTTACCAAGCATGAAGCAAAAACCACTAGTGTGCACACGAGTGTCATAGCAACCAGCCAAGTTGAGTCAGAAAAAAGCATGCAAATCTAGTGGTAGTGATCCCCCCTTGGGATAAAACAACTGCACTTAGCTACCTACCAATGCTTGACTCTTGGGCAATGCATAAACCTGCTCATTTGTGAGACAACAAACTAAATATCTAGTTGAGTAATGCATAAGTAAATCGAGCATCCAATTGCCTACTGATAGAGAACAACATCAAAATGAATCTCCAACATCATGAAGACTCAATCGTAAACCTCTCTTCATAGGAGTGGCAATAGGTTTACAGTCTTCAAGGCCAAAATGTTGCAGTAATGTGTCAATATATTTCATTTGACACAAAGCCATTCCACCATCAACTTGCATGAACTCAATGCCCAAATAATGATGCAAAGCAGCCCCAAGTCAAACATCTCAAATGAGGCATGCAAATCAGCCTTGAAATCAGCAATGTGCTTCTCATGAGGACCAGTGAGAAGCATGTCATCAGCATACACAACAATGATCAGAAGCACATCATTAGCACGCTTAACATATAAGGTGCTTTCAATTGGACTGTTCTCAAAACCATGTGCAATTAGATAGGCATGTATCTTTTCTTACCAAGCACGTGGTGCTTGCTTTAAACCATATAATGCCTTCTTTAACCTGCACAACTGGTTTTCATGCCCTTTTTGCACAAAGCCATGGGGCTAAAAACATACACTTCTGCATGCAAATCACCATTGAGAAATGTTGTTTTAATAGTGATTCAGTAAGTAGGTGCAAAGGTTTCATCAAAATCAATGCCTCTTTCCTGTGCATAACCCTTTGCAACAAGCCTAGCCTTATACCTATCAATTGTTCCATCAGGTTTATGCTTTAGCTTGTATACCCACTTAGTGCCAATGTCCTTCTTTCCAGGAGGCAAGGCACATAAAGACGACGTACCATTTTTCATGATAGCATCATATTCAGATTGCATTACTGCCATCCAATGTTCAAAATTTTGTGTTTCATCAAACAAAACAGGTTCAGTCTTATCACAGAGACTAGAGGCAGCCATAACATAGCAATCTGATGCAAAAGAGGCACTATGAGAGCCTAAACAAGTATGGTATGATAGAGGTGCATCTAATTTTTTGTCACGCAAAGTCTACACCAACCATTTTGGCATAGTTTTTTCCTCCTCAATATCAGTTCTCTCATCTACAAGTGCATCATGTAAATATGCATCAGAAATGGAATGATCTACATCATCACCTAAAACCTATAAAGGCTAAGAAGTTGCCTCAATAGGACTAGCACTAGACTGTCCACCTGTAAAAAGAGGCAGCAAAGTATCATACATGTCTTTGGAGCTAACAGATGTCTCCTTCATACATGAAAGTAAAGGTTGAATAGCATCTCCCACAAAAACAACATAACGGCTAACCAAAATGCATTTCATCTATGGATGATACAAATGATAGCCTTTGCTTTTAGAATTGTATGCAACAAAAATACATTTTATTGCTTTATCATCTAATTTCTTGTGATGTTGTTTAGACACTAATGCATATGCCAGACAACCAAGAACACATAGATGAGCAACAGATGGCTTGTGACCATGCCAAGCCTTGTATGGAGTGATAAACTGCAGTGCTTTAGTGGGAAACATGTTAAGTACATATGCTATACATATGACAGCCTCAAGCCAGAAACTATGTGGTAAAGCATGCCTCTTGACAATAGACCTCACCATCCCCATGAGTGACCTATTCTTCCATTCAGAAAATCCATTATGTTGAGGTGTATACGACACTGTACACTAATGTTTTATACCATGTTCAGCCAGAAATGCATTAAAGTCAGAAGACATATATCCCCTCCCCCCCCCATCAGAATGAAGGGTGCCCATTTTACATGTTGATAGATTTTCAACCATAACTGAAAACTGTTTTAAGCACATAAACACTTTAGACTTTTCTTTGAATGGATATACCCATGCATTCTGGGAAAAATCATCAATGAAAGTCAAAAAGTAAAGATAGTTTCCAAAAGAGGGTGTCTGCATAGGACCATAAACATCACTCTGAACAAGCTGCAATTTCTAAGTAGCTCGAACTAAACCATCTTTTGGAAAGGAGGAACATTGCATTTTGCCCAAAATATAGCCTTCACAAACATGTTTACCAGGTGCCTCAAGTTTGGGCAAAGAGGACACCATATCAGATTTCTGCAGGTGTAGCAAACTAGCAAAATTTAGATGACCAAAGCGTGCATGCCAAAGCTTTGCATCTGACATAGCATGAGAATCATGTACTGCACATGTTGTATCATTCATAGATTTTTCATAGTCTATGAGCTTATACAACCCACAACACAAAATGCCACAAGAAATAATCATGTTGCCATTTGATAGGTCATGAACTGTACATCTATCATCAACAAATTTCACAACCAAGACAATCTTGGCTAATGAAAAAATTGATAACAGATTTTTCTTGATCCCTAGCACGAATAAAGCATCTGATAAAGTAAAAGAACTACCATCAGTAGTAGTCAGAATGATCTTACCAACTCCCATAACAGGATAAGATGAGTTGTTGGCACATGTGATACTATTCCTTGTAGGGGCAGGCTCAAGTGAAGTGAAGAAACTATGCTACGAGGTAATATGTTTGGTTACCCCACTATCAAAATACCAAACATCTGATTCTACTGCATACATACACTACTCATGAGAAGATGGGTCAAAATTGCAAACAGTAGTAAATGCCCACTCTTCATTCTGCAGAAGATTAGCAGACTTTATTTTTGGTGTAGAGGCCTCTGCAACAACCGTTCTGGTCTCTTTCTTCTTTGCCTCTTTAGTAGCTAGTTTTTGAAAATTCTTAATGACATGATAATTTGCTTTACATTATTTGCAAAACAATTTCTGCTTTCCTGATTTCTTCTTATCTTTGTGTTCCCTCTTTGAATGTGCAGTATTTGTAGATTTTTGCTTACTAGTAGATGAGCTCCATTTACCTTTGCCCTTCTGACTAGCCAAGAAAGCTTGATCTCCAACATGCATAATGGTCCTATTCTACCTAGAGTGATCTTCTTGCAACAGAATAGAAACTAACTCTTCAAATGATAGGGCATTTGGATTGCCTTTCATCATCAAACAAAGAGTAGAAGCAAACCTCTTATATGAATTAGGAAGACCATTTAGAACAGTCTGTACAAGTGAGCTATCTGGTATAACTTCATCAATAGAAATCAACTACTCCTTCAGATCCTTGATCTTTGTCAGAAAATTATCCATAGAATCACCTTCATTCATGTGCTCACTCTACAACTGTTTTCGGAGGTAAGCAACACAAGCCTCATTCTTAGCTTGGTACAATGTGGTACATGTATCCGAAGCATCCTTAGCTATTTTGCAAGAGTGAATGTGAGAAATAATGGCACGTTTGACAATCAAGGCTATCAATGCATGTGGTTGAGCATCTCTGCCATCCCAACAAATCTGCTCTGTGATAGGGTAGTAGAAACCATAACACGAACAGGAATGTGAAGAATATTAGCATCTTCAATGCCATTTGCATTAGCTTCAATACCTGTATTTGTAGGTGTAATAGGATGTTTCTCAACACCCTCCACAATGTTCCACAACATTGGTTGAAAAGCAAGAAGGCAGAAGCATACGAAGATTGAGAACAAACGGAGGATGTGAGTATATTTCTCATTAGTTTCTTGCATATTTGGAAGTAGAAGGAATTAAGAAGGTGACTACAAAAAGATACACACATCAACAAAATGGTGTGGCTGAAAGAAGAAACATGTATATCTTGGAGATGGGTAGGTGCATGTTAAATGAAAAGGACTTACCACTTAAATTTTGGGTTGAAGCATACAATATGGCAGTTTATGTGATGAACATGATTTCACCTTCTCAAAGTCATGAACAAAAAGCTCCTTATGAATTGTTTCATGGATGGAAACTGAATGTTTCTAATTGTAGAATTTCTGAAAGCATATGCTTTTTTCATGTTCCACAACAATTAAGGTCAAAGTTGTATCCAAGGTTACAAAAAATGATTTTCATTGGTATGGTAGAAGCGCAACCAAGATATATATGTGTTAATCCAAATATTGAAGAGCTAATTGTTTCAACAGATGTTATTTTTCATGAAGATAAATCTTGGTATTGTTGAGAATATGAGCGTGTGTCTCCCTTTTGTATCTTGGAGTCACTCTATTTCCATTCCATTTCCATTTTATATTATATCCTTTGTATTTGGGTACCTTGCCATTTGCTTCTACCATTGTATTCATTCTCCTTTGAGGGGAATTATCCCACATGAGATGTACTTTGAAGAGCCCCTTCCAAATCTATATAAGGAGGGCCTCTCCCCCCATTTTTACCTGGTTAGAAGCTTGAGGAGCCTACTCCATGCTCTTGGTAAGCTCATTTCGAATCCATGTGAGTTTACCCGTTTCTTGGTCTAATCACTTTGAGTCTCTTAAACTCTTGCTTTTGTGAGTACACTCTTCTTTTCATTTTTCTTCCGTGTGCGTAATCTCTACATGGCAAGAGAGCATTAGATGGAGGTCTTGGTGGTGTGTGTGGTGGTGATGCTTGAGTTTGGTGGTGTTGCTCTCCATACATTTGGAGAAGCTTTTGCCATCAATTTAAACTCTTTTGGGCCTCATTTTGCCCCGGGTCTATCTCTATACAAACATGTTGTATGAGTTCAATGAAGGTATAGAATGAGAGCCGGATAAGAATAGCAATCTAGGAGCTTGGAACATATGGAATGTAAAGAACAAGCAAGCATTAGGCCAACTTCTCCTTGCATGTGATGAATTGACAAAGGGTCACATCACTACATGTAAGACTTCAAAAGAAGCTTGGGATACTCTAGCCAATCTATGTGAGGATAAGACACCTTCTAATATTTATATTCTCGAAGCTAAGTTCCACAATCTCACTATACATGCACATGACACCATCACAAAAGTGATCGCCCAATTTGAAGATGATTAATGCAAGTTAGCACTTTGAGGATGACAAATTTCAAGTGAAGACATGGCTATAAGATTGCTTAACAAACTTCCTAGGTCCTACGAAACATTCATGACTACTCTGTATAACAGAGTTCAAGCACTCACGTGGGAAGAAGTTAGAAGGTTGTTGCTTCTCCATGATTCTCGATAAAAGACCCAAGCTACCCAAGAAACAGTTATGAAGGCTAAAGCTACCTTCCACAAGACTAAAGGATAAAAAGGCAATCAAGAAACGAAGGACAAAGGCAAGAAGAAGTTCACTTGCAATTTTTGTGGCAAGCCTAGCCACATCAAAAAATATTTCTTCAAGAAGAAGAACAAGGATAAGTCTAAGTCTACTTCAAAGACCGAACATCACTCTCACTACACCAGTGAATAGCTCTTTCTCACAATTGAACACAAAGCATTTGTCTCATCCACTCCTAATGAAGAATGGATTTTTGATAGTGGTGCTCCATCACATATGTGCAATGACAAAGATGATTTTTATGAGTTCAAAGAACACAAAGGTCAAGTGTATCTTGGAGACAACAAGTGCATTGAAATCCAAGGAAGAGGAAAAGTTTATGTCACTAACTCAGAAGGTGAGACCAAGTCACTCTAAGATGTTCTTTATGTACCAAGCCTTTGTAAGAACCTTCTCTTTGAAGGCCATTACAAAGTGCAACATGACATAGCAATTCCATCACAACAAAGTTCAAGTCATCGATCGTAAAATCCAATGAAGTGATAGCTCAAGGCTTTGAAGAAAAAGGTCTCTACAAGCTTTCAAGTTTTATGGCCAAAGATTCAAGTCTTAGCTTGTGGTATTGCAAATTTGGACATATCTCTTGCTTAGCTAAGATATCTTCCAATCATCTTCTCAAGGGTTTACCCTGGATCGCACAAAGTGGTATTGACCTGCCAAGCATGTGCCGAGCAAACAGTTGCATATTTTATCGTAGAAGCATCCATTTTTGCATATACACCCTTAGCATTAGTCCATTTCGATATTTTTGGACCAATGCATACACCTTCTCTAAGTGGGTCAATTTACTTCTTCTTGATAGTAGATGACTTCACTAGATACACCTGGGTTTATTCACTCAAGCATAAAGAGGATACCCTTTCCAAGTTTAAGGAGTGGGCACAAATAGTTCAAGAAAACTTTCCAACTTCTTTGAAGGTCATCTCATCTAATGGAGATAGTAGCTTTGTTAATCACAACTTCTCCAAGTACTAAAAGCAACATGCAATCAAGTATTAGGCAATGCAAGATACTCGACAATGTATTTCCTTACAAAAGATGTAAAGTGTGATCCAGATGGCCAAGGTTATGCTTAGTCAAAAACAACTTCCACTAAAGTTTTACGTGAAGTAGTATAGATAGCAATACATATTCAAAACATAAGGTTCTCAAATGTCTTGGAGACCCAAACACCATTTGAGGCTTACTTTCAGAAGAAGCCAAGTGTGAGCTATTTCTACATCTTTGTTAGTGATGCTTATGTGCACGGCCATGATGATTATCGGCCTAAATAGTACATTTTCATCAGTTATAGTGAACGTAGAAGGCATACAAACTCTATGACCCAAAGAGTCACTCAATTATAGTGACCAAAGACTGCACCTTTGATGAATACTCTAAGTATTCATCTCTTTTGGATCCTCCTATTTCCGCTTCAGAGGGGGATCATTCCAGTTTTGGATAGTCACACTATGTGGAGCATGCTCTCTTTGTACATGAATTTCCAAATCATGGTAAAAATTTGGAGCATGAGGAATTAGAGATACCATCTCAGCTTATACCTAGATGGATAAACCTCCTATCATAGGATCAATGGTTTATATTTCCCCTCAGCTTCAGTTGGGCATTACTCCAGGAATAATGAATTGTCATTTTCCATTCCTATCTTCGAAAGTCCACTTACCTTGTCTACAATAGCATTCTGCACATGTACTCTTCCATTCATGGAGTCCAACATCTTTTCATTTACCAAAGAATACTCTTGCATCTACTTGGATTCATAACTCAATTGAATCCTTTTCTGAGCTAGCTTCTTGGCTCAGAGGGGGCTTCAACGGTCCTTCCAACACACATAAGTACTTTGTACACTCCATGGATGACTACAACATACAGATGTACTAACATGTGACTATGATTTTATGCTTCATGCTTTATATTTCATTCATGCAAGACCTACTTCTTGGTGATACACATCTTGTGGTGGATATTGTCAAAGCTTTGGAGGTTTCCACGTACCACATGAATTCATCCTAGCTATCTTGCATGGAGGTGATCTCGTCCAATGAGATCTTGTTCCATTCTTGTACCTCATTGGTGACGTACCTCTAGAGCATCTGCATGATCCATCTGGTGGACATCTTATGGATTATGTGGCAATCTTGCATGGTCGATACCACTTGGAGGCTATGGATTTCCACATGGAGGCTTCCTCTTCTTTTCATTTTGCTTCTACACGTGTACTCTCTATAGGTATAAGCATGAAGTGCAAGTAGATGAAGAAGAAAATACAAGAAGTCATGAAGAAGATCCAAGTTTTCCAAGCTCACCAAAAAGTCAAATTACACACGAAGAGATAACTCCTCCCAATCAAGAATTGAAGAAAATTATATATTTACTTTCAAAGGAAATTGAGTCACAAGAAGAAGAAATTGAAGGTTCTACATCATGAAGAACCCAATCTAGAAGGCAAGAAAAGCATGGTAGGACAGGAAGTCAATCAAGGTATCCAGTGAGAGAAAGAAGGCAACCATAAAGATTTTCTCATGAATCTTATATGGCGAAAGTTCTTGAAGAGTAGGAACCAACAACTTATAAAGAAGCATCAAAGGTAAAGAAATGGGTTAAGGCAATGGGTGAAGAAATGGTAGCTTTGTATGAGAAAAATACATGGAATTTAGTTCCAAGGCAACCTAACATGAAGGTAATCGGTAACAAGTGGATGTACAAGATCAGTGATGGTTTAGTAAGTAGATATAAAGCAAGGCTTGTTTGTAAAGGTTATGCGCAAAGTTATGGCAGTGACTATGAGGGATATTTTCTCCCATCGCAAAGATATCAACAATATAGAAATTAGTAACTATTTCTCTAAGCAAGGTGGAATATTTATCAATTAGATATCAAAACTGCATTTCTCAAAAGTGTTAAAAGAAGATGTATACATGGAGAAATTGATTATAAAGATTATAAGAATCCTACACATGTATGTAAACTCTTGAAAGCATTGTGTGGTCTTAAACAGGCTCCAAGGGCTTGGAATTTCATATTGGTAAAGTTTCTTGAAAAACAGGGATACAAGTGGTTGAATGCAGATACTTCTTTGTATGTTAAAAGTGAAGGATCGTTGTCTATTTATGTCTCAATTCATGCGGATGATTTGATAATAACAAGAAATGATAAAGGTGAAATAGTCAAAATTGAAGTAGAACTTGGATATGAATTTAAATTTCAGATTTAGTAGAATCGACCTATATCCTTGGAATCCAAGTTATGAAGAACAAAGATGGTGTACATCTTCTAGAGAGAAAGTATATTTCAGATTTATTGAAGAAATATGGCATGGAGCATTGCAAGACTATCAGTAATCCGATGGAAACTGATGTGAAGTATGATTGTAGAAGATGGTGAACCTTCAAAATATAGACTTATCTACATATCTTTCATTGGTTCTCTTATATATGCAACTTTAACAAGGCCGAACATTACATTTAGTGTAAGTACGTTGTCTCAATTTATGAAAAATCCCACAGACGTACGTATGCAAGCAGCTAAAAGAGTATTGAAATATTTGAAGGCTACATTAAATGAAGATTTGGGCTATAAATATCATGAAGTTATGGATTTGAAAGCATACAATTATGTAGATTGGGCTGGAAATAAGGATGATAGAAGGAGTAGAGGAGGATATTTGATATTTGCACGTAATAATTTGGTTTCATGGAGTTCTAAAAAACAACCTATAGTAGCACTTTCAAGCATGGAAGTTGAATATACGAGTCTTACAAATGCAACATGTGAGATTATGTGGTATTTGAAGCTTAAGGAATACATGAAGATGTCTACATCATGTCCATTACTCTTTGGAGATAATGTAAGTTCTTTACATCTCGTGTCTAATCTAGTGTACCATGCAAGAACCAAACACATTGAAGTACACTACCATTATATTTGAGAGAATGTGGTGAATGAAGATATTGATATTCAACACATTGGAACTAAACATCAATTAGGAGACATACTCAGAAACAGTGGATGCTCAGAAGCTCAAGCAAATCAAAGTTCTACTTGGAGTCAAAGCTTTAGATTTAGAGCTTGAGGGGGGAAATGATACATAAATACAAGATCTAAAGTTGTTTTTTAGGCTTGTGGCTCTTGTTCATTACTAAAACTATCATGTCAAGGTGCACACATATTTAAATTTAGAGGAAAAGTAGATAAAACAAGGAAGGAAAAGGAGAGGTCTCTATTTTTTAAAAAGGTAGGCACTTTTGTTGATAGCTTCTCAGTAAAAAGAGTGCTTCTCTTAGTGTAGGTGGTCAAATTGTGTGGTTCTTGATGCATTGTGAAGCTTGTTTTTACTATATAGATAGATCAGTTTTTGCACAAAAAATAATGGAAAATATCACACAAATAGGCATTTTTGCAGATGTAGTCTTTGTTGGGTATCCGATGTTGCATTAGAGACATACCTCTCTTCAAACTTTCATATCTCAACCAATATGAGGTCTTTTTGAGTCTTTTTACTTGAAGGTGTTTCGTCATCTTTTGTAACTTCTTGCTGCATCATAATTTATCATTAATTTTGGATTTTTGTACCTATTGTACTTCAATCTTCAAGTCAGGCAGTTATGCATATGTTGTTGTAGAAGGTCTTGACAAGGTTTTGATATCGTTTTTTCAAACTACTAGTTTTTGAGCTATACTTCATCTACTTTTTATGATTTCTCTTTCTATAATAGCTATAAAAAATCTACTTTCATGCTAAATAATTTATTTTAAGCAATTGGACTTAGGGAATTGTTAGAGATAATTTATCTACAATCAATAATCTTTGTTTTCTTGATAGTTTGCAGACAAACCTAATCTTTGAAGTTTGGAAACATATGTTAGATCTTCTGAAGATCTTGGGAGGTCTCATCATTTCTAGTTGTGCACTTTGATGTTTAAAATTTTGTAAACGTAACATGATTATGAAAATTTGTATCATTGTAGTGTAAGTCTCCATAACCTTTTCTTTTGGGTAACTTCTTTGTTGATAAATGATGTTCTAAATTTTTAAGACACATTTGGTTCCACCTCGTGTTGAATACTCATAAACTCTAAATCGTGCTTAGCTTGGATGTTTGGTGAAAAAAATATTACAAAATCAATAAAATTGATTTCTATAACACAAAGGGAATCATTAATTTTGTGTTTTCAAAATTAATGGAAAGCAACATCAATAAGAATCTAGGTGGAGGGATTGTGGAGGAATTAGTTGAATCTACAATCTCACCAATTCCCAAGGGCCAAGGCTACTTCAAGAACCTTTTGAGAGCTTAAAGTTTTCATGATCTTGAACTTACATATATTGAAGTTCATGCCATTAATTTCATCTTCTACACAGATTATAATCAAACGTCATAATTTTGGGTAGAAAATACAACAATGAAATCAGAATTAGTAGATTTTTTGGTATTTTCATTATCAAATACTATTTGTGGTATCCTTCTTTCAAGATCATACTTCCAAAATTGCAAGTTAAAAAAAAAAAATCTTCTCAAAACATGGGTCCTTGTATAATGAGGTCCACATGTTTTGAGAACTTAAAAAGTATCTTTGCCCAAAAGTTTTCTCTTGTGTGCTTCAATGATGATCTAGATAACTTAGATATTATCTTTCCCCACATGTTTTTTCTTAAAAAATTCAATGATTATCGACAAAAAAAATATTGAATGATGACTAAGATGATTCCAAAGGGTCAAAGTGGATTTACTTTCAGAATTGACTGATGCCAATTCTACCAATAGAATCAATATGTCCACCCTTTCAACTTTGTAAATATTTAATTGTGCATAGAATATTCTGGAGACTATTCCATCCATCAAGTTGAGGTCATTAAACCCAAACCTCCATTCCAAAGACCACTGCCTTCCATCCTTGAGCAAGCCACAAGCTATTGCTTGTGGCCTAAATTGATACATTTCCTTTCACAAATATTTGAATCCATTCATCCACCTCCTAACCATCATGGTCTATAGCCTAAATTGAAACCTTTCCTTGCACAGAGATTTGAATCCATTGATGACACCTCCTAACCATCATAGTCTATAATGGATAGACTCCTTCAAGGTATCATATGTTCTAACAGTCCTCATGAATTCACACCATATGGGGGCCTTAAAAATTTAGAATGATCGATAGAATGCTAGATCATCAAGAGGAAAGTATTCAAAAGGTCTATTACACTTTATGCCTTATGTAGTACAATATTTCAACCCATAAATCAAATCTTTTTAAAGCATCATCTAAAATGTAAAAAAAAAACTCTTAGGATAGATCAAATATTGCAATTGTGAGAAACCCAAAAACTTGCATTTGAATTGATTTATCCAACCTAGTTTTGATGTTGTAAAAGGGTTTCTAGCATGATTCGCTATTGAGTCATTCCCATGGATCTATCCATCCCAAATCCTATCTATTACTTATCCCAAAGCATCTTGATTTTTGAGTATCATTAGGACCCATTTGTATTACTCTTTAGTTGATCCAACGTCAAATAGGAGTGTTCTTTGGATCCCACACTATTTAATTGAAATGACTATGATGTTTCTACACATCAATTGTTCTTTGTGTTGATGATGTTTATACACATCAATTGTTCTTTGTGTTGATGACATGAGTTCTTCTACCTCATTTCCATTTTTATTCACATAAGTGCATCTCCATTGTGTATCCATGAGACACTCCATTTCATTTCATATCATTTTGATATTGTGTCTCATTGTATTTGGGTACCTCGCCATTTGCTTCTACCATTGTATTCATTCTCCTTGAAGAGAAATTATCCCACATATGTTGTACTTTTACGAGGCCCCTCCAATTTTATATAAGGAGGATCTCTCTTCCACTTTGTACTTGGTCTAAAGCTTGAAGAGCCTACTCCATGCTCTTGGCAAGCTCATTTCTAATCCATGTGAGTTTCCCCATTTCTTGGTCTACTCACTTTCTGTCTTTCAAACTCTCTCATTTTTTTAGTACACTCTTCTTTTAATTTTTCTTCCACACATGTACTCTGTACATGGTATCAGAGCACTATGTGGACTTGGTGGTGCATATGGTGGTTGTTTTAGTGGTGATGTTGCTAGATGTGGCTGTTCATTCATTGAGAGAGGTCCTTTCGCCATCATTTTGTGCTCTCTTTCGGTTATAAATTGCCCATTTTCCCACCCTCTCAACCTCTTTACAACATTATGTGATGACTTTTCCACCTTGGTGGAGAATTGTCTTGATTTTCCAATGTATATCCATTTGGTCAAGTGTTTCTAAACACGTTAAGTAGTTGGTTGTGCATCTCATAATTATAAAGTATTTATAAACACTCTTCATTGTTCATTTGGAAGCATATGCCATATATCGTATTGATGAGAATGTGTTGTACTTTGATTAATTATACTAAGTTAAACTATTATTCACAATATGTATCATGCATAGTATATAGTAGGCATGTGCTAAGTTGAATGGCAAATTCAAGCCATATTTTATGGTTCTTACAAGTCACTTGATATGCTACGTTTTTGCCATCTAGTGAAATCAATGTTATTTTCTATGTTGTGCATGCTATAATGAATCACAGTCAAACACGTAAGTGAAGAAGAATTTCAAAGCTCGAGGAAAATCCTTACACTCTATCCCTCTACACATAGAAATACATGGAAATAATTAGGAACATAGATCTCTTTGTCCAGCTTGAGGTAAAGTAAATCGGTATCGTCAGTATCCATTTGAAAGGCAAAATGGCCACCTAAAATTTTTTAGATTTTTTCCATATTTTTTATTTTGTCAACTATACAGTGGTCACACCGTGCATTGACGGATGATGAGGACCCAATCTGTAATCTTGGTAGGAATTCTTTCAAAATTGGGCTGGTGTGAGCACATATATTCTCACATAACCCGTTTGGTGGTCATTATTGTTCATTAATCCATTTTCTAGGGAGACTCTTGAATTTTTCCTAGAATCTGATACTTGGTCATCCTTTTTAGCCCTAGTGTTGTTTGGACTCTTCTAGATCCATTATCATTCTAGTCACTTCTCTATCATCACGGTATCAGGAACCTCAGGCACATCTAGTGGATCAAGGTCTATTGCCAATGTTCCCAAGAGAAGCTATAACTTGCAGGGCAAAGACCATTTTGAGATCCAAAAATTTGATGGTACAAACTTCTCTCTATGGAAGAATCAGATTAAAGAGGTACTAATTCAGAGGAGGCGATGGAAGCAAATAAATGGAATCTCAATGAAGCCAATTGACATGGATGAAGATAAGTGGATGAGTCTAATGAAATGGCTAGGTCTAACATTCGATTGCACCTGGCAGATAATGTTTACTTTACAATGTTGGACTGTGAAAGCGCAGAGGAGCTTCAGAAGAGTTATGCAATACATATGAAAAAGAACAAACATCAAAGAAAATGTACTTCATGAGAAAGTTATATGACCTTCACATTAAGGAAAAAAATAGTCTTGCTCCTCATCTAATGAGTTTGATGCTATATTCTCTCAGTTACATGCTCAAAAAATGGAGATGCATAATTAAATGAAAGCAATCTTGTTATTATGCACCTTGGGATCATCATGGATACATTTTGCATAGCTATTAACAAAAGTGAACCTAGTGGTAAACTGCTCTATGATAAAACATGTGGAGAACTCTTCAGTGAGGAGATTCATAGAAAATCTATGGTTGGCACTCAGAGTGGAGATGCATATAATGTTCATGATTCTTACCACGAAAAGAACCATCAACATGGAAAAAGAAAGAACAAGGAAAAGAATGTCCAATGGAATGAGAGTAGAAGTAAATAAAGAAAGAGGGGTATTGAATGCATTTAGTTTCATAAGAAGTGACACATGTAGAAAGACTTCTATGCATTAAAGAATGCCAAAGGTAAAGCACAGAATGTTGACAAGCATGTTAAACAATTACCTGTACATCTTCTTTGACTGTGAAGATTGAAGAAATTAATGCTATTTTTTATGATTTTGATGTGTTGGCACTTGATACTATTGTGCCCACTAAAGCTCTCATGTCTAATTCTCTTTCCCACACATGGCGGATGGATTTTGGTGCTTCTTTCCACATGAAACTACATAGAGAATGGTTCTCTACTTATGTAGCAAAGTCTCTTGGTACCATGCGAGTTGGTGGCTCTTACCAATGTGATGTTGTCGAGACCTTAGCCTTTTTAGTGTTTTACCTTATTGATTCTCCACAAGAGCTAAATATCTTTTGAACCATGAAAAGACTTCATCCTTGTGTTTCATAAAGTATAGTACAGTCCATCTACTGCAATCATCAATGAAGGAGACATAATACCTTGATCCAGATATTGAAGCATCCTTGGTAGGTCCCCATACATCTGTATGAACCAAATCCAAGATATCTCCATGCATATATCCTTTTTTCATTAATGGTAACGTGTGAGACTTTCCAAATTGACATGCACTACACTTATAAATCATGTGTTGCTTTGATAGATTACAGAGTCCAAGTACACTTTGGTCCCTGCAAATTTGCTTTAATGATCTTTCAACAATATGTGTTAACCTTTTGTGCCATATTTCCAATTTTGTGAGTGTCTGACTACCATAATTAAAGAGAGCAATGTTCCTATTAGCATATTTCAAATGTGAATAATCTACCTGTCTTTTCACCCTTTGCAATTCTCTTGAATCCTTGACTTGGATCTTCAACAAATGCTCCTCCTTTTGTGAACCTTACTTGGAGGCCTTTCTCCACAATCTGTTCTACACTTATCAAGTTCTTTGTGATGGTAGGGACATAGAGTAACTTGCTAAGTAGGTTGATGTTTCCATCAGGTGCTTTTACATTTCCTATCTTCTCCACTAGATGCCTTTGTATCCTCCTTGGTAGGTTGAATTGTTCTAGTTGTTGTGGTTGCCATGGAAATTGTTGAACCTTCCTCTTGAGTAGCCATAACTTCCTCTGTTGTAGCTTTTGCCTCTTTGATTCTTGAAATTCCTAAAGAAATTCTCAGTTGTATGATTAGTTAATCCACAAATAGAATAAGGATTAGATGCTTGGGGTCTCCCCTTGCCTTGTCTTCCTCCTCTGCCTCTACCTCTACTATGTCTTCATCTACCTGCATAGTTAGTTTGGTGTGTACCTGCTTCATCATCCACTTTCTTTCCTCTTCCTTTGTTATCTTTGGCTTTTCGTTTATTAGTATACAAAGTAGAAGATTGATTACCTTTGGAACCTTCTCCATTCTTCATGAGCTTGGCCTCTTGAATAAGTAGTTGTCCCATAAGTGTGTTGAAATTTGGTACATGCATATCCATGTATAGGTCCATTGCTGTGGTGAATGCTTCCCACTTGTCATCTGCTTTTAAGCCATTGATGACTTGCCTTACAATTTGCTCTTCTTCTATTACCTCTCCAATGCTTCCTAGTTGATCAGCAATGTCTTTGATCTTTGTGACAAAATCAGTCTCATTTTTCTTGGAAGATTTCTTGAGTTTTGTGAAGTCCAACCATAGTTAGTTCTTTTTGGCCTTTGTGCTTGAAGAGAAGAAGGCCTCAAGTGCATTCCACACTTTGTGTGATGTTTTACAAGTTCTAATGTGAGGCAATAAAAAATCTGAGATAGAGTTCAGAAGATAAGACCTTGCAAGTGCATCCTTAGAGCACCATGTGCTCAATCTTTCTTGCTCTTCTTGTGTAGGTTGACCTTTATTCCTGAAACTTGGCATAACTTCATCTCTATCCATATAACCATATAGATTCTTGCCTTGAAGATAAGCTTCCATCCTTAAAGACTAGGCTGAGTAGTTACCTCTATCCAATTTGTCAACTGATGAAGGAAATCCATCTGCCATGTTGTCCAACCTTGTTGTGATACCACTGTGAGGATGGATTTGTACTTGATGAAGATGAAGTGGTTCTGCATAAACTTTGCACTACACCAGCCAAATGAATTCTAGAGATATGAGATAATCCCTTTTAGCTTGCCAAAGGATGTATTAGACACCCTATGTACCTTGGAAGGTCATCTCAAACACATGAATCAAAAAAGATAGGTAAGAATTGATCCAAGAGTAAAAAACTTGATATTTTTGTTGCTACACCTATTCAGTGTTTTCAACATTTCTCTTAGCACAGTAGCAATTGGCTTAATTCCTTGAGTGGAACTCTAAGTAACTTACTAAGCTAACAATCATGAGTGATTTCAGAAAAAATGATGGACTACATGCAGAGAAACTATTATAGCAAGTCACACCTCCATCTTGACATTCACGGGCTGCAACAGTCATCACACCAATGAGCAAAGATATACTAATACCTGATGATCCTGAGAAGCAATGCTAATGAAACATTGTAGGATTTCAATAGACATTGTGATGATTCAATAATGCTTTAAAACATGGTAAATGATCAACTACACACTAAGAACAAGCTCTGAGAAGATCAATGTTCTGATGGAGTACTAACAAAGAAGTAAAATGAGAATATAATGATCATATATGTATTAAAACATGTAAAAATACAATGTCATTGGCAACCATACATTTCTCAATGTGTGAGAGGTGAATGCACTATGAGATAAGCTCTCACTTCACAATAAAACTCACTCAAAGTGATCTAATGGGCTCGAGATAACACGTGGGTCTTTTGATCCCCTCTTTATAATCATTTCTAGAGCCAAGGTTTGAGTTCAAATTCAAACTTCTACCTAAAAGGTGAATCCTAAAGTGTAGGATAGATTCCCTCATCACTCAACAACTGATTGATTCGTGATTTTAGAACTTCCTAACTCGACGTGGGTATAACCCACTTTTACAAGGATAAATATTGAAGGATTTTTATAAGAGACTATTCATATGTAGTCTTGCATAGGTTATGCCAATAAATCAATCATAAGTTAATCAACCAAGTATGTGGGCTTGGGTTTAATTGCACTTACAATCCTGTTCTTCAATTTTTGAAGGGTTATCCTTGACAAGTTTTGGAAAGTCCTCTTCAAGATCATAAGGTAACTTGATCTTACTGCATGGGTATTCATACCAAGAACTATTCTCATGAAACACTATATCGCTACTCACCAAAAATCCTTTGGTTGTTGGGTTGTATAGCCTATAGCCTTTTTAGTTGTTGTCATATCCAATGAACACAAATCTTTCAGCTTTTGGATCCATCTTTCCTCTAACCTGTGAAGGAACATGAGCATAAGAAATACATCCAAAAAACTTACAATGATCCAAGCTTGGTCTTCTTCCATTCCACGCCTCATATGGTTTCATGCCATCAAGTGACTTTGAAGGTAAGATGTTAATCAAATAAGCGGTTGTGGGTACAGCCTCAACTCATAAATAATTAGGTAAGTGTTTTTCATTTAGCATAGACCTTGCAGCTTTAACAATTGTCCTATTCCTTCTCTCTGCCACTCCATTTTGCTCAGGAGTGTACCTTATATTAATCTCTCTTTTGATTCCCCTCTCTTGAAGAAACGAGTCAAATTCATGGGAGAAGTACTCTCCCCCTCCATCTGACCTTAGCCTTTTTAGTGATTTACCTGTTTGATTCTCCACAAGAGCTAAATATCTTTTGAAGCATGAAAAGACTTCATCTTTGTGTTTCATAAAGTATAGTATAGTCCATCTACTGCAATCATCAATGAAGGAGACATAACACCTTGATCGAGATATTGAAGCATCCTTGGTAGGTCCCCATACATCTGTATGAACCAAATCCAAGAGATCTCCATGCATATATCCTTGTTTCATGAATGGTAACCCGTGAGACTTTCCAAATTGATATGCACTACACTTATAAATCATGTGTTGCTTTGACAGATTTGGGAGTCCAAGTACACTTTGGTCCCTGCAAATTTGCTTTAATGATCTTTCACCAATATGTGCTAACATTTTGTGCCATATTTCCAATTTTGTGAGTGTCTAACTACCATAATTAAAGAGAGCAATGTTCCTAGTGTCTTGTAGTTCAAATGTGAATAATCCACATGTCTTTTCAACCTTTGTAATTCTCTTGAATTCTTGACTTGGATCTTCCACAAATGCTCCTCCTTTTGTGAACCTTACTTGTAGGCCTTTCTCCACAATCTTTCCTATACTTATCAAGTTCTTTGTAATAGAGTACCTTGCTAAGTAAGTTCATGTTTCCATCACGTACTTTTACAGTTCCTATCTTCTCCACCAGATGCCTTGCATCATTGCCTGTTTGTACTTCATGCTTGTTCCTTGGTTCTTCTAAGTCTGATAGGAGGTCCACATTTCCAGCCACATGATTTGATCAACCTAAATCTATGTAGAAAACATGCTCATCAAATTTGCCTTGTGACATTGTCATATTAATGAGAAGTAGAGAGTCTTCTTGATTTGAGTCTTCTGTGTAATTTTTGTAATCTCTTCTCCCTTTGTATCCTCCTTGGTAGGTGGAATTGTTGTAGTTGTTGTGGTTGCCATGGAAATTCTTGAACCTTCCTCTTGAGTAGCCATAACCTCCTCTGTTGTAGCCTCTGCCTTGTTTATTCTTGGAATTGCTAAAGCGATTCTCTGTTCTATGATTAGTTAATCCAAAAATAGAACAAGGATTAGAGTCTTGGGGTCTCCCCCTACATTGTCTTCCTCCTCTGACTCTACCTCTACCATGTCTTCCTCTACCTGCATAGTTAGCTTGGTGTGTACTTGCTTCATCATCCACTTTCTTTCCTCTTCCTTTGTTATCTTTGGCTTTACTTTTATCAGTATACAAAGCAAAAGATTGATTACCTTTTGAACCTTCTTCATTCTTCATGAGATTGGCCTCTTGAGTAAGTAGTTGTCTCATAAGTGTGTTGAAATATGGTACATGCATATCCATGTATAGGTCCATTATTGTGGTGAATGCTTCCCACTTTTCATCTGCTTTTAAGCCATTGATCACCTACCTTACAATTTTTTCTTCTTCTATTACCTCTCCAATGCTTCCTAGCTGATCAACAATATCTTTCATCTTTGTGACAAAATGAGTCACATTTTTCTTGGAATATTTCTTGAGTGTTGTGAAGTCCAACCATAGTTGGTTCTTTCTAGCCTTTGTGCTTGAAGAGAAGAAGGCCTCAAGTGCATTCCACACTTCCTGTGATGTTTTACAACTTCTAATGTGAGGTAACAACAAATTTGAGATAGAGTTCAGGAGATAAGACCTTGCAAGTGCATCCTTGGAGCACCATGTGCTCAATCTTTCTTGCTCGTCTTGTGTAGGTTGACCTTTATTCCTAAAACTTTGCATAACTTCATCTCCTTCTATATAAACATATAGATTGTTGCCTTGAAGATAAGATTCCATCCTTGAAGACTAGCCTGAGTAGTTACCTCTATCCAATTTTTCAATTGATGAAGGAAATCCATCTGCATGTTGTCCAACCTTGCTCTGATACCACTGTGAAGATGGATTTGTACTTGATGAAGATGAAGTGGTGCTGCAAAAACTTTGCACTACACCAGCCAAATGAATTCTAGAGATATGTGGTGGGCCCTATTAGCTTGCCAAAGGATGTATTAGACACCTATGTGCCTTGGAAGATCACTCTCAAAAAGATGAATCAAAACAGATAGGTAAGAGTTGATCCAAGAGTAAAAAACTTTCTATTTTTGTTCCTACACCTGTTCAGTGTTTTGAACAGTTCTCTAAGCACAACAGCAATTCACTTAATTCCTTTTGGGGAACTCTAATTAACTTAGTAAGCTAAAAATCATGAGTGATTTCATAAAAAATGATGGACTACATGCAGAGAAAGGAGTTTAGCAAATCATAGCTCCATCCCAACATTCACGTGCTGCAACAGTCATCTGACTAGTGAGCAAAGATATGCCAATGTCTGACGATCCTAAAAAGCAATGCTAATGAAACTTGTAGGATTATAATAGATAGTATGCTGATTTTATCGTAGTTTAAATCATGGAAAATGATCAACTACACACTGAGAACAAGCTCTGAGAAAGTCATTGTTCTGATGGAGTACTAACAAAGAAGTAAAATGAGAATATAATGATCACATATGTATTAAAACATGTAAAATACAATGTCATTGGCAACCATACATGGCTGAATGTGTAAGAGGTGAATGAGCTATGAGATAAGTTCTCACTTCACAATAACGCTTACTCAAAGGGATCTCATGGGCTTGAGATGATATGCATGTCTTTTGATCCTCTTTTTATAATCATGTTTGGAGCCAAGGTTTGAATTCAAATTCAAACTTCTACCTAAAAGGTGAATCCTAAAGTGTAGGATATATTCCCTCATCACTCAACAACTAATTGATTCATGATTTTAGAGATTCCTAACTTCACGTGGGTATAACCCACTTTTACAAGGATAAATATGAAGGATTTTTACAAGAGACTATTCATATGTAGTCTTGCATAGGTTATGCCAATAAATCAAGCATAAGTTAATCAAGCAAGCATGTGGGCTTGGGTTTAATTACACCAATATCAAAAGGATTTAAGCAACAATATGGTGTTGATTTTGATTAAATATTCTTTCTAATGGTCAAGAACACCATCTTGCACATGTTGCTTGGATTGGTTGCAATGGAGGACTTGGAGCTAGTCTAATGGATGTAAAATTGCTTCCTTGCATGGAGATCTTTGAGATGAGATCTATATGGAACAACCAAAGGGCTATGTAGTTCTTGGCAAAGAAATTCTAGTTTATAAGTTGAAGAAGAGCTTATACTTAAACAGTCCCCTAGACAATGGTACCAAAAATTGTGTTTTTATTAAGTCTCAAGGCTATTCTTGAAGCAATGAGAATCATTATCTCTACACAAAGGGATGCTCATGTGGTAGATTGATATGCTTGATACTTTATGTCAATGATATGTTGATTGATGGGAAGCCTTCTTATGGCTTTTCAATTCTCAAAAATAAGTTGAGTGAGACATTTGATATGAAGGATTTGAGGGATGCCAAACATATGTTTGGCATGCACATTACTTGTGATAGGAATAAAAGATGCATATACTTGTCTCAAAGTGCATACATATCCAAAGTACTTCATAGGTTCAATATGCAAGGTGGAAAGGCATAGAGTACACCTTTACCCACATGTGAAATTGAGCAAGGATGATTGCCCTAAATCGGATGAGGAAAAGGAATTCGTGACCAAAGTTCCTCATCAATCTGTTGTTGGTAGTCTCATGTATGCTATGGTAGTTACAAGACCAGACATTGCATTTCCAATGGGATTTGTGAGCAAATATATATGTCTAATCCTAGCAAGAATCATTGGGGTGTGTTTAAGATGATTTTGAGATATCTGAGTGGCACTAAGGATAAGTGTCTACACTTGGGTGGAGGGAAGGCATCCATTATTGTTTACATAGATTCTGATTATGCTAGTTGTGTAGAAAATCGAAAGTCTACATCAGGGTACATTTTTCATTTTTTTGGAGGTTCTATCTCTTGGAGATCTCATCTTCTAGAATGTATAGTTCTTTCAACTACAAAAGCAGAGTATGTTGCAGTGAGGCATGTCAGGAAGTATTGTGGCTTTCTCATCTTGCTTGTGATATGGGTCTAGCTTAACATGTACCTCATTTGTTTAGTGATATCCAAAGTGCCATTGCTTTGGCTAAGAATTTGGTCTACCATGCAAAGACCAAGCACATTGAGGGGACATATCACTTCATTAAAGATTGCTTAGCCACTGACTATTATTCTTGAGAAGCTTCATACTTGAGATAATGTTGCAGATGCTTTGACGAAAGATCTACCACAAGAAAACTTTCGGCATTGTTGCCACTTGATGGGGTTACTTGATTCATGTTCTTACATAGTTACTTGTATACTATGTAACATGCCCATCGAGTGGGACGTATAGTTTGTATACTTAGACTCATGTATTTTTTTCAATCATTCTTCACTTTTCTCCCATAGTCACTTTGGCCATATTGGTCTCTAGTGGGAGACTTTTACCATAAGTGTCCATTTGAAAGTCCAAATGGCCACCGGACATTTTTTTATATGTTCTTAAATAAAACATATACTAGACTACTCAGTCACATACTATAGTTTGACCACATTTGCAACACTTAAGAAATTTGTGTTCGTGCTCTCTATGCAGTGTATTTTGCAGACCTATGTAGAGTATTGTGTGTGGCATCCGGAGCATGGTTTTCTATTATGAGGGTATCTTCATGGAGGTTTCAAGAAGGACAATCCACCGTGGTGCATCACCATCACAAGACTTCAAAAATCAAGCCATATGGACATCTGCTATCACACCATTACAATTTTGGTGCATCTAAGATCACTCTTTTTTCCAACATTGTAACCCCTCACTAAGGATTGATTTGTATTTTTCCCAAGGTTCCAACCCTCATTTTGCCCCACCATTAGGGTCATATTGGCACTAAGTTCCCTACTTTTGTATCCTTAAGAAGTACAAAGAGAACAATGTGTATGTGCTTTAGAGGCTATTCCAAGCCCCTAAAGGATCTCTTTCAATGCATTTTGGGCTATTCTTAGCAACTCTTAGATATATACTAAATACTCCACCCTCAAGTGACCAAAACTGATCCATTATGAGGAGAAGCCATTGTGAGAGACCAAACATTTATGGAACCCTAACTTTCAAGCTAGATGAGGTCTATATGTGACTGTTGATGGTAGTAGATGATCTTCGTGAGCCTAGCCATTAGGTTAGGTAGGGCATAAACTTCTTGGCCATTGGGCTCCCATTCAATGTGAAAATAGAGGTCTTGAGGTGCTGCACAATTTCCCCATAGAAGCTTAATGGCAAAAATGTAGAGGTGGTCTTGCCCCCTCGCGGGGTCCAAGAGGGCCTATCCCCGTGGCCCATGGTGCCGAGACGGTAGGACTTGTGGTCATGGAGGTATTTTCTAAATACATATTTTTTCGTCTATTTTGTATCTCCACATTACGTTTATCTATACTAACTCCACTTGTAAAAGCTATATAAGCATGTCCCATGTTGAGCTTTACAGAGCATTGTGCACTAATAAGCCCTTCATGTAGGATCTATCTAAATCACCATCTAAGATCCACATTGGGAGTGCACAAGTGGACAACAACATCCTTGTAGCTGCATTACTCTTGGCAATCTAAAAATATAAGTTCCCTATCTCTCATTCTACATCTATCTTTGTCTATGTTTTTCTCTCAACTCTCTCTATTGGTCTATTCCATTGTGCTCTTATTTTCTTACATGGTATCAGAGCTTAGGAGGCTCTGAGTGGTGTAGAAGCAAAAATGCAAAGGTTGTGGAGGTTTGAATGACAAAAGAGAGAAGGTATCAAGCAATGTGTCATTATCTACAATTTGGAATCAAGATGGTTTGTCAAGAGGAGTAGGTGGAGCATAGAAAGGAGCAGCAATGATGTTGATCATCCCAACGTTGTGCATACAACCAAAAGCCTTCACAAAAGGTAAACTTGATGGTACGAACTATACCTTGTGGAAGTTTATTAAAATCATTTCTATCCTTGATTCATATGAGCTTCTAAAGACTGTTCTAGGGACTGACCATGATCCCCAAGGAGCACCTGATCCAAATAATCTTGGCCAAATGATTCCTCCGAATGTTGTGTTAGATATGCTCAATACTCCACCCTCATGTGACCACAAATGATCCATGGTGCTCTAAGTTGTAAGGCCCCCATTATGAGGAGAAGCCATTATGAGAGCCTGGACATTTGTGGAACCCTAACTTCCAAGTTAGATGAGTTCTATGTGTGACCGTTGATGGTTGAAGATGATCTTTGTGAGCCTAGCCATTAGGTTAGGTAGGGCATAAACTTCCAGGCCATTGGGTTGCCATTTAAGGTGAAAATAAAGACCCTGTGGTGTCGCGCGGTTTCCCCATAGAACCTTAATGGGGGGAGTGTAGAGGGGGGGCTTGCCCCCTTCTGCGGAGTTCGGGGGGCCTATCCCCTCGGCGCGTAGGGCCGAGATGGTAGGACTTCTGGTCATGGAGATATTGTTGGATCATATATTTTACCGACTATTTTGTATCTCTCGACTATGTTTATCTATACCGAACAGCCTTGTAAAAGCTATATAAGCACGACCCAGGTTGAGCTTTACATAGCATTGCGCACTAGTAAGCCCTTCATCTAGAGTCTGTCTAGATCGCCATCTAAGCTCCATAGTGGGAGCACACGGGTGGACAGCACCATCATTGTAACTGCATTACGCTCAGCAATCTGAGAATTGAGTTCTCTATCTCTTAGTCTGCGTCTATCTTTGTCTGCCTTTTTCTCTCAACTCTATCTACAGGTCTATTCCGCTGTGCTGTTATTATTTCTTACATGGTATTAGAGCTCAGGAGGCTCTGAGTGGTGCAGAAGTAGAAACGCAGAGGTTGCAGAGGTCATAACAACTAAAGAGAGAAGATGTCAAGCAGTGCATCATCATCTACGACTGGGGGCCAAGGGGGTTCATTAACAGGAGTAGGTGGTGCACAAGCTGGAGCAACAATGATGCCGGTCATTCCAACGTTGCGGATACGGCCACTAGCCTTCACAGAAGGTAAAATTGATGGTACGAACTACACCCTGTGGAAGTTCAAAATCACTTCTATTCTTAATTCGTATGAGCTTTTGGAAACTGTTCTTGGGACTGATCATGAGCCCCAAGAAAGACCTGATCCAAATAATCATGTTCGAATGACTCCTCCTAATGTTGATCTTCTACGTGCTTGCAAATGTAGAAATGCATATGCACTCTGTGCTCTTGTTACAAGTACTTCTGATAGTGTTCTTACTCTCATTCAGCATCCTACGAAGGCATGTGAAGCATGGAACATATTGAGAAATCAATATGAAACTTGTAATCAGACACGGATTCAGAACTTGGAGAATCAACTTGCTGCAAGACGGTTTGCTGATGGGGAGACTGCAGAGGTGTTCATCACTCGCATAAAGAATCTACGAGATCAAATGGTAGGAGCAGGTGTTCAAAAGTCAAGTGAGGAGCTAGCTCGACGTTGTCTTCGAATCTTTCCATCTAAGTTTGATGGTTTGGTAACTGCTCTTAACACTCAAATCAGACCTCAACCACTAACTTTTGAAGAATTCAGTGCCTTACTCATGGAGGAGGAGCTGCGGCTCAAGGCAAGGAGTGGTGGTAGCAAAGGACATGCTCCATTCATAGCAAATGCCAAAGGAGGCAAAACAGACTCTTCAAGAGATGGAGACAAAAAGAAGAACGACAAAAAGAAGTTCAATGGAGAGTGTTTCCACTACAAGAAGAAGGGACACAGAATCCAAGATTGTCGCATCAAGAAGGTAGAAGAGAAGAGTGGCTCTTCAAAAGGTGGCAAGGGCAAGGAGTCTACCAACACAGCAGAAGGCTGAAGATTCAGGAACAGATGACTCATGGGTGTTGGACACTGGTGCATCTCATCACATGACGAGTAGAAAAGACCTTTACATTCCTTATAGCCTCTAAAGGAACCCATCACAGTAAAGGTAGGGAACAATGCAAGATGTCCTACAGAGGGCGAAGGTACCGTTTCTTTCATTAACTCTAATGGTGATATCAGAAAGCTTTCAAATGTGTTGTATGTTCCACAAATAAAACGAAATCTACTTTCAGTAGCTTCTATAACTGATCAAGGTCACCAAGTATCTTTCGGTAAGACAGGAGCTAAGATTATGGACGGTAACAACAACATCGTTGGGACTGGCATAAGGAGGAACAACCTGTATGAGTTGTGTGCTCTTACAGCCACTACAAACATGGGCACAAGTAAGCTATGGCATGAGAGATTCGGCCACATTGGATACCCTGTACTGAAGGAGATGCATCGCAGAGGTATGGTTGCACACCTACCATCGATTGCAGAAATGAAGGAACCATGTGAAGCTTGCATGATGGGCAAGCAACAGAGGAAGGTGTTTCCACAGAAAAGCAAGAACAGGGCAAGCTATCCTCTAGAGTTGGTGCATGCTGACTTGTGTGAAAAAATGCCTACACAGGCCTTGGGCGGATCTTCCTACTTCAAGTTACTTGTCGACGACTATAGCAGGAAGATGTGGGTGTACTTCCTTCGCGATAAGGCTCAAGCTTTTGGTAAGTTTAAAGAATGGCTTCAGCTTGTTGAAACTGAAACAGGGAAGAAGATGAAGAAATTCAAGACAGACGGTGGTGGTGAGTTCACATCAACAGAGTTTGAAGATTTCTACAAGAGTAAGGGAATCAAGCATCAACTCACAGTGGCACATAGTCCTCAACAGAACGGTGTTGTAGAACGTCGCAATCGAACCATCATGGAGATGGCAAGGTGCATGTTGAAAGGAAAGGGTCTGCCTAATCAGTTTTGGGTAGAGGCTGTCAACACTGCTGTCTACATCTTGAATCGAAGTTACACCAAGGCACTTGATGGAAAGACTCCACAAGAAGCCTACACTGGTAAAAAGCCTTCTGTTTTCCATTTCAAAGTATTTGGAAGTGAATGTTATGTACATGTTCCAGATAGAGAGAGAAACAAGCTTCAACCAAAAAGCATCAAATGTATCTTCCTAGGGTACAGTGAAGATAAGAAGGCTTATAAGCTCTATGACCCTGAGGCTAAGAAGATCATGGCGAGTCGTGATGCGGTGTTTAAGGAGGAGCAGCCACATGCAGTGGAGGAGGAAAAGAGAGCTTCCACTTTATCATCAGGCAAAGGGGCAATCCATTATTAACCTGGCCCTAGAGCTATCCCTTCTACACAAGAGAAGGAAGCATCATCTTCAGATGATGAGTCTGAAAGTCACCAACCTGCCAACACCCAAGTGGAAAAGCCATTGCCACGTTGGGTGAGGTAGCTCTATGATTCTGCAAACCCCATCCCACAGTCACTAGAACAGGTTGCAGATGGACCGAGGCGATCACAGAGAATAGAGGAACAGAGACAGGCAAGCACCCATATTGTAAACATAGCCTTGATGGTTGATCTTATTCAAGAAGAAGCAAAGGAACCAACCAGTGTGGAAGAGGCACTCCATGATCCGAATTGGAGGGCTGCCATGCAAACAGAATACAACAATATCATGAAGAATGGAACTTGGGAGCTAGTGGATTGACCCCCTAAGCGTAAAGTTATTGGGACCAAGTGGGTTTGGAAGCTAAAGTACAAGGCTGATGGTACTCTAGAAAAGTATAAAGCAAGACTTGTTGCACAGGGCTACTCACAAGTTGAAGGCATTGACTTTTGTGAATCATTTGCCCTGACTGCAAGAATGACTACTATCCGAGTAGTACTAGCTGTGGCTGCACATAAGCGTTGGCCAGTCTATCACATGGATGTCAAGTCAGTGTCCCTGAATGGAGACCTCAAGGAGGAGGTATATGTGTCTCAACCACCAAGGTTTGAGGCTCCCCACTCAGAGAACAAGGTATGTAAGCTGAAGAAGGCATTATATGGGCTAAAACAAGCCCCTAGAGCATGGTACCAATGGATAGATAAGTATCTCTTGGATCTAGGGCTCAAAAGATGTGCTTTTGATGCTAACTTGTATGTTCTAAAGAAAGGAGGGAAGACAATTGTCCTTGTACTCTATGTAGATGATCTTGTGATTACAGGAAATGATGATGCTTTTCTTCAACAAACAAAAGATGCCCTGAGTTCAAAATTTGAAATGACAGACTTGGGCTTAATTCATTATTGCTTAGGTCTTGAAGTTTGGCAGGAACCAGGGAAGATTTTCATCTCTCAACAAAAGTATGCAAGGTAAATATTGAAGGCATTCGACATGGAGGATTGCAAGAAAATTTCTACACCTATGGAGGTCAACACAAAATTATCTATTGAAGATACTTCACCTCCAGTGGACATTGGAAGATACAAGAAATTAGTTGGAAGTCTCATCTACTTGTGCAATAGTAGACCAAACATCTCTTATGTTGTTGGAGTAGTAAGCAGGTTCTCTAATAAGCCTTGCCAAACTCATTGGAAGGAAAGCATGCGGATACTCAGGTATGTGAAAGGAACCACTGATTATGGTATTCTTTATGAAGAAGGATCATCTCTAGTCGGATACTGTGACTCAGATTGAGCAGGAGATATTGATACCAGAAAATCAATTTCTGGATATTGCTTTTCTTTAGGATCAAGGATTTTCTCTTGGATCAGTAAGAAGCAACCGACTGTAGCATTATCTTCTACTGAACCTGAGTACAAAGTTGCATGCGTTGCAGCATGTGAAGCAGTATGGTTGAGGAGGATCCTATGGCACATAGGAATACAAGGACGGGAGGCTACAGAGTTGAAGTGTGACAACCAAAGTTGCATGGCCATCGCCAAAAATCCTGTTTTCCATGCACGTACCAAGCACATAGAAATCCAGTATCACTATGTGCATGAGTTGATTGAGGACGGGGTCGTGGAGATAACCTATTGCCCTACTGAAGAAAATGGGGTAGACATCTTCACCAAGGCTCTTGGGAGAGAGCAACTTCTTCGACACTTTCCAAAGCTTGGGATTGGACCAAGGAGGTAGTTCACCATCGGGTGGACATTGAGGGGGGGTGTTAGATATGCTCAATACTCCACCCTCATGTGACCAAAAATGATCCATGGTGCTCTAAGTTGTAAGGCCCCCATTATGAGGAGAAGCCATTATGAGAGCCCGAACATTTGTGGAACCCTAACTTCCAAGTTAGATGAGGTCTATGTGTGACCATTGATGGTTGAAGATGATCTTTGTGAGCCTAGTCGTTAGGTTAGGTAGGGCATAAACTTCCAGGCCATTGGGTTGTCATTTAAGGTGAAAATAAAGGCCCTATGGCGTCGCACGGTTTCCCCATAGAGCCTTAATGGGGGGAGTGCAGAGGGGGGGCTTGCCCCCTTCTGCGGGGTCCGGGGGGCCTATCCCCCCGGCTCGTAGGGCCGAGATGGTAGGACTTTTGGTCGTGGAGATATTGTCGGATCATATATTTTACCGACTATTTTGTATCTCTCGACTATGTTTATCTATACCGAACCGCCTTGTAAAAGCTATATAAGCACGGCCCAGGTTGAGCTTTACATAGCTTTGCGTACTAGTAACCCCTTCATCTAGAGTCTGTCTAGATCGCCATCTAAGCTCCATAGTGGGAGTGCACGGGTGGGCAGCACCATCATTGTAACTGCATTATGCTCCGCAATTTGAGAATTTGAGTTCTCTATCTCTTAGTCTGCTTCTATCTTTGTCTGCGTTTTTCTCTCAACTCTGTCTACAGGTCTATTCCACTGTGCTGTTATTATTTCTTACATGTTGATCTTCTACATGCTTGGAAACATAGAAATGTGGATGCACTCTATGCTCTACTTAGAAGTACTATTGATAGTGTTCTGACTCTCATTCAACATACTACCAAGGTGTGTGAAGCATGGAACATATTAAGAAATGAATATGAGACTCATAATCAAACACGAATCTAGGACTTGGAGAATTAGCTAGCAGTAGAAAGGTTTGCTGATGGGGAGATTGTAGAGGTGTTTATTAATCACATAAAGAATCTATGAGATCAAATGGCAAGAGTAGGTGTACAAAAGCCAAGCGAAGCTAGCTCGGCATTGTCTTCAAATCTGTCCACCAAAGTTTGATGGTTTGGTAACTACTTTTAATACTCAAATCATACCTTAACCACTAACGTCTGAGGGATTGGGTGCCTTACTCATGGAAGAAGAGCTACAGCTCAAGGCAAGGAGTGGTGAGAGAAAAGGAGATGTTACATTCATAGCAAATGCAAAAGGAGGCAAAGCAGACTCTTCAAAAGAGGGAGACAAAAAGAAGTTCAAGGGAGAGTGTTTACAATACAATAAGAAAGGCCATAGAATCCAAGATTGTCGTATCAAGAAGGAAAAAGAGAAGAATGGCTCTTCAAAAGGTGGCAAGGGCAAGGATTCAGCCAACACTACAAAGACAAAGCTTGAGTTATTTGTTATGGAAGAGGAGGTATGCTCCTCGATTGATTGAAGAGGAGATGACTCATGGGTGTTGGACAGTGGTGCCTCTCATCACATGATGAATAGAAAATGCCTTTACAGTTCCTTACAGCCTCTAGAGGAACCCATCACAGTAAAGGTAGGCAACAATGCAAGATGTCTTGCAGAGGGCAAGGGTACAATTTCTTTCATTAACTCTAATGGGGATCTCATGAAGCTTTCAAATGTGTTGCATGTTCCACAAATCAAACAAAATCTACTTTTAGTAGCTTCTATAACTCGTCAAGGTCACCAAGTATCTTTCAATAAGAGAGGAGTTAAGATTATGGATAGTAACAAGAAGGTTGTTGCACTACAAGGAATACAGGCGTGTAGCGACGGTTAACGCGACAGAATTTCGTCGCTGTAAAATTGCAACTTGCGTCCGAATTACCGTCGAGCGTGGACCGTCGATTATACGACGCTAAAAACGACGGTATTTGCGATGGTATTTGCCTAACGTCGCTTAAACGACGCTTGTCAAAGGCGTCGCTTAAGCGACGATCTTTAGCGTCGCATAAGCGACGCTTTTTAGCATCGCATAAGCGACGGTACATAAGCGACGGTCCATTGTGCGACGGTCCATTATGCGACGGTCTATTGCATCGCTTATACGACGACGCGTTGCATCGCTTATACGACTATCTGTTGGCGGACAAAAATTAAAACGTTGGAGGCTCTGCAATCGGCATTTTCACGCATCCGATCGAAGAGCTCTCCAACGTTCGCAATTGCGCTGCGCTTACGAGCTGAAGCAAGTATATGCAGAATTGTTGTTTTGCTTAAGCTCTCTGTTATTGTCTCCCTCTGTCTTTGTTTCTCTCTTTCTACATCTTTGTCTCTTTGAATTTTCTCTCTCTCTCTCTAGATCTCTCTCTAGATCTCTCTCTCTCTAGATCTCACTCTCTCTCTCTCTAGATATCTCTCTCTCTCTAGATCTCTCTCTCTCTCTCTAGATCTCTCTCTCTCTCTCTCTCTCTCTCTCTCTCTCTCTCTCTCTCTCTCTCTCTCTCTCTCTCTCTCTCTCTCTCTCTCTCTCTCTCTCTCTCTCTCTCTCTTCTCTCTTTTTATTGCAGGTTATTCAAGAAGCTAACCAAGCAAAAACTATGGATCACAATTGTAAGTACAATTTCCATTATTTGTAGATCATTTGAATTGTGTTATTTTCATTACATACCATACTCACACTTATTGATATGCACTCATACACTTATACATGACGAAGAAGCACACACACATGCATATACCTACATATACACATATACATGCACATACACACACATACACATAGAGTTATACATATACATACACATACACAAGAACATGCACATATTGATACATACATATACACTTATACATGCACATGCATATACATACATATACGCACACATACACATGCACATATACACATATACATGCACATACACACACATACACATAGAGTTATACATATACATGCATATACATATACACACATACACATGCACATGCACATACTCATACACACATATGCACTTATACATGCACATGCACATACATACATATACACACACATACACATGCACATACATACATATACACACACATACACATGCACATACATACATATACACACACATACATATACACTTAGGTACACACATATGAATGAATTATATAATTAAAGTATTAAAACACATGCTTAATATAAACAATAATAAAAATCAATAGAACAAAATTCTTCATTACTTAATACCATACACACAATTCAAAACATGACTGAAATGAAAAATATATAGATAAATATATGTATATATCAATGTAAATACATAATCCAATGTCATAATCAACGTCTAAAATCCTAATCATCGTCATCATGATCATCATCATCATCAGCAATATCATGATCAGATGGATCTTCCTCATCCTCATCCTCATGATCACCCTGTGACGATCGAGATCGTCCCTCCTGTGTCTGTCTCTCCACCTCATCCATATTTGTCTCCCCATAATACTCCTGTATTACATATAACAAACATAAATCAATAAAATAATTAAAACATTCATAACAACAAAATAATTATATAAAATTTAAAAATACTCACAAAGGCATCAGGATGATCTTGTATATACTCGCTCAAATGCCGATATCCAAAATGTGTAGCATACTCGATCTCGTGTTTCGTAGGATATCGGCCATAATCCTTTCGCTGCAATGAAACAAATAAAAAACATTAGTTGCTTGCATTTTAACTAAAATAAAAAATATACTCACAATAACACATATACTTACAAACGTAGCTACAAAACCATTATGGCCCATTTGGCCTAAGTGCGATGTGTGGCCCGACTCCACTCTCTTCCTTGCAGCAGCCTGTTTATTCAAGGAAAAAAATACATAAATTAAATTAAAAAATTACTAAAATATCTAAAAATTATAAATATAAACTATTAATTTGTGTACCTTCTGCTGAGGAAATGACTCCTGAAGACGTAGCTGTCTACGAAAAAATTGCCACGACTCAGGTGGTATGTTAGCTCGCCTCTTATTTTTTTCGACCATACAATATCTCCTGTTAATTTAATCTCAAACAGAAAAAAAAGTCAGAATACATACACATATATACACACATATACACATACACATACACATACACATACCCACATACACATATACATGCAAACATATACGCATGCATATATGTATATATATACACATATACATACATATAACATAAACACACATATACATATCCACATATATACGTACACACACATGCATGCATATACACATTCATACAAAATACATGCATTTATCCCACAATAATATGTGTTGTGTATATGTGAATATGTGTGTATGTATAAATGTGTATATGTGAATATGTGTGTATGTGTAAATATGTATATGTGAATTTTTTATTTATGTAGATAATCAAATTATTAATATCAAATACCATTATTTGTAGATTCTGATCAATCAGATGGAACTCCACCACCGTCTCCTCATCGTGCAACGACTTTATACTGTAAGTATATGAAATATTTAATTTTAACTATATTTGATGGATACATAACTTATATATTTTTTTTATGTTTCTTATGATGTGCAGATTCTGATCAATCAGAGGGTACTCCACCACCTCCTACCCATGCAACGACTTCACATGTGTCCTCCGATAGGAATTATGATGAATTTTACTATCAAGAGCATATTATATGTTGGTGTAACTCTTGTTATGGCACGTATCGAAGACCACGATTGGAATGTATTGAACATGAGGCAGAGTATGGTACTTTTGAGCATGCACCATCACCTAGTCAACGTGATAATGCTTGGGTATGTATTTTCTATATATATTAATGTCATTTTTTTATTTAAAAACCATGTATAAAATCAAATTATTATTGATATACAGGAATACTTGCTCGATGATGATGATGATAATGATTTTTCTCATAATGTTAATATACCTCGTACACGTCATGGACTTGCTGTTCATCAATTACAAGCAGAGGTTTCTAGAAATCCTCTACCTCCTGGTTTAGAGAATGAAACGGCTGGAGATTATCCATTGCCAGCTCGTGATCGTTCTTTAGTACAAACATATGATAGAAGAAGATATGGAGGATGGAATAGAGGACCACTTCCTTTAGATGCATATGTGTGTGTATTCATGTGTATTATATGTATACATATATTAGTATGCATATATATGTATTTCATGTATATGTATGTGTTTGCATGTGTGTGATATATGTATACATGTATTCATGTACGTAATATATGCAAGTGTTTATAATTGTGTACATGTATATATGTATATGTGTCTATGTGTAAATATGTACATGTAAATATGTATGCATGTATATATATGTTTATGTGTGCATATAGGCATGTACATGTATGTGTAAATATGTACATGTAAATATGTTAGTATGTATATATATATTTATGTGTGCATTTAGGCATGTATGTGTGAAGCATAATATATCTACTCCATTTTATATTTATGTATCCTATCTACATGATGTGTATATATCTTTACATATATTATGAATCATGATCCTCGTTGATTCGAGTAGCTATATATAGAGGCATAAGGTTGGGAGGAGAGACATCTCTCTAGTAGGACGTCGGAGGTGTACATATACTTCAAACATATGGCTAAAAGGTTGAATTAGAGTTTTTAAATTAGGGATTTCAAAACCCTAATATGGAGATTAGTGCTCTCTGTCTCTCTCATAGTGGTTAGCAACGGGATGGCAAAGTCGTAGGCAACGGGTTGCTAACGCGTTAGCAACGGGTTCAAGTTGCGAACCCCAAGTTGCAATAAAGTTGCGTACAAATCAATTTTTATTTTAGATTTTTTTATATGTATATGTGTGTGTATATATATATATATATATATATATATATATATATATATATATATATATATATATATATATATATATATAGATACATAGATACATACATACATATATACACACACACATACATACATACATGGATTATATTATATTACATACATAGCAGTAAATATATACTACATACATACGTGTAATGTAATACACACATTTTATGTATATATACACATAGTATATACATATTACATTTATACACAACACATAGATGTATACATACATGATACACATGCATACATACATACTACAAAAATAGAAACATGTATATTAGATACATATATAAGTTAATATACATGCCTTTCAGTAAACATAGAGTAATAGATTTTAGGAATGACATCATACATACATAGATGCATATATAGATACATACATACGTACATACATACATAGCTCTCTCTCTCTCTCTCTCTCTCTCTCTCTCTCTCTCTCTCTCTCTCTCTCTCTCTCTCTCTCTCTCTCTCTCTCATATACATACATACCGTGCATTGTCGCGACGATGAGCCATAAGTGTCCGCATCTCTTTTAAACACCACTTAAGGGACCATCCTGTCCCAAACTCTGTCTCAAGTGAACTAAGCACGTACTTTTTATCCCTCTCATCATGCTCACTACAAAAATAAAAAACATAATGTAAATAAAACATAAGATATACATTTCAATTTATATGTAAAACTTTTACTTACTTCCATGGTAAGTGGATAAAGCGCAGGTAAGAGTCGCATAGTGCCCGCATTCTTCTCTTGAACTCCAATCCATTCCCTATGTACACAATGTTCCCCTCCGGCTCTATGTCGCACTCTAGTCCTAAGGTGCCTATGCATGTCCTCATAGGCAACTCTGCTCTGCTATCACGTGTTGGAGGTGGTATAGGTGTCCTAAAAATAGATAGATAGAAATAAATAAAAATATGTGCTATAATATCATTAAAAAAAATTATGAAAAAAAACATACCTATGAGCAGATAGCTCTCTTCCTGCATGTGGATCCGCAGAAGAGCCCTCGTCTGATCGCGTAAGCATCTGGATCGTATAATCCAGCTCCTCATCGGACATGTCTGCGTAGTCCCGCATTATGGCCCCTAGAGTATCTGACGGAACTCTTGCTCTCATAAGACTTTTTATGAGAGTGAGTTTCGCCTTTCTCTCTTTACTGGGATCCATAATACCTAACATATAAAACAAAATGGTTAGAAATCAATATATATATACGTGTATGTGTGTGTATGCATGTGTATGTGTGTGCATGCATGTGTATGTGTGTGTATGCATCTGTGTGTATGTGTGTAGGTATATGTGTGTGTTGTCTATGTGTATGTGTGTGTGTCTATGAGTGTGTATGTGTTTATGTATATGTATGTATCTACGTGTGTGTATGTATCTATGTGTGTATGTGTATGCATGTATCTATGCATGTGTGTGTATGCATATGTATGTGTGTGTATGCATCATTATGTGTGTCTATGTATGCATTTGTACGTGTGTATGCATCATTGCATGTGCATGTGTCTATGTGTGTATGTGTGTGTATATGTGTGTGTGTCTATGTGTATGTGTGTGTGTTTATGAGTGTGTATGTGTTTATGTGTATGTATGTATCTATGTGTGTCTATGTGTCTAAGTGTGTATGTGTATGCATATGTATGTGTGTGTATGCATTATTATGTGTGTCCATGTATGCATGTGTATGTGTGTATGCATCATTACGTGTGTATGTATCTATGTGTGTATGTGTGTGTGTATATGTGTTTGTATGTGTGTATGCATGTGTGTATGCATGTGTATGTGTATATGTGTATATGTGTGTGTATATGTGTGTATGCATGTGTGTGTGTATATGTGTGTATATGTTTGTATGCATGTGTGTGTATGCATATGTATGTGTGTGTACGCATTATTATGTGTGTCTATGTATGCATGTGTATGTGTGTATGCATCATTACGTGTGCATGTGTCTATGTGTGTATGTGTGTGTATATGTGTGTGTGTCTATGTGTATGTGTGTGTGTCTATGAGTGTGTATGTATGTATCTATGTGTGTGTATGTGTATGCATGTATGTATGCATATGTGTGTGTATGCATATGTATGTGTGTGTATGCATAATTATGTGTGTATGTGTCTATGTGTGTATGTGTGTGTGTATACATTATGACAGTGTATGTAAGCATGTGCATTATGTATGCATATAAGTATGTATGTATGCATATGCATATGCATTATGTATGCATATGCATATGTATGCATATGCATATGCATATGTATGCATATGCATATGCATTATGTATGCATATGCATATGCATTATGTATGCATATGCATATGCATGTGTATGCATATGCATGTGTATGCATATGCATGTAAGTATGTATGTATGCATATGTGTGTGTATGCATATGCATGTAAGTATGTATGTATGTATGCATATGCAATATGTATGCATGTATGTATATGTGTGTGAATGTGTGTGTGAATGTGTGTGTGAATGTGTGTGTACATGTGTCTGTATGTGTGTATGCATGTGTATGTGTGTGTATGCATCATTATGTGTGTATGTGTGTGTACATGTGTCTGTATGTGTGTATGCATGTGTATGTGTTTGTATGCATCATTATGTGTGTATGTGTGTGTATGTGTGTGTGTCTATGTGTATGTGTGTGTATATATGAGTATGTATGTGTTCATGTGTGTGTATGTGTCTATGTGTGTATGTATCTGTGTGTGTGTATGTATCTATGCATGTGCATTATGTATGCATGTAAGTATGTATGTACATTATATGCATATGCATATGCATTATGTATGCAAATGTATGCATGTATGTGTTTATGTGTGTATGTCTCTCTATGTGTGTGTATTCATATATGTGTGTGTATGTGTGTGTATATGTGTCTGTATGTGTGTATGCATGTGTATGTGTGTGTATGCATGTGTATGTGTGTATGTGTCTATGTGTGCATGTGTGTGTATATACTATATATGTGTGTGTCTATGTGTATGTGTGTGTACCTATGAGTGTGTATGTGTTTATGTGTGTATGTGTCTATGTGTGTGTATGTGTTTATGTGTGTATGTGTATGCATGTATGTGTATGTGTGTGTATGTCTCTCTATGTGTGTGTGTATGCATATGTGTGTGTGTGTATATGTGTGTCTATGTGTGTATGCATGTGTATGTGTGTGGATGCATCATTATGTGTGTATGTGTCTGTGAGTGTATATGTGTGTGTATGTGTGTGAGCGTCTATGTGTGTGTATGTGTGTGCGCGTCTATGTGTATGTGTGTCTGTGTGTGTATGTGTGTGTATCTATGAGTATGTATGTGTTCATGTGTGTGTATGTGTCTATGTGTGTATGTATCTGTGTGTGTGTATGTATCTATGCATGTGCATTATGTATGCATGTAAGTATGTATGTACATTATATGCATATGCATATGCATTATGTATGCAAATGTATGCATGTATGTGTTTATGTGTGTATGTCTCTCTATGTGTGTGTATGCATATATGTGTGTGTATGTGTGTGTATATGTGTCTGTATGTGTGTATGCATGTGTATGTGTGTGTATGCATGTGTATGTGTGTATGTGTCTATGTGTGCATGTGTGTGTATATACTATATGTGTGTGTGTCTATGTGTATGTGTGTGTACCTATGAGTGTGTATGTGTTTATGTGTGTATGTGTCTATGTGTGTGTATGTGTTTATGTGTGTATGTGTATGCATGTATGTGTATGTGTGTGTATGTCTCTCTATGTGTGTGTGTATGCATATGTGTGTGTGTGTGTATATGTGTGTCTATGTGTGTATGCATGTGTATGTGTGTGGATGCATCATTATGTGTGTATGTGTCTGTGAGTGTATATGTGTGTGTATGTGTGTGAGCGTCTATGTGTGTGTGTGTCTATGCGTGTATATGTGTGTGTGTGAGTGTGTGTGTCTGCGTATGTGTGTGTGTGTCTATGCGTGTATATGTGTGTGTGTGAGTGTGTGTGTGCGCATACCTTGTGTATGTCTCGCTTCTCTCTCTCCCTCTCGCGCGCTGTATGTCTCTCTCTCTCTCTCGGTCTGTGTTCTTCCTCGCGTTCAAGGCTCGGCACAAATGTGCCGGGAGAATTGAATTTTTTTTTTTTACATTCCAGAGCGTCGCATATGCGACGCTCTGCAGTTTGCCATCGTCGTTAAGTGCGTCGCTAACCTGCGACGCTACTAGTGACGCTTCTGGTTTAGCATCGCTTATGCGACGCTATCGTCGCTTATGCGACGAGGCTCGGCCAAAAAAAAAAATCCGAAATTTTTACCGTTCGCATAAGCGACGGTTTTCGTTTTTTTCCCGATTCGGGGGCGTCGCTACGCCCCCCTTTTTCTTGTAGTGTTGGGACTGGCATAAGGAGGGACAAATTGTATGAGTTGTCTGATCTTACAGCCACTACAAGTGTGGGCATAAGTAAGCTATTGCATGAGAGATTCAGCAACATCCGATACCCTATACTAAAGGAGATGCATCACAAGGGTATGGTTGCACACCTATCATCAATTGTAGAAATGAAGGAACCATGTGAAGATTGCATGATGAGCAAGCAGTAGAGAAAGGCATTTCCACAAGAAAGAAAGAACAGAGCAAGCTACCTCTAGAGTTGGTGCATGATGACTTCCATGGAAAAATGCCTACACAATCCTTGGGCGGATCTTCCTACTTCATGTTACTTGTCGACAACTGTAGGAGGAAGATGTGGGTGTATTGCCTTCATAATAAGGCTCAAGATTTGGTTAATTTTAAAGAATGGCTTCAGCTTATTGAAATTGAAACATGGAAGAAGATGAAGAAATTCAAGACAAATGGTGGTTGTGAGTTCACATCGAGAGCTTGAATATTTCTGCAAGGGTAAAGGAATCAAGCATCAACTCACAGTGACACATAGCCCTCAACAAAACGATGTTGCAAAACATCAGAATCGAACCACCATGGAGATGGCAAGATGCATGTTGAAGGGAAAGATTTTGTTGTGTAATGCACTTATGAAGCCTCTATTGATGGTGTGCATTCCAATGTGTATAACTTCGGCCCAGAATTTGAATGGTAATGCTTTGTTGTGAAGCGTAGTGCATGCCATTCTTCGAATCTTTATTTCACCTAATCCTTTGTGGGATGGAGTATGAGTTTGAGTGACTTGTATCTTGATGCCCTTTTGCTTCAAGAAACTTTTGAAGTCATGATTGATGAATTCACCACCTCCAGCTAATCTAATGGAGTGAACTTGATGCTTTGTTCTCAACTTGATAAATCCATTTTGGAAACTTTCAAAACGTGTATGCCTTGAATTTTGGAAAATATATCTAGATATATCTTGTGTGATCCTCCACTAAGAGGAAGAATTATAGTGATACACTAAGTGATGGTTATTCATTGGTCCACAAAGATCCATGTGGACAAGGGCTAGATGGTTCTTAGATCAAGTGGAAGCCTCTTTGGGAATTGGAGCACTATGTTGCTTGCCTTGAGTGGAAGCTTGGTAGATACCGTGAACTTTCCCAATTTTGGGTAATCCCTTAACCAATTGTGATGATGAAATCTTGGTTAAATATGGGATGTGTCCACATCTCTTGCGCTGGAGGCTAGAAAGTGACTCCTTAGAAAGAAAGCATGAAAGTTTGTATAAGACTATGTCTTCAAAATTTTGGGCCATGATATCCTTGGTGTGAGGGTAAATCATCTTCATGGATGTGTTATCAAATAAAACTTGTTTGTGATGGTTGGTGATTGCCTTGATAGAGAGGAGGTTCATACACAAGTTGGATACAAACAATACATTCGATAAAACTTTATACTCCGTGTTGAGTTGTATTATGTACTTTGCCCTTTGCTTCTATTGGAAGATTCTTGAAATGATTCATGATCTTTGCACATGTGAGAGGTTGCACCATTTTCAAGGATCCACTCTTGTGAGGAGCTATAAGTAATTAGGTTGTTGGCCTCTGGAGATAAATAGATCTTCATAGGAACAGTGAGACCTATGCCGAGAGGACTCAGTTTGGTGCTTGGAGGTAGAGGCTTTAGAGTTGTTCTTCTTTTTATAGAAAAACTTCTTGAGATGACTTGGCTTACCACAACAATTATAGCTGAACTTCTTTGTTCCATAGCTTGAGTTCGATCACTATGAACTGCACAAACCAATGATTATTGTGTTGTCTCACATGTGCTTTTATACAACAAAGAATATATGCAAATCTCGAAAACATACAAGATCATGAGGCATTCTTGGATATAACATAATTGTGCATCACTTGAGATGAGTGTTGCTATGCATGTATTGAAGATAAGACTTCATCTTTTCCTTCTCTCTCAATCGTACTTCCTAGAATGTGATACCAATGTAATGAACTACAAGAGACTTGAAATCGCAACCTTGCAATTAGGAGTGTGATGGGCTAACCACTTGCCTCAAAACTCCAAGGAAGATTGACATAAGTTATAATCTAAGTCCAAGAAACATCTATTCATTCGCTAGAGTGAATATTCTAAGGCATACAAGTTGTATGATATTGATAACCACTCCACCATTTCAAAAGATTTCATCTTTGATGAAGATTCAAAGCACTCAACCAAAGATCCAAGTCTACGTTTGGGTCCACCTATCTACACTTCAGAGGAGAACACAATTATTTCTAAGCACAACTCATAAGCAAGTACTTCTCACCAACCTAGAAGATCTAAAAGGCTCATCGAGAAGCCAAAATGTGAACAAAATCACTATGTGAATAATGCACATGCATCAGATTTAGCAGATTCGAAAGCCTTCCAATTTGAAAGAAGCTCAAGGTCAACCTAAATAGGAAGAAGCTATGCAAACAAAAAAGGATGCAATAAAAAAGAACCACACTTGGACACTTGTTCCAAAACCTATTGATCATCAAGTCGCTAGAGTTAAGTGGCTATACGAATTCAAGTAGAAATCATATGGTACCTTGGACAAGTATAAAGCAAGACTTATAATTAATGGTTATACACAAAAGCATGGCATTGATTATGAAGAAACATTTGCCCCTACTACAAGATTGAAAACTATAAGAGCCATTCTTGCCTTAAGTGTACATGTCAAATGGCCCATTTATCAACTCACAATCAAAAGTGCTTTCCTCAATGGTGATCTTCAAGAATAGGTCTATTTCAAACAACGTGAAGGTTTCAAGATCAAAGGCAAGGAAGATCATGTATAAAAACTTCACAAAGCAGTTTATGGACTTAAGCAAGCTCCTAGGACCTGGTATGAAAAGATCCACAAGTTCTTTGAAACTAAAGGATTTCAAAGAAGCATTGCCAATGCTAACTTATACATATATCAAAAAGAGTCCTTAGTGTCCATAATCATCCTCTATGTAGATGACTTGATTTTGATAGGTTTAGATGACAAATGAATCCAATTCATTATCATGCCAATTCATTATCATGTAGCTTCACCTTGAGTATTCCATGACAAATCCTGGTCTACTACACTACTTCTTAGGCATGGAAGTAATGCAAACAAAAGAAGGTATATTTCTCATACAAAAGAAGTATTGCTCTAATCTTCTATAGAGGTATAAGATGGACCAGTGTCGCTCAATATCTACACCACTTGATCCAAACATCAAGCTCACACTAGGGGACTCTTCATCACTTATGGATGTTTATACTTATCGATAGCTTGTTGGCACCTTACTTTACCTAGCCAATATGAGACTAGATATTTCCTGTTCAGTTGGTATACTCAATAATGTTGCTCAAAGACTATTTCAATACCTTACCTGTCTAAGGAAGCAAGCTCACCCACACACTCTCACTCTCAAGGAGAAGCACACACACAGGTTGAGGCAAGGAAGAATGATCTTTCTTCTTCTTCTTCTATTACATAAAAGGAATGTACAAGAATGACCTAAAAACAAGAATACAACCAGTGCAATATATAAAGACCAGTACATAAGGAAAAACCTAATGTCCCCGAATGAGTGAGCTGGCAAGAAAAAAATGTGCCATCACTCTCGGTAGATAAATCTAATAAAGCTCAATGAAGTATCCCTGACATATGCCGGCATGACCACTATACATGTCAGAGAAATGAAAAACTGGTACGTGTCATCCTGGATCATCACATGTTGAGCTTGATATCTCAACACTCCCCCTCAAGCTCAATGCCATATCCTGTAATCCAAGCATCTTCCGAAACTTCTTCAACTTCTCAGCTCCAAGTGCTTTGGTGAAAATATCAGCAACCTGCTCATATGTTCTCACATAAACAAGATCAATATCACCTGCTAATACCTTCTCTCCAATGAGGTGATAATGTACCTCGATATGCTTTCTTCTAGCATGGAAAACAGGGTTTCGTGCTAACTGTATGCTGCTAAGATTATCACAATAGATAGTGATAGGCTTTTGCACTTCCACACCTAAATCTACAAGTAACATCTCCAGCCATGATGCCTCACATTCTGCCATTGCAGCACCTCTATACTCAGCCTCTGTACTCGACAAAGCAATAGTGAGTTGCTTCTTACTGCTCCATGTAATAGCTGCACCTCCAAGTCAGAAAAGAAAGCCACTAGTAGATCTTCTATCTGGAGTACTACCAGCCCAATCAGCATCGGTGTATCCATGAACCTACAAATCTACACCAGCTTCATAAAACGATGCATAATCCAAAGTAGCACTCACATAACGTAGAGTGCGCCTCAGAGCATCCAAATGTGGCTTACTGGGAACCTGCATAAACTGACTTTCAAGTCCAACAGTGTAGCTTAAATCAAGCCTTGTAATTGTAAGATATATAAGACTTCCCGTAATTTTCCTGTACATAGTAGCATTTTCCAATGCTTCACCTGATGTAGTATCCAATTTCAAATTCTAATCTAAAGGCATAGAAATTGGCTTACAATCAGCCATACCATACTTTTGCAGCATATTCAAGGCATATTGCCTTTGCGACATCCATATACCTGTTTCTGTATGTATAAACTCAATGCCCAAGAAATAGCGTAGCACACCAAGATCTTTCATGTCAAATTCCTGCATAAGAAGTTTCTTTACCTCTTTGATGCTTTCTTCATTATCACCACCTACAATCAGATCATCAACATAAATAGCCACAATAGTGATGCCATCATCAGCCTTCCTTGCATATAGTGAGTGATCTGCATCACACATAGAAAACCCGATGCTGGTTAAGTAATCAGCAATCCTTGCATGCCATGCACGTGGAGCCTGCTTCAGCCCATACAAAGCCTTTTGCAACCTGCAAACATATTCTGGATGCTTTGAATCTTCATATCCTTGTGGCTGGTCCATATATACTTCTTCCTATAACTCACCATGTAGGAAAGCATTCTTCACATCCATCTGATGCAAAGTCCATCCTTTTGTTGTAGCTAATGCAACAAGTGTTCTAACAGTAGACATTTTAGCTACAATGCTGAATGTTTCCTCATAATCAATGCCATATGTCTGTGCATAACCTTTAGCTACCAATCGTGCTTTATACCTGCTTATGCTACCATCAGCATTATGCTTTACCTTGTAAACCCATTTGCAGCCTATGGATTTCTTTCCTTGCGGCAATGGAACCAGCTTCCATGTATAATTTCCATAAAGTGCAGCCATCTCCTCATCCATAGCTTTTTCCCAATCTGCATTACCAATTGCATCTTCAAAACAAGAAGGTTCAGCATCTTGTATTACCTTTGTCATGTAGGCACAATGGTGAGCCATGTAACTATCATATGTCAATTGTTGCACTGAATTATGCATCCTCCCAGATCTTCTTGGTCCTGGGTCACTTCTTCTTGTATCATCTACATGTGCCCTTCTTACCCCTGGAGTCTTCACAGAGGGCAATCCAAGTTCCTCATCAAGACTCTTTTCTGAACCGCTTGAATCTCCATCAACATCTTCAAAACCTGCACGTGTTTTACTACTAGTAGAAAGCTTTTCTTTACCTTTCTTGGATGTATTTGATGAATTTGTTGGACTGAAATTTCCATGCAATCTTCCACTCCATGGATTTGAGTTGGAACTATTGCTTGGTGATGCATCCGGTCCACTCAAAACTTGAGATTCTGCACTAGATTTTTCAGCATTTTCTTTGTCATTTGGTTCAAGATTCAATCCTTCTTTGGCATCTGCATAGAAGCTTGACATTTCATCAAATACCACATCTCTATTGTTGAACAGACCATTGTGATTTCTGACTAGTTCCCTATTATTTGTAGATTCTCGTGTAATAGTTCCCACTTTAAAGCTGGCTAGCCTCATTTGGATGCTTCTCTCTTGAAACTTCCATGTGTGGTTAACAAGACCAAAGAGATTTTTATTAGACACTTTAAGGACCACTTTTCCCCCTCCTTGACTTGGGTGCATGCTATCAAAGAAGTCCAAAACTCTTTTACCTACTCTAAGCTCCTTGCTAGAAGAGTGAGAAGTAAAAGAAGAATGATCATTCTTCAAGAAATTGATGACATCAGAAAGATTCAATTTGAGGACCCTCTCATTGCTAAGAAATTTATTGACCTTCAAGTTAGATTGAGATATGAAGAGTATATCCTTGCTCATAATGCTTTTTCTACCTCTAGAGAGCTTTGGGCTAGAACTATTCTGGAACTGCCCCTCTGAGCCAGCTATCTGCTTTTCCACCATAACTTTAAAATTTTGGAAGTGAGTAAACACCTCGCTCTTCTCTTTCATGAAATATACCCATACTTTGTGTGTATGGTCATCAATGAAAGTAACATAAAACCTGCAACTACCCATAGATGTGGTCTTTGCTGGACCCCAAACATCTGTATGTACTACTTCTAGTACATTCTCACTAACATGCTCGTCATGTGGAAATGATGCTCTTGATTGTTTACCAAATTGACATGCTGCACATACCTTTTGCATTTCTGCAACTTTGAAATTTGGTAGTCCATGGACAATCTCCTTTGACTGCATCAGTTTCAGCCTTTGCAAGTTTGCATGTCCAATCCGTTTGTGCCATATCTCTATATCTGCAATAACTCCTGCACCTTTCGCAAACATGGCTGCATTCATTTCAGGAATCTTCACATTTAAGGTGAACATCCTACCCACTTTGTTTCCTTTGGCAACCAATCGTCCATCCTGCTTGTACTCTTCTACATATAATCCATCAGCATTGAACCTGACTTGTAATCCCTGGTCAACCATTTTTCCAACAGAAACGAGATTCTTCGTTATATTTGGAACATGCAGCACATCAACGAAATGTTTTACCTTTCCGTCCTCCATAGACAATGCTATGTTTCCTGTATGCTCAATAGGATGTGATGTGTCATCAGCTGTTTCAACATATCCAGGAACTGGCATTTTCTGCAAACTACTAAACCATTCTGCATGACTGGTCATGTGATTTGAAGCACCTGAATCAACATACCAGACATTATCATTCAATTTTGAAACACCAGCAGACATCGTATTTATCATGTGATGTTGAACCATAAACAGCTTCTCATAATCATCTGCACTTGTGGATGCATAGTTGTTTTGCTGCCTTCTGTTATTTTGATTCTTTAACCTGCAATCACGCTCAAAGTGTCTAGGTTTACCACAATTCCAGCAGCCTTTACTATCATTACCTGAATCATTTCTTTGGAAATTTCTGTGACCTCTTTGGCTCCCCGTGCCTCGAAACTGTCCTCTTCCTCCTGCATGATTCTGTTGTTGACCTTGGTCTTGGTTACTATTTCCTCTTCCACTTCCAAAACCTCTACCTCTACCTCTTCCTCTGCTAGAGTAGAATACCTGCTCAGAACTGGGCTTTCCTTGGGAGTTTGAATCCTCACCAAGATTCTTTTCTTCAATGATCAGCATAGAGACCAAATCAGCAAAATTCGGAATATTTTCCCTGGTCTGTATAGAAGTTCTGAACTGCTTATATGCAGCTCCTAAACCACGAAGGCACACTTCCACCTTATCATCATCATCTACATTCACGCCAATAGATGCAAGTGACTCACATATGCTTTTGATTTTTAGAGTATAGTCTCTTACAGACATGCTCTTTTTCTCCAATGTATGCAGCTCGTTCTTGAGTTGCAATTTTCGTGCCTTTGTATTGGTCTCGTACAAAGTGACCAAACTGTTCCAAGCCTCTTTTGAAGTCTTCGCATCATGTATGTGTCCAATCATGCTATCTTGTATGCTAACAGATAGCCAATACATTACCTTTCGTGCTCCTTGATTCCATTCCTCATATGCTCTTAACTGTTTTGCAGTCCGATTCCTTTCTGGTAACTGCGGAGCATTTTCATTCTCTGCTTCGATGTACTTCCAGTAGCCTTTTCCCATCAAGAAATTTATCATTCTGAATCTCCAAGCATGGAAGTTGTTCTTGTCCAGCTTATCGCTCATAAGCTGACTCATTCCATCTGTGCTTGCCATTTCCGCAACAATTCACAACACCGCAACACACTACAAGCAGCACTTCTGCTTGAACACTGTTGCACTATGACGTGACAGTTCGATCTCAGAAAAACACAGTTTTCGTGTATCAACAGTACACGGAATCGCTTGAAATTCTGAATTTGGAATATATGAGTATTGCCGAACACAACGCAAGTTACAATTTCTGAAACTGACCTGGTTTTTCTGTGGGCCCCACCTTGCGGGCTTAAAACGGAGGTCGAGATGGCTCCGAAACTTCAATCTGACAAAAACGAGTGACCCTAAAGGGCAAACTCGCGAAAATATTTTGAGGTCTTCTACCTTCACGGCGATTTTTGTAGCAAACGGAGGCCGTTTGTGAATCGCGTTTTCTCCACGCCTTGCCGCGTAGTCTTCACCGTCGCCTTCTCCACGAGCTCTCTACAGCCACGCTGGCTCTGATACCATGTCACGAGGAAGGAGATAAGGAAGAGAGCTCACCCACACACTCTCACTCTCAAGGAGAAGCACACACACAGGTTGAGGCAAGGAAAAATGATCTTCTTCTTCTTCTTCTATTACATAAAAGGAATGTACAAGAATGACCTAAAAACAAGAATACAACCAGTGCAATATATAAAGACTAGTACATAAGGAAAAACCTAATGTCCGCGAATGAGTGAGCTGGCAAGAAACAAATGTGCCATCACTCTCGGTAGATAAATCTAATAAAGCTCAATGAAGTATCCCTGACATATACCAGCATGACCACTATACATGTTAGAGAAATGAAAAACTGGTACGTGTCATCTTGGATCATCACATGTTGAGCTTGATATCTCAACATTATCCTCACCCAACATCATGGTCTTTGGTACACATGGATCATCAAACTCGTCACATATTTTGATTTAGATTGGGATGGTGATCCTGATTTCCAATAGTCTACCTTTAGATACATATCCTTGTTTGGCTCAAGACCTATATCTTGGGCAATTAAGAAGCAACCTACAACTGATCTGTGATCTACTGAGGTCGAGCACCGAGCATCTAGCTTTGCAACATGTGAGGCCATCTGGGTTTGATGTTTATTACCTAACATTGGTATTGTGCAGGTTACTCCAACATGCATCTGCACCGACAACAAATCAACCTTGGCCATTGCCAAGAACCCAATGTTCCATGCTCGAACAAAGCACATCAAGATCCACTACCATTTCATCCACGAGAAGCTTGTATCTCAAGAGATTACTCTAGAGCAATGTACCTCTTAGCAAAACATCATGACATGTTCATGAAGGCTCCACCTCTAGTTCTGACCCAGCACGTGGTGTTGATGACATGAGTTCTTCAAACTCATTTCCATTTGTATCTACATGAGTGCGTTTCTATTTTGTATCCAACAAACACTCTATTTCATTTCATATCATTTTTATATTGTATCTCATTGTATTTGGGTACCTTGGCATTTGCTTCTACCATTGTATTCATTGTCCTTCAAGTGGAATTATCCCACATATGATGTACTTTGGAGAGCCCCCTTCAACTCTATATAAGGAGGATTTCTCCCCCACTTTGTACTTGGCTAGAAGCTTGAAGAGCCCTGCATGCTCTTGGCAAGTTCATTTCTAATCCATGTGAGTTTACCCATTTCTTCGTCTATTGACTTTGAGTCTCTCACACTCTTTCATTTTGTGAGTACAATTTCTTTTCATTTTGCTTCCATGCATGTACTCTCTACACTTTGAACCTCATACTATGAGTTTTAAAAAACTATGATAGTTATATCTATATACCAGATTGAACTTTGAACCCCACACTATGTACTTGAGAGGACTATGATGTTCCTAACCACTATTCTTCGAACCTCATACTATGAGTTTGAGGTTCACACCATAGTGGATCCTTACAAATTTAGACATAGTCGATAGAATTTTGAATTATAAAAAGCAAATCATTTAAAAGGGCTAGTACAATATTTTAATCCATAAACCAAATCTTTCTAGATCATCATTTAAAATAAAAGACAAACCTTTCAAGATATATTAAATACCTCAATGGTGAAAACCCCAACAACTTGAATTTGAGCTCATTTATCCAACATGATTTTGATACTATAACAGGGCTTTTTGCATGATTTTGGATCATTCCCATGGTTTTATCCATCCCAAATCCAATCTATTACCATTTCAAACCATCTTGATTCACATTTTTGTATACCGTTGCAAGCAATTTGTACCTCTCTAGTTCATCTAACATCAAATGGGTTATGACCAAATCATAACCCTCTCTAGTTCATCCAACATCAAATGGGACTATTCTTTGAAACCCCACACTATGTAATTGAGAGGGCTATGATACTCCCATATATCCAAAATTTTTTAGCCTAATTCTATGATTTTGAGGAGACTATGATAGTTCTATCTATATACGAGATGATACAATTATGTCAATAAGTCTTATCTTCCATGAAGACTATCATCATAAGGACTTTCTCTCATGCTATTATTTTCATCTTTTACTCCATTGCATATTTGAAACATATTTTTACAATGATTCGCATCTCATCTTGGTTATATTTAAAATACTAGCATTTCCTACTTACATGGGCCACACGAATCTTGTTATAACTTTCATATGGTGGATATGTCATTCAATGGAGACTTCTTCCACTAGTGTACATTTTTGGTGGACTCCCTAAAGCACCTACCATACCTACTTGATGATCATACACCTAGGATACATGGAAATCTACTACAAAAATACTTGGAAATCCTATTGCGTTCATAAAGACTTATATGGGCTATAGCTCTTCATGTTCAGTGTACTTCCTATTTTCGTTCTTGACAAATATTCGTCTCATGATCCAATTCCACTCTAATGTTTTATGGAGCCCTATTCTTGGCAATCATTTTTCTCATGATGCCATTACACTTAGATGATTCCCATACCCTACTTTCCTTCCGTTACTCATAAATTGTGTTCTAGAGTTCTTACTATTTATATATTTAGGTAGTGATGTGTGTGAACACACTAGGACCACCGGGGTACTTTTTTCCCTCTTTAGAAGGTTTTTTTCCCCCGGTTTGCATGTACGCCTATAACCCTAACGGGTTACTTATCTTTGTACATTCTAGTGGTAATACATTCAGTATTGTGTGTTGTGCTCCAAGCTTCTTCTTCTTCTTCTTCCTTCTATTATTCGCGTGCTTCCATAGATGTCTAACTCCAAAAATTGGTACTAGAGCAAGTCATCGCTTCATCTAGGGCATCATCGACACCCCTCTGGTCACAGTCTCAAAATCACGCAAAATCTGGTGAGTATACTCAGGGTGATTGGAAGATCAAAAATTGCTTTGCTTTGTGGTGTTGAAATCGTGATATGAGCTTGTTTCGACCCCTGAATGCAGTATCGCAATGCTTGTGCAAGCTATTTCATCTTTTCATGCCAAAGATATATATAGGTTTTGGTTCGCCAGTATAAGCGTCTCGAAGTTTACTACAGGTCTAGTGGAACTCATCAAGGTACTTATGTTCAACTTTTTCAGATATAGTCATTTTTCTACATCAGGGTATTTTAGTCAGTGGCCATGGCTGAAAGCAATGATGCATTCTGTATGTTGGCTATTGATGATAAGTTGGATGGTACCAAATACCCATTATGGGCTTATATGATGCGACATGTATTGGTTGCAAACCAACTGTTAAACATTGTGCAGGGTGTTGAAAAACGTCTTATTACACCTGCAAATACAAGTATTGAAGCTGATGTAGATGGCATTGAAGATGCTGATATTCTTCATATTCTTGTTCATGTTGCGGTTTCTATTGCACCTACTATAGAGAAAATTTCTTGGGATTGTAGAGATTCTCAGGTACATGCATTGATAGCCTTGTCTATCAAACGGGCCATTATTCCTCACATTCGCTCTTGCAGAACAAGTAAGGATGCTTGGGATACACTTACCAATTGTACTAGGCTAGGAATGAGGCTCGTGTTGCTTACCTCCCAAAACAGTTGGAGAGTGAGCATATAAACAAAGCTAATTCTATGGACAGTTTTCTAACAAAGACCAAAGACTTGAAGGAACAATTGATTTCTACTAATGAAGCTATACCAAATAGCTCACTTGTGTAGACCATTTTGAATGGTCTTCCTGATTCATGTCAGAGTTTTGCTTCTACTCTTCGTTTGATGATGAAAGCCAATCCAAATGCCTCTTCATTTGAGGAGTTAGTCTCTATTCTATTGCATGAAGATCAATCTAGGCATAACAAGTCCATTATGCATGTTGCAGATCAAGCTTTCCTAGCTAGTCAGAAAGGCAAAGGTAAATGGAGCTCATCTACTAGTAAGTAGAAATCTGCAAATGCTGCACATTCGAAGAAGGAAGACAAAGATGAGAAATCAAAAAAAGAAAAAATTCTTTTGTAAGTATTGTAAAGGAAATGATCGTGTCATAAAGAATTGTCCAAAACTGGCTGCAAAAGAGGCAAATAAAAAAGAGGCTAGAATGGTTGTTGCAAAGGCCTCTACACCAAAAACAGAGTCTACTAATCTTGTGTAGAATGAAGAATGAGCATTTACTACTATTTATAGTTTTGACCCATGTTCTCCAGAATAGTGTATGTTTGTAGTAGACTCAAATGTTTGCTATGTTGATAGTGGGGCAACCAAACATATTATGTCACAACACTGTTTCTTCACTTCACTCAAGTCTGCCCCTACAGGAAATATTGTCACATGCGACAACACCTCCTCTTATCCTATCATGGGAGTTGGTAAGATCATTCTACCTATTGCTTATGGTAGTTCTTTCGCTTTATTGGATGCTTTATTTATGCCAGGGATCAAGAAAAATTTATTATCAATTTTTGCATTAGCCAAGATTGGCTTAGTTGTGAAATTTGTTGATGACAGATGTAAAGTTCATGATCTGTCAAATGGCAACATGATTATTGCTTCTAGATTTTATGTCATGGGTTGCATAAGCTCATAGACTATGAAAAATCTATGAATGATTCAACATGTGCGGTACATAATTCTCAGGCTATATCAGATGCAAAGCTTTGGCATGCACACTTTGGTCGTCTGAATTTTGCTAGCTTGCTATGCCTACAAAAATCTAAAATGGTGTCCTCTTTGCCCAAACTTGAGGCACCCAAAAAACATGTCTGTGAAGCTTGTATTTTGGGCAAAATCCAGCGTTCCTCCTTTCCAAAAGATGATTGAGTTCAAGCTACTCAAAAATTGCGGCTTGTTCAGAGTGATGTCTATGGTCCTATGCAAAAACCCTCTTTTAGAAACTATCTTTACTTCGTGACTTTCATTGATGATTTTTCATGTGCTTCAAACAATTTTTGGTTTTGGCTCAAAATTTGTCAACATGTAAAATGATCACCCTTCGTTCTGATCGACGGGGGAATATATGTCTTCTGACTTTAATGCATTTTTGGCTGAACATGGGATAAAACATCAATGTATAGTACCATATACACATCAACAAAATGGAGTTGCTGAACGAACAAACATGTCACTCATGGAGATGGCGAGGTGTATGGTCAAGAGTCAGGCTTTACCACATAGTTTCTAGCTTGAGGTTGTCATGTGTGCAACATATGTACTTAACAAGTGTACCACTAAAGCACTACAATCTATCACTCCATATGAGGCTTGGCAAATTCAAAAGCCATCTGTAGTCTCTGTGATGAGGCTCGACCTGTTTTGTTTGATGAAGCACAAAATTTTGAACATTGGATGGTTGCAATGCAATCAAAATATGATGCTATCATGAAACATGGTACCTGATCTTTATGTGACTTGCGTGCTGGCAATTAGAAGGCCATTGGCACTAAGTGGGTATACAAGCTAAAGAGTAAACCTGATGGAACAGTTGATAGGTATAAGGCTAGGCTTGTTGCAAAGGACTATGCTCAAGAAAGAGGCATTGATTTTGATGAGAGCTTTGCTCTTACTTGCCGAATGATTATTAATGTTCGTAGCATCTATGCACTTGCAACTCATCATGATTGGAATGTACATCAATTGGACATCAAAACAACATTTCTGAATGATGACTTGTATGAATAATTTCCATCTTATTTCCAACTATATATATTAATACGTCTTCAACTTTGACACTCGATTTTTTTTTGTATTTTTGATCCTTGCCATGTGCTTTCCAAAACAAACTATTCCACGTTAGATGTACTACGAGGACCTCTTCCCAAACGTGTATTCTGCATGAGATGTTCTCTGCTCTTCCCTCTTTTGTATCTCGAAGGATTTCTCATATCGCACACTTGATAAGAAACTTGGGAGCTCTCTTCGTTATCTTAGGATGCTCACTCTAATCCATGTTGGTCTACTTAATCTTTAATGCTTCGTATTCTTTGTATATATTTTTGTGCTTCACGCTACATGAAGCAAATACGAGGGGTACATGTATTTGTATCCAAGAGTTAGATGCCAATATATAAACCCTTCGTACAAAGGACATAAATTTGAAACAGAACATGCAGATCCCATTCTTGGAGTAAGTTTCCATATTCTGTCGTATACTCATTCTTCATGTGGGTAAATTTCATGGGGAAAAACAAGAAGAGAAAGAGTCCATTCAAAGGAAAAAGTCCTCTCCTTATAATTTTGATGACTTGTCAAGATGTCTATAACTTTGATATTCGAATTTTAATTACTAGAACTTTATCTAGAACACTTCGAGAGTGGTTGAGGGCCAATGCAGTTTCGGTTTGATCTTGTTATATTTTCGACCTATAGTTTTGTGTACTTGTGGTTTGATGAAAACAGGAACTCATCCATTTAGGTCAAAGTCCATAAATTTCATTAGAAGTTAGCACTTTTGAGTAATGTTATGGGTTTCTTTAAACATATTTGAGGAAGAGGGTATAGAAAACGAGGACTCTAGGGAATTTGGCAACCCGACAAATGCAAATGGCTCTTATTTCTCAAGGGGATGTTGGTAACCCTCTTGAGTGAATATTAATAATCCTTTGTAAGAAAGTAAACATTGTAAAAGTGAGCATATGTCTTTAGGCATTTGCAGTGTTTCTCCACAAAGGTTCTCTTTAGAACATATAATAGATGGTTGGGGATCTAAACTAGGGGATGTGACTACCATCAACAGACTATGAAACCTTATTTAAAAGTCTTGATTATGGCATTGTAAATTTCCTTTTATATATATATTAGGTAATTAAACAGATTTTGGGTCAGGTAATCGAACTTACTGGAAGAAAATCAATCATCTTCCTCTCAGAAAATACCATCAAAAGAATGAAAATATGTCTTCACTCAACAGCCAAAACTGGTTAAATCTTAGCCTCCATATTCAAGATCACTATGATCATGATTCGTTCAGAGCTCCAAGGCTTTTGATTAGGCAGTCTTTCGTGATAAAAGTTTTCAATAATGTATTTAACAATGGACTTATGCAAATCTAGTCCTCGTTCATACATGAATGTGCCTTCTTTTTTCCACCATGCACATGCGCAATGCACATTAAGAAAATGGGAAATGCAATCAAGATGCTCTGTCTGTGTGATCTGAACTTCCGCTTTCATATTTGAGTCCTGTAATTTTCTAACATTTATCAGTGCCCTTCATATTTTCGTCTATTGATAGACAAATACTATGGCTCACTTCCAATGCAGAACATTTCCTTGTTAAGGCTGAGAGAGAGAGAGAGAGAGATGAAAACCATAGGACTCAATTAGACTTGCTGATTTTGCATTTGTTCAGTCTAATCCCCCGGAGTTAGATCATTTATACCTCGTGGAAAAATTGCTTACCATGTAGAAACTGGGATAACAAAGCAAGGAATATGATTGGTATTCCAAGAGGAAAAAGATTTACTAAAGTTCAGGCCCTGTGGATATCAGCATCAAAATTCCTCCCCTACTAAACAAAGATATACAAGAAGGGGCACTGGTAACTTTTCTACTCTACACTAAGTTCAACCCTATGTACGACTACCAGAATTTAGGTTTGGTTACATGATAGACTTAAGAGCTCACAAGCATGGTGAGAACAATGGACGGTATAATTAGCAAGAGAGGCAGGTCTGAGTTTTGTTTGATTATTCCATTTGAGGAGGGATCGGATCTTGACACGTTGCCTCCTGCCAAGAACGAGCTGATAAAGATATACCAGATTAGCATTTGAGCAACAAGGAGGTGTTAGTTTATTACTAAGATGCTGATGATAATATGATTTGCAGTTATGAACTCACCTTCTAGATGTTATAGAACAATCCCGTTTTCAAGGAATTGCTTGCAGAATGACTGAGAAATACACATATGAAAAAGATGCAAAAATCCATACATGAAGTACATGCCTACATGAACAAATTAATCAAATGCATTCACGTTCACTCTCGAGTATGCATTACTTTTGATATCAAGAACTTCCCTAACTGCTTGCAGACTCCTGATCATGCATGTACTGACTTCGAGAACCCCAATTGTTACTTAGCAAAATCCTGACTTGGTTTGTATCTGCATTGATGTGTCGATCAATGAATAAGGAATTCAACACATGCATATGCATTATTTCCAATTAATTTCAATAACCGCCTGATTGTGGGTTTACTTCTAACAAAAAATGTCAGATCCTGATTGTGGGTTGAAATTACTTATAAAAAAAAAGGTCAGAAGTTACCACCACATACTTCGTTGGTGTTGATGGATATGTGCAGGGTCCGAAGCCTGCATATGGGCATAAGATGGATCATGAGCCAAAGTGATTGAAGAGAAATAAACCTACCATTCATGGAGTGAGAAAACATGCACAAACAGTTATACTCAAGTAGTACCTCTGATCAGACATAGCAAACATACCAGAATTTTATTCAGAAAGAGTGACCAATGGGGTATTTTCACTATGTTGACCCTATCACATTTAGGTGTTCTACTCAAATAGAATATCAAAATCCATTAGGCAAAAAGGCCATGATATTTATTCTAACCTAGGCAACCAATTACACCTCTGTTCCAAATGATGTTCGTGCATATGCATTCTTTGCAAAAGCTAATGTTTGTCAAACTTGAAAAATAAGATGGGACTTTAAACATTATGCTTAGACGTGAGTCACTTAAAAGTTGCTTCCTAAATAACATGAACAACATGAAAAGTGACTATGAAAATGTGCAAAATTAAAACGGAGAATTTTTATTGTGTTGCAACTAAATCAACCGTATACAAATATGTGGACTTGCTTGTCCTGCTTGTCTAAAGAGATAATTTTTGTAATAACAGATGTGGTGAGGTCTTAGAAAGAAAATCATCAACAAAGTAGGTCGCCAAGAAAATAGGTCACATAAAGCTTGATTTCATTTAAGCAAGCCTCAAAAGCTCAAATATCAGAAACATAGCCAAGACTTTACAGAGCTAAGGGATCTTAAGCACTAAACAAACTCAAATATGATGCACTAATAGACACATTTGTAAAATATTTCAAGCAGAGAGATGCATTTATTTACTGGGTACAAAGTCATAATATGCACTAAGTTTATGTTAATCCAATTGTCCATTTAACTATGTATGATCCACAATAAATGATTAAAAGAAATTATCAAGGCATAACCTTTCTCAGATCCTTATACTTACCATTATATATGTCACTCTAGTTTGGGGATGATCAAACTCAATATTCACTCATCTAAGTTGATATCATTCTTGATTCAAAGAACATGTTTCAGAACTTTAGGCATCTACTTCATGTCCTTAAACTAGTGCAACAGAACTGCTGTAAGTTGCAGACGATGTGATATGGAGGACTTTCTCGTTGTCTAGCTTGGAGATGATCAAACTATATATACACTCATAAAAGTTGATATCATTCTTGGTTTAAAGAACATGCTCAAGATTTTAGCTGACTTTAGGCATGTCCTTTATGTACTTAAACTAGTGCAACAGAACTGCTGTAACTTGCAGAAGATGTGATATGGAGGACTTTCTCGTTGTCTTACTTGGATCATCGTTGGTATAGCGAGCGCATCCAGCAAAGTCGCACGTTCCGGATCCCTGGTTGAAGTTCTGGAAGTAGAGATTGAATATATAAGACGCGTGTGCCACCAGCGTATCAGGAGTGAAACAGGTGCCGCCCTGCAGCACCTCCTCACAGTTCACGTTGCCTTGTTCGCTTCCTTGCCCGCACGCCCAGTCTAGAGCCGCCTGCAGCTCCGCCGTTCCCACATCATCCCTCGCCACACACCATGTCCCCGCCCCTGCTGTCTGCCTCTCGTCCACATTGGCATTGCACCACTGCCACCACGTACCTGCATGCACCGACAGCACAGTTCAATGGCAACACGCACATCTACACAAGTTTTTTAGTGCGCTAGAGTGCTCTCTCAGATGTATAATAGTAAAGATTAGGCTTGGAACCTGGTGACGCGAGTACCCACAATCCGAAGACTACGAAGGCCGCGACAGGCAGCTTGGTGGCTTTGGAGCTCTCCATTACCACACGAGCAGGGGAAGGAGGAGAAAGGGTGTGCGACTGATGAACGAACAAACAGCCTGTCCATATGTATATTCGTACACAGCGGAGAGAGAGAGAGAGAGAGAGAGAGAGAGAGAGAGAGAGCTTATTATACAGCTCGGTTCCGTCTCTAACGCTGAGTGAAACCTCTAAGCCGTGGCAATGCAGCGCGCGCTCGTGCGAGTGCGCCTGACATGATACTACGTAGCCTACAAATATATATTGAAATGTCGTCGCTCGGATGCTACGCTGTGTGAAAATGAAAGACTCTTGAAACTCGGGAAGTTTCAGAAAGTGTGTACTGGTATGCGCTACAACGATGGGAGGGACAGAGAGACAGAGATATCTTGGTACTCAGAGAAGAGAGAAGAAACTGTGCAATGTGAATCAATCAGCACACTTTCTAGAGAGAGAGAGAGAGAGAATGTGAAATGAGGATTTAGAGTGTAGAGCGTCGCTCCAGGGCTTAGAGACTCGAGAGTCGAGAGTTCTTATTTACGTGCGAGCGCGTGCATCCCGGAAGAAACTCGTGAATTGAACAGGTGAGGACGTCGTCCACTTCAGATATCCTGGAGCTTACAGAAACCGGACTCCGTCTGGAAGCGCCTGCTGCGCCTGGTTCAATTGCGTCCCCGAGGACGAGCACACCTCTCTTGGTCGAGCGAAGACCGAGAGAGTGAGCGACAGAGTACGGGCAAGGGAGAGAGTACCGCGTGTTGGACGACAGCTGCATCCACAAATAATACATCTGACAAATGTAATATTTTAAATTCTTCGATATTTCCGAGTTGAAGTTTATAAAATTAAAATAAATAAATTCAAAAAAAAAAAGAATCTGTGGAAAGAATATCAAAGACACATAGGGTATGCCGTATACGCTTTCAAGAATGACATAGGACGACAGAGCTACTCTGTTCTTTCTTTCTTTACAGGAACACGCAAAAATGAGAGTTAAGAGGTAAGAATTACAAGAATGCATAGCATATACGCTACCAATGCTGACACAAGATGGCACAGATTGAGCTCTTTAAACCAAAGCATGCGCATACACAATAGACAAGGAGTAGCATAACTTCTTTTGTCTAATCTCGTGGAGCTGAATAGGGCTATCAAACATGTTCAAGAAAGATTTGAATGTTTGGAAAGATATAAAGAGTAAATCTAGATAGGATTGATTTGGATGGGGGATATTGATCCACCCAGGGCTAATGATAAAAACAAGTTGTTTTTTTGTAAGACAACAAGAATATATTAAAGGAGTGAGGTAGTGTTACATCTGTACAATTGACAAGAATCCCAACCAAATCAAAACAATTGTGAGATAGGCCTCACAAGAGATACAAGGTTCCCATAACACTACAACAAAATGAGATAGGCCTCACAAGAGATACAAGGCTTCCCATAACACTACAACAAAGTTAAGGGACTGGCCCCATTCATGGCCTCATGCAAAATACAATAGGAATCAACATTATATCTAACATGGACTAAGAATACCCAAGATTCATACATTAAGGTAGAAAACCATGGCAAATCATTCCAAAGAGTATGAGATAGGATTGTGTTTCTCCAAGAAGATGACTTAACTCCTTTCATGATCGAAGGAATCTAAAGAGCAAGGGGAAGAGCACATTTCATACTTAACTCCTTTCATAATCGAAGGAATCTAAAGATCAAGGGGAAGAGCACATTTCATAGGAAGCAGACTCTTATAACCAATTTTGTTTTAGCCCAACCAAGTGGGGAGCCAACTAGAAGGAGACCTTATTATTGAAGACCTTTTGGTTCTTGGAAGTCTAGATAATCCATAGGCGGTGAACCCTCCAAAGTTGCGAGAGAGCCATATCCAACTTGAAACATTCACCAAGGAGGGCTTCTTTAGAATCAAGGGCTTTGCCTCTGTACTTAAAACAAAAGAGGTTAATGGGGTTCCTGATCCTTTCAGCATTGGGGCAGTTGAAAAATAGTTGGGCTAAATCCTCCAATCTATCACAAAATGCACATTTACCCTCACTCATTTCAACATATTTGGCCTTGATACCAATCCACAGCCCATTATGTATTATGAGCCATTAAAGGTAGGAATGTTTGATGATCAAGGGGAAGGACCAAATACATTGAAATTTGTACCTCTATTGCATGGAGTTCTAGTAGGCATTCTGCCTATTATTAATTTTATTGAGAATTTTGAAGATGGATCCCTTCTTCAACTTAAATTGTTTCCACATGTCCATAACCATCTCATGAATACCAATCTTCTTATGCTTGTAACAATGTCCAATTGAGCGAGGAGGAAACTTCTATGTTGCATAATAACTTATTTACACTCAGAAGATAAGGAAGTTGATGAAGCAATAAAATAATCCAAACCGAACTCACCATTGTCTTGCGACTGGAACCACTTCTTAATCCCATGTTTAAAGCATTTATGTTCTTTAATGCCAAGGTTTCCATTTTACCACATGGAAATGCGAGTCCAAACAAATTCATGTAAGAAGAAAGAGTTGTTAGAAATAAAGTCCCTTCTAGGAGTGTAGTCCTTCATGACTTCCATCCAAGCATGCCATGTTACTAAGCCTTCTCCTAGCAAGGACAAAGGCCTGAGGAGAAATAGTAATGTCCATAAGAAATGATTAGTCCAAGCTTTAAAATCTTTTGAAGAAAACAAATGGATTTTCCTTTTAATAAGATAGGCCCAAAAATCTTTAAATTTTAAAGCCCTAAGAATCCATTTAGCATACATATATTGGCCATCCTAAATGGACAATTAATGCCAAGACCACCCTCTTTTTTCTAAAGGTAGCAAATGTGCCCAAGAAATCTTAAGGACCTTATTAGTTTGGACATCACCACCCCAAAGAAACCTTTTAGAAAAATCGATGACTTGATTAAGCTGCTTTTTATTCTACTTTGACTAGGACAAGAAATAGGTCATGTTGACATATCAAGCTCAATATGCATGTGATGATCCGGATGACACGTATCACTTTTTCATTTCTCTAACATGTATAGTGGTCATGTCGGTATATGTGAGGCAGTAAGTGACTACACCTTGAAAATCAAAAGCATATGTGAGTCAATTGCATCTATTGGCGTAAATGTAGACGATGATGATAAGGTAGAAGTGTGCCTTTGTGGTCTAGGGGCTGCATATAAGCAGTTCAAAACTTCTACACAGACCAGGAAAAATATTCCGAATTTTGTTGATGTGGTGTCCATGTTGATTATTGAAGAAAAGAATCTTGTTGAGGACTCAAACTCCCAAGGAAAACCTAGTTCTGAGTAGGTATTCTACTCTAGTAGAGGAAGAGGTAGAGATAGAGGCTTTGGAAGTGGAAGAGCACACAATAACCAAGACCAAAGTCAACAATAGAGTCATGCAAGAGGTGGAGGACAGTTTCGAGGCAAGGGGAGACAAAGAGGCCACATAAATTTCTTAAGAATTCATTCAGGTAATGATAGTAAAGGATGTTGGAATTGTAGTAAACCTGGACACTTTGAACATGATTGCAGGTTGAAGAATCAAAATAATAGAAGGCCGCAAAACAACTATGCATCCACAAGTGTAGATGATTCTGAGAAGTTGCTCATGGTTCAACATCATATGATGAATACAATGTCTGCTGATGTTTCAAAATCGAATGGTAATGTCTGGTATATTGATTTGGGTGCTTCAAATCACATGACCAGTCATGCGGAATGGTGTAGTAGGTTGCAAAAATTGACAGTTCCTAGATATGTTGAAACAAGTGATGATACATCACACTCCATTGAGCATATAGGAATCATAGCATTGTCTATGGAGGATGGGAAGGTAAAACATCTTGTTGATGTGCTACATGTTCCAAATATAACAGAATCTGGTTTATGTTGGACAAATGGTTGACCAAGGATTACAAGTCAAGTTCAATGTTGATGGGTAGAAGAGTACAAACAAGACGGAAGATTGATTGCCAAGGAAACAAAGTGGGTAGGATGTTCACCTTAAATGTGAAAAATCCTGAAATAAATGCAGCCATATTTGCAAAAGGTGCAAGAGTTATTGCAGATATAGAGATCTAGCATAAACGAATTGGACACGCAAACTTGCAGAGGTTGAAATTGATGCAGTCCAAGGAGATTCTCCCATTAGCCCCCTTGTTTTTCATAGAACTAAAAATCTCCTAACATGTTCGTGAGGGTCTTCATGTGCTAATCCTCTAAAAGAGGGAAATTTGATATTTAACCTTGAAAGTAGAGTTTCTAGGTCTACTTGAGCAGCCATGTTTCTTACTCAGGATGTTGATGACAGAGGTCTAGCTAACCTACAAAAGACTTTCCTTCTGATTGTTTTTCAAGGTACTCTTAAAGTTTGTGATCGGGTTGCAGTCATGAGCTATGCACCCTATTCCTTAGACTAAGATGATTCCAAGGAAAGGAAAGATTACCTCTTCGATGTTGTCCACAGCTTTGCACTTCATCTTCACTTGCCAATATTAGTTCTCCTATGCTCAAGCCTCCTTGTCCCATCAGGCGTGCCAAATTTAGTTGGGGGATTCTTTAGTTAAAAGGTACTTGATTGTTTGTAGGAGAAGGAAGAATTAGAAGAAGAAGTAAAAAACTTGCACCATAAGCTTCTGTATCTTGATTACAATGAAAAATACAATGGACGTGTCTGGGATAAGACAAAATGTTCTCTACACATAGTGATTGAACCAAAAAAGCACACACACAAGTATATAAGATACCAAAATTCCTTGTGCAATCAATCTTCTCTGTACCACACCTCCACCATCTCCAGTAGCTTGCTCTTGTGCACACTTTGCACTCAAGCCTCCAGAAGGGTTGGAAGAAAAGCCACCTTCTGTCGACATGCAACACCTCCTCACTGGTACCTTGTTCCACCTTGATTGCCTTTCTTAATGGCTCTCCATGCACTCTCTCTCTCTCTACACACTTGGTCACCTTCCCTACACACTTTCTCTCACTTTTCTTCTCTACATCACACTAGTTCAATGTATCTCTTGCTCTTCTCTTGCTCTCTAGTGTAGACTATCCCCTCTATTGCTTAGTCTAACTCCAAGAATGCTAATGCCTTGTTGTTTGTGTTGATTCCCCTTCTAATGGGTAGAAAACATTGTTGGTGCAATTCGCAAGCCTACACATTTGGCTTGTAGTTCATACACATATGGAGAAGCATGGGAACCAATGCTAGAAGATAATTACCCATTTACAGTTTGTAAAAGTCATATTTTACTTAGAATCTTTGTAACCACCTACCCAAGGGAGTCGTGGACTTTATTAGTTGTAAAGCATCAATAAATTAAGAGAATATATCCTAGGATGTAGGAGCATGATTCTAGAGAGCCAAAAGTTTGAATTCAAATTCAAATTTTTGAACTCAACTACTATAAAAGTGATCATCAAAAAGTCGTGGGTGTACAAGTCACTTTCCGAGCTCTTCATTCCCATCTCTATATGTGTCTAAGGCCTACCATGTTGCCTACACCTTACCACATCATTTGGCTATGGTTTCCAAGCCAATGATTTTGTACACAAGCGTTCATTAATACATATATCTACATTGTTTATTTCTGAGTTCTCTAGCATAGTCTCTATAAGTCTCTCAACTTGTGGAGATCATATCTCACTCATTCCTCTAACAAAATTCAAACATCTATAGATTTTTGGAACCAGCTCAAAGTATACTACATACTACTCAGAGAAACGTCCGTCGAAGGGATCACTGGTCGAAGTCTGCAACAGTCCTAAAATATCGGGGGTAAAGGTTTACTTGTTAAATTAATTTCTTTGAGCATAGTTAATCTTTTTAAGTGATTCCACTTGGAATAGTTAGCTTGATAAGCTAATTAGATACCTCTAAAAGGAGTTTTTCCAATTCCTACTGTGCTAGTCATATTGAGAAAAAGATACAGTAGGTGTCTAACCAAAAATATAAGTTTTTCTTGAAGACTTGAAGCTCAAAGTTGTCTGTTTTGATTCAAACTTTTCATACATCATTCCCAAAGTACATAGTCCATTTTATGGTGTCATTGGAAAGCTAAGAAGGTCCACTTTTCAACTCTGAAGTATCAAAGGGCTGGTACAAAGCAGGATTTGGCAGTATCTACTCATTCTCTTGAAGTGTCCATCCATCTTTCCCAACAGTGGTATTAGAGAAAAGTCAAGGTAAAATGGGAGATGGTTTTCCTTCATTTATTGATAAATTGGACAGGAACAACTATCAAGCATGGTCTCTAAGGATGAAGACATATCTACAAGGAAGGAGTCTTTAAGGATACATCTCAGGAGATAAGGAATTGCCCTCATTCAAAACCAGAGGACTACCAACAAAGGAAGAACATGAGAAGCTCAACACATGGTGTGCTAAGGATGCATTAGCAAGGTCTTACTTACTCAACTCCATCTCTGATTTTCTTTTGCCACATATTAGAAACTGTAGGACATCCCAAGGGACTTGGGAAACCTTGTCATCCTATTTCTCTTCCAACACAAGGGCCAGAAAAAACCAATTGTGGATTGAATTCACCACACTAAGGAAGCAACCTAAGCATGCTATTTCAGAGTTTGTGACTAAGATTAAAGATGTAGCAGATCAGTTAGCAAGCATAGGAGAAGAGATTGAAGAAGAGCAGATAGTAAGGCAAGTGATCAATGGGATTAAAACTGATGACAAGTGGGAAAGCTTCACCACTGCCATGGACCTATACATGGACATGCAAATTCCAAACCTTACCACTCTCATGGGGCAATTATTCACTCATGAAGCCAAGCTCAACAAGAATGGAGACACATCCAAAGGTAATAGCTCTTTTGCCCTATACACTGATAAAAATAAGGTTAAAGATAAAGGCAAGAACAAGAAAGGAGAGGATGAAGGAACTACCTCCCAAGCCAACTATGCAGGGAGAGGTAGATCATCAAGAGGAAGGGGCAGAGGAGGTAAGCAAGGTAGGGGGAGATCCTATAACTCCTCACCATGCAACATTTGTGGTTTATCAAATCATACTACAGATGAGTGTTTCAAGAACTACAAGAATCAGAGAGGAAGAGGATATCAAAGAGGTGGATACCCACAGTCAAGAGGCAGATTCAACCATCTTGAAGTGTACAACAACAACTACAATAACAACTACAACAACTACAATGGCAACTACCAAGGAGGATTCAAATCTAGAAAGGATTACAACAACTATATAGAAGAGCAAAATGATTCTCTTCTGATTATGAACATGACTTCAAAACGAGGTACAAATGATGACCACCTATTCTACATTGACTCAGGATGCTCAAATCATGTAGTTGGCAATGTAGCTCTACTCTCTCACCTTGAAGAACCAAAAGGTAAGCATCAAGTACAAACAGGTGATGACACCAAGCACTTTGTAGTTAAAGTTGGAAATGTTAAGACTTGTGATGGAAATCAGAACTTGTTGAGTAGGGTACTATATGTACCAACCATTACAAAAAACTTGATGAGTGTTGGATAGATTGTGGAGAAAGGTTTGCAGGTCAGGTTCAACCAATATGGAGCATTGGTGGAGGATCCCAAGCATGGGTTCAAGAGAATAGCTAAAGGAGAAAAATCAGGTAGACTTTTTACTTTTGAGCTAGAAGATACAAAGAATATTGCACTCTACAATTATAAAGATCAAACACTTTCAGAGCTTGAGATTTGGCATAAGAGATTAGGGCATGTAGGAGAAAGAACCTTGAAACAAATATGCAGGGATCAATGTGTAATTGGAATACCTAATGTTTCCAAACAACACATGATTTATAAATGTGGTGCTTGTTAGTTTGGGAAGTCTCACAGGTTACCATTCTCAAGGAAAGGTTACATGCATGAGGATTACCTAGAGCTTGTCCATACAGATGTATGGGGACCAAGCAAAGACCCCTCAATTTCAGGATCAAGGTACTATGTATCTTTTATTGATGATTATAACATGTGGACTGTATTGTACTTTATGAAGCACAAAGATGAAGTGTTCAATTGTTTTAGAAAATATCTTGCACTTGTTGAGAATCAGAGAGGGAAGAATCTAAAGAGGCTAAGGTCAGATGGAGGAGGTGAGTACTTCTCCAATGAGTTTGAAGCATTCTTGCAGGACAAAGGAATCAAGAGAGAAATCACCACAAGGCTCCTGAACGAAATGGGGTAGCTGAGAGAAGAGATAGGTTGATTGTTGAAACAGCTAGGTCAATGCTAAATGAAAAGAAATTACCTAACTACCTATGGGCAGAGAGTGTATCTACTGCCACTTATCTCATACACAGGTTACCATCTAAGTCCCTTGATGGGATGACCCCTTATGAAGCGTGGCATGGTAAGAGACCCTCACTTGATCATTGCAGGATATTTGGATGTGTAGCATATGTACACATTCCTTCTCAGATAAGAGGTAAGCTAGACCCTAAGGTGAGAAGTGTATCTTTATTGGATATGATTTAAATCGGAAAGGGTACAGGTTCTACAACCCTTCAAATAAGGGATTCATGGTTAGTAGAGATGTTGTCTTTGATGAAAATGATTCTTGGTATGAGAATGAATGTAGGAAGTTTAAACTACCCTATGACTTGGAGGAGGAGTTTCCAAGTCTTACTAAGGAGGAACCTACTCAGAATGAAGACACCAATTCAGATGATGAAGACATTATCAATCTTGAAGAATTCAAGGCATGGAAGTCCAAAGGCAAACTCAAGATGAAGAAACTTGAAGACATACCTGAATCTTCAAATCAATCAATCAGAAGATCACAAAGGGAGAGCAAAAACCTATCAGATATGGGTATGATACCTCTCTTGTTACTAAACATTCTGTTTATCTAGCCAAAGACTTGTTAATTGAAGAACCAAGATCATATGAAGAAGCAAAAATAAAGATAGAATGGAAGGAAGCTATGGATGAGGAAATTGAAGCACTCAAAGAAAGTGACACATGGGAACTAGTACCAAAGAAAGAGTCCATGAAGGTAATTGGATCCAGATGGATCTATAAACTCAAAAGAAATTCTAATGGGTCAATAAACATGTACAAAGCCAGATGGGTGGCCAAGGGTTTTGCACAAACCCAAGGCATTGACTATGAAGAAAAATTCTCACCTGTGGCCAAGATGCCAACCATTAGGGTGTTGGTGCGTGTGGCTGCATCTAAAAATTGGAACGTGTATCAATTGGATGTAAAAAATGCTTTTTTGAATGGATGGATTTCAGAGGAGGTATATATGTCACAACCTCCTGGCTATGAGGATCCAAACAAGGTAACATATGTGTGCAAATGGAATAAAGCTCTTTATGGATTAAAGCAAGCACCTAGGGCATGGAATCACAGGTTGACCACATACCTTCAAGACCAAGGTTTTGTCATGAGCAAGGTGGACACTTCTCTATTCATCAAGAGAAGTAATTCAGAGGTAATATATCTATGTGTATATGTTGATGATATCATACTTATAGGTAATGATGTCAATGGAATCAGACAAATCAAGAACCAGATGATGAAGGAGTTCAAGATCAGTGATCTTGGTCTACTAAAGTATTTTCTTGGACTTGAGTTAGTCTATACTAACTCTGCAATCTATATTACTCAGAAAAAATACATACAAGATATGTTGAAGAAGTTTCATTTGCAGGATGCCAAAGTTGCAAGTACTCCAATGGAGGTAAACCTAAAACTAAGTGCCCATGAAGGTGATGAACTTGATGATATTACAGGTTACCAAAGCATAGTGGGAAGCTTGAACTATGCTACCTTAACAAGGATAGATATTGCATATGGAGTTAGTGTGCTAAGTCAGTTCATGCACAAGCCAAGGGTACCTCACTTAGAAGCTGCCAAAAGAATTCTAAAATATCTCAAAGGCACTCAACATCATGGTTTGTATTTTCCTTACACATCAAACTTGAATATCAAGATCTATTCAGATGCAGATTGGGTAGGATGTAAGGATGATAGGCGAAGCACTTCATGATACATTTCATTTGCAGGTGATAAACCAATATCATGGTCTTCAAAGAAGCAACCTATTGTAGCTTTATCTTCTACAGAGGCAGAGTATAGAGGATTGGCAAATGCCACTCAAGAAGCCATATGGATCAAGTTATTGAATACAGAATTGGGCTTGTATACTAGCTCACCATTGATATTTGGAGATAATACAAGCTCACTTCACCTTGCAGCTAATCCTATTTATCATGCTAGGGCCAAGCATATAGAGGTCCATTACCATTATGTGAGAGAGAAGCTATTAAGAAAGGACATTCAACTAACATATGTATCAACCAACATGCAGTGTGCAAATTTGTTAACTAAAACATTGGATGGAACCAAACTTTACAAGTTCAAATCAATGATTGGATTGCAGTATATACATGAAGACTGAAGATGGAGACCAAGCCAAAATGTTTGGCTTGAGGGGGAGCTGTTGGTGCAATTCACAAGCCTACACATTTGGCTTGTAGATCATACACATATGGAGAAGCATGGGAACTAATGCTAGAAGATAATTACTCATTTACACTTTGTAAAAGTCATATTTGACTTAGAATCTTTGTAACCACCTACCCAAGGGAGTCGTGGACTTTATTAGCTGTAAAGCATCAATCAATTCAGAGGATATCTCCTAGGATGTAGGAGCATGATTATAGAGAGCCAAAAGTTTGAATTCAAATGCAAATTTTTGAACTCAACTACTATAAAAGTGATCATCAAAAAGTCGCGGGTGTACAAGTCACTTTCTGAGCTCCTCATTCCCATCTCTGTATGTGTGTAAGGCCTACCCTATTGCGTACACCTTACCACATCATTTGGCTATGGTTTCCAAGCCAATGATTTTGTACACAAGTGTTCATTAATACACATATCTACATTGCTCATTTGTGAGTTCTCTGTCATAGTCTCTATAAGTCTATCAACTTGTGGAGATCATATCTCACTCATTCCTCCACCAAATTCAAAGATCTATAGCTTGTTGTAAACAACTCAAAGTATAATACATGTTGTCAAAATTTGAAGGATTTCTATTCAGCCATTTCAGAGAAAAGTCCGTCGAAGGGATCACTGGTCGAAGTCTGCAACAGTCCTAAGATATCAGGGGTAAAGGTTTACTTGCTAAATTAATTTCTCTGAGCATAGTCAATCTTTTTAGGTGATTCCACTTGGAATAGTAGCTTGATAAGCTAGTTAGATACCTCTAAAAGGAATTTTTCCAATTCCTACTGTGCTGGTCATACTGAGCAAAAGATACAGTAGGTGTCTAACCAAAAATAGAAGTTTTTCTTGAAGACTTGACGTTCAAAGTTGTCTGTTTTGATTCAACCTTTTCATACATCATTTCCAAAGTACATAGTCCATTTTATGGTGTCATTGGAAAGCTAAGAAGGTCCACTTATCAACTCTAAAGTATCAAAGGGCTAGTACAAAGCAAGATTTGGCAGTACCTACTCATTCTCTTGAAGTGTCCATCCATCTTTCCCGACAAACACTTCCTTGCAACTGGGTTTACAAGGTGAAGGTCACTTATGGTTCTTCACCAAAGTACAAAGAAACATTGGTTGTGAAGGGGTACAAGCAAGAATACGGAGTTGATTTTGATGATATCTTCTCTCTTGTAGTCAAGATTACTACATTGAGAACCATATTGGGTTTGGTTATAGATGAAGATATGGAGCTCATACAAATGGATGTAAAGACTACTTTTCTACATGGTAATTTTCATGAGAACATATACATGTAGCAACCTGAAGGGGTTTGTAACTATCAACAAAGAAAGATGGTCTGCAAGTTCAAAAGGAGTTTCTATGGGTCGAAACAAGCACCAAGAGCTTGGTATCATAGGTTTGATACATTTATGCAATCTCAAGATTTTTATAAAATTCAAGTGGATCACTACTTGTACATCAAGAAGGTAGGAGATGGGAGCCTGATTATTTTGATTTTGTATGTTGATGACATGCTAATTGCTGGTAGGGATATGTGATAACCTTATCTTCTTCTCATAGTTTTCATTAAACTTGCATAGAGAGAGACCATCTCTATTTGTCTGTTTCATAATCACTATGGTGAGCTTGATCTCCTCCTGAACACCATATATGGCTGAGCTAATGGACTGAGTAGTTACAGGTGGTATGAGAGCACCAGGACAGTGCGTGTGCAACGTTCTCCTTGCCTGTTAGAATCGAAGATGGAGTTTCGATATTCCCGAACATCTATTATGAAAAAGAAAGAGAGGTGCATTATCAAGTAGTGAGCACAAAGATGGAGAGATCGATGCCAGCTGAGAAGCGACATCTCATAAGATACGTTGCACTCTTGCAAAGTTGCAATTGAGAGGTATGTGTCCTAGATGAATTTGCAATAGATTTTAGCCATGCCACGATTTTATGCCATATCCAAGCAAAGTCATTGCTTCTTCCATGCCACATACATTTAATGGTTTGAGTAGCGCACAACAGAAGATATGCATTGATTTCTAGAAGAGGATAAGTATACTTGGTGGTACCTAGTCCAGCAGATACGTTCATCTTCATCTCTCTCCACATGATGCTATTGTTTTGAAGCTTTCCCACAACGACTCTTGGACAGAGGAGGATTAAGTTCAAACAGAGAGGACTACGCTCTACAGTTTGGAATTATGGAATGTCGTCAACTACCAAAGAAATCAAATCAAGATGTTACTCGATAAGTACAATTACTGTAGAATTACTACACTTGCCTATCACATGAAGTTTTTTTCTTCTTATCATAATTGTTTGGAATAGTGTGCTAGAGAAATAATGTGATGGAGAATCTATCTCTGCTAACCATTGACCTCTACCTTTTCAATTCTATATTCCACAACTATTCATAACGACAAGGTGTTGCTATGTGCTTGGCAAAAACATCATCAAATTCCTTTTTTAAAGGAATAGCAATGAAATAACTTCGCCACAACTACTCTATAGTATCATCTTGTGCCAATTTTTTACATTGGATATAGTATTTTATTATCTTCAATAAGAAGAAACAAATTTTCAAGTTGTTCATGTCTCACATCACTTAATACGTATCCTGACTACTCACCTTCTTAAGGATGAGATCTTTGCTAATTGTTTGAGCATGATATATATAAAGCTTTCTTAAGTTTTTCCCATGGGATCAAACACTACCCTCAACCTTGAGTGGTAAGACCTTCCCATTCTAATAACCCTACAAAATTATAGTTGTAAGGAGTTAGACACTACCATAAGTGAGTCACTTTGGTAAGACCTCTCCAATATGAGTGAAAAGCCTCTAGACACGTTCAATGGCAAATGTTTCCACACATGGAAAACAAAGATCAAGGGTTATCTCATGACTAAACAATTATGGTCTATCACAACACCATCAGCACCAAACAAGACACTTGAGCATAGAAGAGGGCTACCACATTTCACTAAAAACGACGAGCAAGCACTTGGAATGTTACTCACCTCTTTAGATGATAATTATGTACATTTCTTGGATGATTGCACTACGGCGAATCAACCATGGATTACTTTAGAGCAAAACTTTGGAGCTATTTCTAAAAATCCAAAATAGCACTTAAAATGCAACTTTATTCTCTTATGATGTCTCAAGGAGAAGATATACCTACCCTTGTAAATAGGCTAAAGAGTATTTGTACCCAATTAGCTTATGTGCAATGACCCATTGAAAATGAAGATCAAGTAGCTGTCCTACTCAAGGCCATGCCTAATGATAAATTTGGACAAATTGTAACTATTCTAAAAGCAAAAGACCCTATACCTAGGCTAGAGGATGTCATAAACTCTCTACAACAACATGAAAATAAGCTCAAAACTCATGATGAATTTACAACAAATGCCTTGGTTGTAAGAGCTACAAAATCCATTCATTGTAATGGCACCAACCATTTGTCAAATTGCTTTCAAGTTAACCATTGCAAAATATGTGGTAAACCCAACCATGCTACAAAGCATTGTCATCTACGCAACAACAATGTCAACAACAACAACAAGGGAGCTTTTAACAAAAGGCATAGCAACATGAACATAGCATAGGAGACAAATGAAGAAGAAGAAGCTCAAGTCAACTTCACCTATGATGATGTATTGTAAAACATCCTTGAAGAAGGTGGGAAAACTATAGATGACACCTTGTGCAAAGTTTTATAAAAAACTTTACACATTTGATAAGTCAATGAGAGAGTTATGTGCAACAAACTTTCTGTGTAGTCATCTTCTTCACAGTTTGATCAAAATTTTGATAATTGATCATTGATCCTATAAATTGGTGAAGCTTTTGAGTTACTCTTGATATAGAGGTGCTCTAACTTCAAGAGTAGCTTGTTCTTTTGGATATTAACACTCTCCATCAGTGGTATCAGAGTAGGAAGTATCAAAATTGAAGAAAGGAGGACCCCGATTGCTGCAGTTATAAAGAATTCAACATTTGAAGATACAAAAGGTGAAAGCTTGAGAGCAAAGCTTGAGAAGGAGGCAAGAAGATATCAAGGAAGACAAAAGGAACTTCATTCGAAGCAAAAGATAATCTTATTACTCATAAAGCTTGAAGGATTTAATACACAGGTGAAGAAAGGATGGGAGATTCTCTTCAGATAGAGAAATTGGTTAGAGAGAACTATCTAGCATGGTTAATAAGGATGGAAGCTCATCTTATGAGCAAAGACTTGATAGGTTATATTACAAGTGAAGAAGAAAAGCCTCAGTTCAGAGACCCTAGTGTTCCAACTAGGGAGGAATTATCAAATTTGAAGACTTGGATGAAGAAAGATGCTCAAGCTAGGAGCATTATCTATATGGTAGTTAATGACTACTTGCTACCTCACATTAGAGGTTGTTGGAACTGAAGGACTCACCAGGCAAGGAAGCTTACGAAGGGAGTTAGAGAGAAGAGAAAGTACAAGCAGACAGAGCAGTCAACGACGATCTGGCAAGTAGGCCAATATTTTTTCAGGACACTAATGCATATAAAAGAGGTGGACACACAAGGAGAAGGAGCAAGTAGGGAGCTCCAGGAAATGTATGTCAAAATGTTATTAGAAACCCCTACAAAAATAGTGATTTTCATCACTAAAAACCAGTGTAAATACCATTTCATATTTTTGTAGCTCCATTTTGTGCAAGCCAAGGAGTCCTTGAGCTTGAGGAGCTTTAGAAGTACCTACCTGTAAGTTTTCACATTTTTTAGACTTCGTTTGAACCTCCAAATAGGGTAGAGAACCTAATTTTTAACTAGGCCGGACACTTGGTCTGGACACGGGCAAAACCTAGTAAAAAACTATAAATAGAGCTAGAGAGCTCATTTTTGAGGTTAGCTTGTAATAGTTTTGAACTTGTATGAGCTTTTTGAAAGTAATCTAAGAACTCCATTGCTTCTCACTCTTTGTCTTGCCGTGTGTGCGCGTGTGTGTGTATGTGTGTGCATGTTTGTGTGCTTCTCACTCACGCACTTGTGCCTTCATTTGCTCGAGGTCTTCATACCATCCTCACGTCTTCCCGGATTGACATTAAAGGAGGTGCTACTCATCACTGAGCTACACCAAATTTTGGCGCCGTTGCCGGGGATCGAGCTTTGAGGACGAGCGTGTGATGGTAAGACATAGATTTGAGACGTTGGTGTTGTAGGTAATCTCTTTACTTTTCTTATTTTTCTCTTTCTTACCTCACCATCATCATCACCATCTCCCACCTCCATCTCCATCATCGCGAAAATTTTCAGTTTTTTATTATATCACCTTCTCCACCTCATTTCCCTCATTCCACTTGTGAGAGAGAGAGCGAGAGAGCAATATTGTGTGCGTTGTTTTTGCATGTTTCTTGAGCTTTCTTGCAGGTACTTGCAGCATCACCATCCCCAGCACTCCGCGCAGGTACGAAATATAACGAAACTGTCTCTGTGTCGCCGAAGTCTGTCGATCGCGATCGACAGAAAAAACGCCCATTTGGTAAAACAAAGTGCACCACTATAATCTACATGATGAGCACATTCTAAATCACTAAAAACACATAAAAAATTCCGTGTTTTTCTGTCAATCGCGACCGACACCATCGATCGCGATTGTCAGGCTTTTCGGCCAAAATTTTAGTGTTAATTTTCCTAGTCCTTGGGGAATTTTGGGCATAATTAGAGAGCCATTAGTGATTTGTGAGGTCCCTACACATGTGATTTGGAGAAAAATCATGTGATTTGTCAGCCTGTTTGAACCCTGTTTTAGCACCAGAACCCTGAACTGGCATAACTTTCTCATACGAAATCCAATTGCTGTGATTCTTCTCTTGTTGGAAAGCTCGTGGAAAGCACCACCTAAAGGCCAACCTACCATAGGATATATGATATCGACGATTCGGCATTGGGGGGTCAGGTTCAAAAATGTACCAGATGTCATGGCCCAAATGTGCCTTAAAATTTTTGAACTCATGTTGGTCACCTTCAGGACTTTCAAAAATGTCAAGGAACCTCATCTATCAGCTCTTGGATTTAATGAAGGTAATCAGGACCTTGTCTACGACATGAGCACAACCCCATCAATTAATGTTGTATATGCATGGCACGCGCGTATCAAGTATCTACCAGCTTGCTTCAAACAGACGTTTTAAGAAATGTTTGTTAAGGGATTCTGGGAATATCACTCAGAGATATTCATTCCCAGACCATCACATTTATTGCAATTGTTTGCAGTGGAACAAGCTCTCCATTCAGAAAAGTTACGTATACCACATCCAGAGGTTCCCGGGCCGGTAGATTGGGATGCTCCACTCACGGACTTGGCCAAAGGGTTGCAGATTGCAAAACATCACTTAGCACAAGACGTTGTTGAGTACTACATCCAACGACCCACCCAACAAGAGTCTGTCAGGGACGACAGACGCGAGAGAGGGGGGGGGTGTTGGAACTGAAGGACTCACCAGGCAAGGAAGCTTACGAAGGGACTTAGAGAGAAGAGAAAGTACAAGCAAACAGAGCAGTCAATGACGATCTGGCAAGTAGGCCAATATTTTTTCAGGACACTAATGCATATAAAAGAGGTGGACACACAAGGAGAAGGAGCAAGTAGGGAGCTCCAGGAAATGTATGTCAAAATGTTATTAGAAACCCCTACAAAAATAGTGATTTTCATCACTAAAAACCAGTGTAAATACCATTTCATATTTTTGTAGCTCCATTTTGTGCAAGCCAAGGAGTCCTTGAGCTTGAGGAGCTTTAGAAGTACCTACTTGTAAGTTTTCACATTTTTTAGACTTCGTTTGAACCTCCAAATAGGGTAGAGAACCTAATTTTTAACTAGGCCGGACACTAGGTCTGGACACTACCAAAACCTAGTCAAAAACTATAAATAGAGCTAGAGAGCTCATTTTTGAGGTTAGCTTGTAATAGTTTTGAACTTGTATGAGCTTTTTGAAAGTAATCTAAGAACTCCATTGCTTCTCACTCTTTGTCTTGCCGTGTGTGCGTGTGTGTGTGTGTATGTGTGTGCATGTTTGTGTGCTTCTCACTCACGCACTTGTGCCTTCATTTGCTCGAGGTCTTCATACCATCCTCACGTCTTCCCGGATTGACATTAAAGGAGGTGCTATTCATCACTGAGCTACACCAGAGGTCTTGAAAGTGCAAGTGATATATGGAATGCTTTGGAGGAGCATTTCCAAAACACCACAAAGTCAAGGAAGGCATCCTTATGGGTAGAATTTACCACATTCAAGAAGAAGGCTTCTCAATCCATCTCAGACTATGTAACAAGGATGAAGGACATTGCAGATGCATTAGGAGCAGTTGATGAAGATATTGAGGACAAATGGAAGCCATTCATTTTGTCTATTGAATTATCACTAGATCATTTTACTCCTGAAATAAATCAGTTGCTAGGACAGATGCTAACCTTTGAGCAGGATGTCAAAGGTGAAGGTGATACAAGTGCAGGTCAAGCAATGTATTCAAAGGATAAGAAGAAGAATAGCAAAGGGAAGCAACAAATAAATGAAGATGAAGGAACAACTAGCCAGGCTAACTTCCTGAAAGGAAGAGGTGGTGGCAAAGGCAAAGGAAGAGGTAGGAGTAATAAAGATGGAGTCAAAGCTTGTTGGATTTGTGGTAAGACAAATCATTTAGCTAATGATTGTTGGCATAATACTCAGAATAATGGTGGATATAATACGAATTTTGATTCAAGAGGAAGAGGTGGCAGAAATTAAAGAGGTAATTTCAGAGGTAGAGGTAGTAGAGGTTATTTTGGAAGAAATGCAGGTAGAGGATTCCAAAGTCAACAATATAACAATACCTACTACAATTATGCTTCAGATAAGAAGGAGGATTCAACATTGATAATGAATGCAACTTGTGAAAGGCAAAGTGAAGATCAAAGAGTCTTCTATATTGACTCAAGGTGTAGCAATCACCTGAGTGGCAATATAGCTTTGATGACTGATTTGGAGAATAAGGTAACTAATCATGTAGTTCAAACAGGTGACAATACAAAGCACAATGTGAAGTCAGTTGGATCAGTGAAGGCCAAGGATAGTAGTACTCTCTTGAGTAAGGTTTTGTATGTTCCTACAATTCCTAAGAATCTGATAAGTGTAGGACAAATTGTTGAAAAAGGTTATGAAGTTAGGTTCACTAATGAAGGAGTGTTTGTGGAAGACCCTAGCAATGGGTATAAACAAATTGTTTCAGGGAAGAAAGAAGGAAGATTGTTCACATTGAAGATTCAAGGTAATGTTGGTCATGCCTTGTTCACTTATGGAGGACATAAGATCTTTGAGTTAGATCTTTGGCACAAAAGGCTTGGACATTTCAATGAAAGAGGTATCAAAAGATATGGTTAACAATGGTTTAGCGCTTGGATTGCCTAATGTTGCAGGTCAACATATGACATACAAATGTGAGGCATGTCAATTAGGTAAGGCTCATAAGCAATCTTATTTCAAGCATGGTTTTATGTATTCAGAGAAGCTTGACTTGATACACACAGATGTGTGGGGACCATCAAAGGATTATTAGATAGGGTTTTTTGAAGTTGACCATACCCTAGGGTAGGAAAAATAAAGGATCCTTGAGATTGTTTTCCATAAAGGTAAAGGGGAATTTGGTTTGTGAATTACATGCATGAAAGTGATCTGCCAGTCATTGGAATTCAGGTCTTGAACAAACTTTGGGACTTTTACAGGTCCACTGAGAGCACTTGAAGGCATCCAAAGCAAGGGCTTTGTGCAAGCTTGAGAATCAGGTTCTCGAGCACTAAAGAACAAGGGATCAACAAGTAAGGTCGGAATATTCTCAACTCCCTTTGTCAATTCCTAGCTTAGGATAAGTTCGAGTAGTGCTAGGAGTAAGTCAGGACAAGATAGGCACGTGACAAGTTGAAGACTATCTAAGAAATCAAGTTCAAGAGATAACCTGTGTATGACCGAGAACTTCAAAGGAAAAGAACTTAACGTGGAACGATCAACTTAAGTGCGGAAAATTAACTCAAGTATACCTGACGACGTGATATCAGACAAGACCATAAACACGGTAATCAAGTAAAAAAGAATCAAGTAATTTCTACAAAGGAACTCAACAACGAGGTTGTACTTGGGCAAAATTGGGCTATTCAATTAGGCTTATGAACCTTAGATCAGGACGGCATCTAGTGAGGGATAGGCAAAGTCTTAGGTCTTCAGAGGCTAGCGTTAATCATACTGCTAGGTCTTAGGCCCAGCAGCTGAGCCACCACTCGCATTACCCTAGCTCTGAGACTAGTGAATCAGAGATGTCTCAAGGCATGGACCGACCTACGGGAAGTTCAGGAGTGCCATATCTGTATAGGGTGGAAGGCCCCTACAAGACGCAGTTGGAATACATTAGGACCAACCGATTAGGTGCTAGCATCTATGAGGACGGCCTAGGAAGATCCGTGATCTAGATTAAAAACCCTGACCAATCCATAGGACTAGAGCACCCAGCTGTCAAGTCTGAAAACGGAGCATACCTAGACAAGGAAGGGACAATATATGTAGTCACCAGTCACCCAGATAGGACAGATGAATTTGGGAATGTGATCTCAGAAGCGGATTTAGGTGACCTGGAGCAAGGAAACATGGGTATAGAGCCTAGGACCCCTCGAGGAAAATCTGTTCTTACTAGAATCCTCAATCCCGAGTGGGTTCCCCAGGACAACAAGAGTATAGATATGCTTCTGAACCGAGAGACTGACGAAGCCTTTTGGATGTATAAATCTGATAGGCCAATTGATATAGGAACAATCATGATCTATGAGTTTAAAGATCCAGATAGCCCAGGTAGAGTGACCTACTTAGATCACGCTTCAGAGAGGATCTTTGTGGTTACAGAACATGACAGGCATGCTTACACTTGGAAGGGTGAATTCGTTTTTCCCCAACCAATATCGAACATGTCCTATGGTCACCGTGGAGCTGGAACATCCCAAGCTCAAGGAACTCAAAGAGACAGAAGTAGAGATAGGCCAGAAGTAAGCTTTGCCAACCCAGGGGGCAGAGAAAGAACGAGGACGAAAACAAATAGAGTAGAACCTGAGGTACTTAGAGCTCCCAGGAATCAAAGAAATGCGGATGAGTTCCCTCTACCACGACCTAGAGAGCACACAAGGACTTTGAGACCGACTCAGCTAGTCAAGTCCATGAAGAACTACTTCGATGGCACTGGAGATCCATACGATCATGTGGCTGAGTTTAGGCAAGTCTTGAGAGCTGAACAAGTTGAAGATCTGTTCACGCAGTACAATGCCTTTGGTCTAACCCTTAGGAACACTGCCTTGACATGGTTTCAGCCACTAAACGAGAGGCAGTTCAGGAGCATAGACCAACTTCTAGAGGCATTTATTATCGAATTCTCTAAAAGTGGCATAAGACATAACACTTCCTCACTGATTCACAGCTTCAAGCAAACCCCTCAAGAAACCGTGAGACTTGCTGGAAGAAGATTTAGGCAATACCTAGAGAGATGCCCCGTCCCTGAGTTACCCACGCCAGCTAAGCAAGTGGCTTTGTTCTTGGATGGATTGCTAAGTACCAAATTGAGGTCATATGTGTATCTGAAGGACCCTAGGACTATAGAAGAGTGTGTACGCATGTGCATTGACATCGAGGATAACCTAGGGGAGGAGTTAGAGCTTTCCAAGATATACAGAGATTCAGATAGTGCCTCTAGCCTCTCCTCCACGCAATCCACATCAATTGAGGAACTTGCAGAGAAAGTAGCTCTGAAACTAGGTGTCTCAAGCAAACAAATCCCAAGGTTTTCCCCTGTGAAAAGATGCTATACTTGTGGAGGCGACCATATGGCGAATGTCTGTCCCATTATGGCTCAACCCCAAGTTAATCCTAGTAGCCAGTACTGCACCATAGAACGAAGATACACCAATCACACTACGCAAGATTGCCCCTACAATAAGCAAGCAGTTAGGAAGACGTACCCTCAGCCATACCCTCAACAAGGCAGATACCAGAGTCCATACCCACCACAATAGTATACTAGGCCTCAGCAAAATTACCAACCGCAATATCAGGCCCAACTGAGACCTCAGCCAGTGCTAGCACAACAATCACCTGCTGCTACTAATGTGATTCCGGGCTGCAGAAGAAAACCTGAATAGAGCTATAGTCCCTGTAACACCATTGCTTTCTGAAAGTGACCCGAGTGACCATAGCTTTGATTCAACGCTTATTGACAGCCCCCAGGCCTACCACATGTAGTCTCCTGAACATGGTGAGTCCTATTATAGTGAAGAGCCAAATGAACCTAGTTGGGAGCCAGATTACACAAACGTCATGTATGCAAACCGCAACCCTAGAGCTCAACGTAGGCAAGTAAGACCCCCATTCCCGAGAGTACCATGCTACAGATGTCAGGGAGATCATCTCATTCGTGATTGTCCCTTACCTCCACCTACACAACCCCAGACAGTGACAATTCAAGGCTTTTGCCAAGAATGTGGAAAGGAGCATCTCTTACGAGATTGTCCAAAGAATCCTAATAATATGCCAAAAATCACTCCCATTAATGTTATTGGGTTAGTGGTTGATTCCACAGGAAGTGTCACTTCAACTGCACCGATACAAGTGGTCACTAGAGCCCAAGCCTTATAGAAGAACCCAGGTGTAGGCCAGGAAAAGAGCCCAGATGTTAGTGAAACAGAGAGCATGACAAAGAAAAGGACTAGAGCTTGGAGAGATAGTCGTAAAAGAATGAAAAGACAATGGGCAAAGAAAATGAGTGAACTTGAGGAAAGCCTCAGAGAAACAAAGGCCAGGATAACTGAACTCACATCTCAAACTCCCTCTCACGCTACCCCACCACCACCATTCCCATCTCCATTTGACCCGCCACCTTCCAACCCACCTCACACAATTCCACCACCCCCAAGAGTAGGATCAGTCCTAGCAGATCCCACTCCCGAGGACCTTAATATGATGCTTAAAGCATATCAGGCCAGAATCCAAGAAGGAACAAACGTAACTGATCATGAAAAGTGCTACCTTGGAGCAGAATTAGAGCTTGAACGAACCAAAATTTGTGCTAAAATGGTGGAATTGGCTCAGACCATGTTTGAAGCAAGTCGCCTATTTAACATCTCTAGTTCAGCGAAGACACGGTTGCACTTTGATGGACTGTTAGAAAGAATAGAGAAGCTGATTGCACAATCAGAAAAGGAACCCGCCTCTCAACACAAGGACAAGGCAAGTGAAAGAGTAAGCATTCCTCCCCAGGAATCCTATGTGCCTAACTCTACGGAGCCAGACACATCATCTTCTATGAATCGGTTCACACCAGAATTCCTGCGTGAGATTCAAGAAGACAAATGGGCTAAAGAGAGTGAAGTCCCTCCTCCCATTGAACTTGTGGATGATGCACACGACCAATTTCCACAAGACATTCCATCCATTTATGGGGAGCAGGAGAGCACCTATACTCAGGAAAGATTAGACTTTGAGTCTAACTCTCTGCAAGAATTACCCCACTTCACAGGCCCATGGGAAGCTAAGTCTAATTGTATGAGAGCATCCACAGTCATGGTATGAAATGAGGACTCAGTCATACCTAGGAACACAGAGGTAGTGAAAAACACTAAAGTACAGTGCAACCTCACCTTAGAAGAGCTACTCAAAGTAAGGCCAGAGCTATGGAAACATGTAGCCAAACAAGTACCAGAGATAGAAAAACCTCGTTCCCAGGTAGGATCACAGAGTACAGTGCCAGAAATACCCTTGGACAAGATAGGAGACATGAGTGAGGGCGAAGAGGGAAACACATATCTTCCTATCACCCATCAAGGATACACCACCAAGGCCATTCTAGACTCAGGCGCAGGTGTTGCAATTGCTACCACTTCCCTATGGAAGCGTTGGGGCAAGCCAGCACTCAGGCCCACAAGGATGAAATTGCAAATGGCTGATGGCCACATAGAGAGGCCTTTAGGACTACTTGAAGGAATAACTCTCACTACATGTGGTGTAGAGTTTGAGCACACGTTTGCTATCTGTGATTTTAGCAAGAATCATGCCTACGAGATGATTTTGGGAAGACCATTTATGCGACAGTTGCAAGTGGTCCAGGATTGGGGAACCAATTCCTTGTATTTGCAACACTTAGGTGTTACGACCAAAGTGAATCTCAAAGATTACTCTCATAGAGATGTCCCTCCTATCCAATGGAATCCCATCCATAGAGCCAAAGATGATACGGAATCGGTGCATTCCATAGGATCAGGATCCTCATGGATGCATGAAGACACCCACTTATGGATGTGCAAAGTAGCAGTAGAAGAGGAGAAGAGAGAAAAAGCCAGAGAGATAGGTGCAAAAGAAACCCATAGGTCAATTCAAGACCCAGCCTATGCACCTGTAGTCTTTCCTGACGAAGAATTTGAACCCCACGGCTGGGCAGAAATTTTAGCAACCATGGATGTAGCCATCAATGAAGAACAATGGACACCACACTGTGATGAGGATGGCTATGACATTTCAGTTTTCTCCATAGAGCCAATCATGGGAGATGCCGTTTTGGAAGAGTGTGAACCTAGCCCTGATGCATTTGCGGATGCGAGTGACTCCGATCTAGAGTCAATCATTATGGACCCACCTTTTGCATCAGATGAAGAATACTTCTATGAAGTAGAATTTCAACCCCAGAGGCACGGAGAGCTTACAAATGATATAAGCCTAGCCACACATGTAACCCCTAAGGAAGAAGGAAAGAAAAGGAAGAAGAAAGAAGTCACACCAGAAGAGGAAGAATCTTTGTTTGAGGTCCCGGAAAACTTTAAGAAATATGATATAGACGATAGAAGATTCATGGTGAGAATGCCTAAACGTGAGGCACAATCAGGAGAGGCCTATGATAACAAAGAAACCACAAAGAAGAGCAATACCGCGCTACTCTTGACATGATATCTGAGGCTTTAGGAGTACCTGAGACGGTGCATACCGCCCTTGCACAAGCACGAAGAACAGAGCGAAGATACGGCATACGTCCCCCTCGATCAGGAAAGCAGATGAATGTATTAGTATCAGAACCACAAGGCACATCCACAACCACGGGCACCGCACACACTGTCCATGATACTGAGGAAACCCATGTATCAAGTGCACCTCCGTCACCCCCTTTGCCACCCCTGCCTCCAACTCCACCACATTCACCTCCCACAACCAGTGTAACCACTAGTGTCACCGCCTCCGAGTCCACTACCCATACCGAAGCACAGACCGTCAGTCAACCCACACAACCCACAAAACCTACCTCCACCTCTTTTGCCTGTACGGCCACTGAAACAGTAATTTTAACTGCATGCCACAGAAAACCTCATTCCCCCAATCACACTTCTGGGCAGTTCATATTCACAATTGCACACACCACTGTACACTTTCACCACTGTCACCGCACCCACAATTCCAATATTCACAATCACTCCCACTACTGCATCCACCGTTGATCTTATGGACATATCACCCACCTCCGCACCTCTCCTTCCCCCCATACACCCACCATCTCCCATTTCTCCACCTCCCACTTCACCATTTTCCAGCACCGCATCCACACTTCCATTCCCCTTCCCCTTTACCTTCCCTTCTGCATTCAACACCCTTCCCGCATCCACCCCTATTAATAATGTATTTAATAATATGTATCAATGTATGTCGCAACTACAACAGCACTACCAGCATCTTGATAATCAACATACGCGACTCTTTCGAAGTCATGAGGAACTTCAACTACGCTTCATTGATCTCGAAAGGGAAAAGCGGCTACTACAACAACAGCATACCACCTTACAGGAACAACACAAACAGTTAGTAGCCAACCCACCCCAGTCAGATGCAGAAGAAAGGAAACAAATGGATGATTTGCTGCACTCCCAAATAATGGAGAATCTCAAGCTCAGATGCAATCTGGCCCTCCTACAAAAACACATGTCTACAGCACTCGAAGAGAATAAACGATTGCAGAAACAGAATGAAGAGAACTTGGAAGCAGCAATGGAGGGTTCCCCGCAGGAAATCGACCCAGAGAAATTCAAGGCCATTCCCTTAGAGAATATGCAAATTGTGTTAGAAACCCATGCCGACCTCCTGGAGGCCCATGCAACATTAGAACGAGAAAGAGATGACCTACTTAAGCAACTGGCAACTCAGCAGGAGTCACCAAGCAAAGTCACAGCCGCAGTTGCCACGTCTGAAGAAGTCGAAAAACTCAGAGCAGAACTAGAAGAATTACGAAGTAAAGTCATGCAATACGAGCGTCAACCTTCGCCTCTTGTAGAGCCCGAGCCTGAAGACTTAGTGCCAATTGAAATAGAGGAAACTTTCAAAGACCCATACGTTCCCATGTCGGCACCAGGGGGCAAGCAAACAGAAGAGGGCATGGACACCATCGAGATAGAGGCTCCTGAATGGATGCAGAGGCTAGAGAAAGTGGCCACAACCCATGATGACAGAGTGGCAGTTCAGATAGCTTCCATGTCACGTTTGGAAGAGGTACTCATAAAATCGGATTACTTTAGAAACCTCTCCCATCATAGGTGGATCGGCACATCCGACGATTTGTATGTTCCTTTCTGTGTCTTAATGGCGGATTATAATGCCGAAATCAAGCAACACACCTCAAGAGAACCAACCTCGGCTACACAGTTTGCACCCGACGACATCCCAACAAGTGCCAAGCAGGGCAATATACATCAATTGACGTGGAGGATTCGTCTACTGGAAACCTACCCAGAGATGGTAAGAACATGGAATAACATACCTTTGTACATCAAATACAACCCATGCTACTGCCCTGTATTTCGAAGAAGGTCATGGCCGGAATACACAAAAACTGTGCTGACAACCAAAGGCTGCGAGAAATGGCTCAATTATGTCTACTTAGCACCACCTAAAGGTCAACCTACCATAGGATATATGATATCGACGATTCGGCATTTGGGGGTCAGGTTCAAAAATGTACCAGATGTCATGGCCCAAATGTGCCTTAAAATTTTTGAACTCATGTTGGTCACCTTCAGGACTTTCAAAAATGTCAAGGAACCTCATCTGTCAGCTCTTGGATTTAATGAAGGTAATCAGGACCTTGTCTACGACATGAGCGCAACCCCATCAATTAATGTTGTATATGCATGGCACGCGCGTATCAAGTATCTACCAGCTTGCTTCAAACAGACGTTTGAAGAAATGTTTGTCATGGGATTCTGGGAATATCACTCAGAGATATTCATTCCCAGACCATCACATTTATTGTAGTTGTTTGCAGTGGAACAAGCTCTCCATTCAGAAAAGTTACGTATACCACATCCAGAGGTTCCCGGGCCGGTAGATTGGGATGCTCTACTCACGGACTTGGCCAAAGGGTTGCGGATTGCAGAACATCACTTAGCACAAGACGTTGTTGAGTACTACATCCAACGACCCACCCAACAAGGGTCTGTCAGGGACGACAGACGCGAGAGGGGGGGGGGGTGTTGGAACTGAAGGACTCACCAGGCAAGGAAGCTAACGAAGGGAGTCAGAGAGAAGAGAAAGTACAAGAAGACAGAGCAGTCAACGACGATGTGGAGGTGATCGCAATCCGGGTGGATCGGGTCCGGTCGTGGCACACACAGGGTGTATGAAGCTAATGAATGTTGGAAGGTTTAAAGATGTGAAGGTGAAATTAATGTTGAGTATGGAGAAGAGAGAGATGTTGAAATAATTATGGGAATGGGAATGTAGGTGTGCAAGTTAGATTGATGACATGAATGATAAGAATGAAAGAGAACCATACACACGAATCAAATTTGGAAGGAAGAATGGTCCATTGGAGGAGCTTCTTAAACACTTCCTAATTCTAATCCATATGTATAGCCTTCTTTGGATGATATGTATGCATGATGAGAATAGATGGAATCCTTACACATAAATCAGTTTCGAAAGGAAGAATGGTCCAATATTGGAGCTTCTTATACGCTTTCAGAAACTAATTTATGTGTAAGGATTCCATCTATTCTCATCATGCATACATATCATCCAAAGAAGGCTATACATATGGATTAGAATTAGGAAGTGTTTAAGAAGCTCCTCCAATGGACCATTCTTCCTTCCAAATTTGATTCGTGTGTATGGTTCTCTTTCATTCTTATCATTCATGTCATCAATCTAACTTGCACACCTACATTCCCATTCCCATAATTATTTCAACATCTCTCTCTTCTCCATACTCAACATTAATTTCACCTTCACATCTTTAAACCTTCCAACATTCATTAGCTTCATACACCCTGTGTGTACCAGGACCGGACCCGATCCACCCGGATTGCGATCACCTCCACATTTGAACCCGACGTGAAACGCTTTGTGGCATTTGCTTCTGATCTTGTTGGGAGGTTGTGATCCATATCTTTTGTTTCATATTTTTCATCCTCATCACATCATCATCATCATTCTTGAGTGTTGCACTGGATTTCTCACAGTATCGTGCACATCTTCGTCGTGAAGTAAACACATTTGTGAGAGATCTAGAACATCGTGCATCACTTGCTTATTCACATAAGATGGAGGAAGGATTCACATCCCTTATTGTTGAGAAACAAGGCCAAAGAATAGTCTCTTCTATGTTGAGAGAGAAGGGAAAATTCAATGGCATCAACATCACAAGCTACTTAGATTTGTTTGAAGAGCAAGCTATGATTTTTGGTCTTCCTGAAGATCTTTTGATATCATTCTTTGAACGAATTGTTGATAGCTCTATCATAAACCGTGTCACTCAATATGATAGTCTTCCTTGGAGTGATTTTAGAAAGGAGATGCTCAAAGAATTCTATCTTGAAGATTATAGAGAACATAATCGAGATGGATTCTTACGATGGGTCAATTCTCCAAAGCCTAGTAGCTCTATTACTCACTTACAAAATGAATATATTAGACGCTATGAACACCTTCCTGATGAGGATAAGATAACTTTGGAACCTGATCTTGTGATCAATTTTCTTAAGCTTCTTCATCTTGAAACTCGTAGGGAAGTTGAACGCCCATTAGAAGAACCAGATAAGCGCTATGGTCTTACTGACAATTGGCAAAAAGTGCGTAAAGTAGTAGAGGCTGTAGCCCATAGACATCAAAGACAATCCATGCTTTATGAGCAAACTAGTCTTCCTCAAGCTAGCCTTCCACAAATTAAGGAGCAATTTAGAGAACAATCCCATGCTATGCTTTTTGACTCTACTCCTATTCCTCAAATGATGGAGCCTACTCAAGGTTTTAAAGTAGAGCCAAATAAAAGTGTAGTTGAACAATCTCAAGTGGATATTCTCACTAAGCAAATGGAAAGTCTTATTGCTACACAATCCAATTTGGCCAAGACTATAGATGCTTTACAATCTAATTACACCAAAACTTTCCAAAATCAAATGAACCCAATGACTTTTCAAGAGCCTAATCAACATGTTATAGCTACCAATCAAAATCCACAAGTAGCTCCTACTCAAGCATATCAAGTTCCTCCAATGCATAATCCTCCCATGCATAATCCTTCAATGCAAAATCCTCATCCTCATGTGCAAAATCCTCAAATGTATCAAAACCTGTATCCTCAAGCTTCTCAAATAGCTTTTCAAAATCCTCAAAATCAAAATTTTCAAAATCATCAACCGTATAATATGGAAGCTCCTCTTGCACCTCAAGTACCACATGTTGCTCCCCAAGCTCCTCAAATACATCAATTGCATTTTCAAAATCCTAATTATCCTGTTCAAGCAATACCTTATCAACAAAATCCTCAATTTCAAAATTTCCCACCACAAGTTAATCAAAATCCTCAAAATCAAAATGGTTTTGTGCGTGGCCCTCGTAGGTGTCCTTGGTGTGATTCGTTAGAGCACTTTTTGAGAGATTGCGAACTATTGAAGGATGCTAAGGAGCAACGACTAGTAATAGACATAGACAAGAAAATCTGTGACTATCGATCTAGGCTACCTTTGCAAGGAAATTATGGTAAGGGAGGAATGAAAAAACATTATGAAAATATAACCATAATGGACGTAGGAACTAGAGGAGTGAAACTAGAAGCTCTTGATGAACAACAAGTAGAATCAAGTAAACCCACAAAGGAAGGTGATTTTTCCATAGAGGCTTTAGTAAGAGCACGGGATGAGATTAGGAGAATAACGGCTTGGGAGTCACCGATAGAAGATCAATCTCTTATTTCTCACATATCCAATGTAGAAGAAAAACGAAAAAGAGATGAAGCTGAGCCTAGTGAAAGAAGAGTGACTCGAAAACAAACCTCAGAGGGAATAGAAACAATCATAGAGCAAGGAGAAACATCACAATCTAAAGATAAAAAACAAGAATCAGAACCCAATGAACAAAAACAAGAGGAGAAACAAAAAGGGAAGAAGACAAAGCAAAGAAAAACAGAACCAAAGCCTTTAGATAAACCAGAACAATCAAAACAAACTGAAGACCAAACACGAGAACATGAACAAAAACAAGATCCTGAGCAAAAACAAAAGAAACCAAAGAGAAAACCTAAAGCCATCTTGATTTCAGAAATTGAGAGAAAAATAGATCCTATGGAAATTTTAGATGACATTTTGCTTAAGAGTCAAGTGACTATGTCTTTAGAACAAGTTTTCTCTATTGCAAAGCCTGTTTTTAAAGATAACTTTATCGGCCTAATTAAAAGGAAAAGGTTTCCACTTAATCTAGATACTGAGATGCAAGATTCTCTAGATCAAGATCAAGCTATGAATGAAGCCTTAAACTTTGATGAATCTGATGAAGAGGATTTTGATGATGATGAAGTAAATGTTAATAAAAATTTCTTAGGACCTATTCAACCTGACCATGAAAATCATGAAAACAATCCTGAAAGTCACTTTAAAAGAACATTTTGGTCTAGAGGTACATCAGAGATGCATGTTAAAATAGGAAATGATAAGAACACTATCACTGTAAATGCATTAGTAGATTCCGGCTCTGAAATCAATGTGATTTCAAGAGAAGTCTATGATAAGTTTCGATGGCCCATAGATAAAGATTGTGGATGGCGTATGAGAACTGCAGATAATGGTGTAGGTACCCTGTATGGAGCTTGTGCTAGTGTGCCCATATCCATAGGAGGAATCACAGAAGAGTTTCACTTTTTTATTCAAGATAATTGCTCCTATGAAGTTCTCTTAGGTCAACCCTTTATTTGTGAGAGTCGTATGGAAACTAAAGCCATGGATGATGGGTCTACCTATGCTAGATTTAAGTCTAAGGATGGAATGCAATCACTTCAAGTCATGACAGTAGGAGTGAATCATCCTAGGAATCGATTGTCAATTAGAAAGAAACCTATTGTTACTCAGGGTCACGAGCATGCTTGTAGTGATTGTGCACCTCGATTCATGTTTGGAGCTACATATGATCAAAATTTTGGATAGAATCCATTTTTGAGCGGGACAACAGTGGATATTGGTTTGACATCTCGCATCCAACCAACATGTACAATAGTTTGTCACTTTGTTTTCCACATTCTAGATTAGATTTTCTTCATAAGAGTCAATTGTCCAAGTCTTTTATCCAAAAAAGCCAAAAAAATTATATAAAAACAACAAAATCATGGAACATGATGAGAACATTGAGCATGTGATTGAGACATCTCATTGTTTCTCTACTCTTGAGGAGTTAGAGTTATGTCTTCAACAAAATTCTAATTCCCATATTATTCTTATTTCTTCCCTTGATGAGTATGCTCTAATCCAAGAGTATGCTCTCAATGTTGACAAGTGATCAAAATTTAGCCAACACATGATGCCTTAGTTGAAACAAAGTACAAAACTGTAGACAAAAAAATCAAACCCATAGCTCAACCATTACCTCAAGGAAGTAATGAAAAAATTATTGATGTGAAAAATGATCCAACTCTTCGGGATAAGAAAAACATAGGACATACATTCACGGATGAGACAATCAAACAGGTGAAAATTGGTAGAGATGATGACTTTCTTTTGCCAGCAGAGAGAGATAAATTTGAGGGAGTCATACGTAGCCATGGAAAAGCCTTTACTATGTATCCTCATGAGATTGGTTGTGTAGATCCTAAGCTAGTTGCACCCATGATAATCTTTACTATTCCACATATTCCATGGAATCTTCGTCCTATACCTGTTCCAAAGGCTCACTTACCTGAGCTAATGAAACTACTTAAGGAGAAGATAAACATGAGAATTTTAGAGCCATCTTTTGCACCTTACTCAAACAGATGGTTCACTGTGCCTAAAAAGAATGGGAAACTACGTTTTATTCAAGATCTCCAACCCGTCAATAAAGTCACCATAAGGAATGTAGGAACAGGACCCATTGTAGATGAGTTTGCTGAATCATTTTCAGGACATTCTATCTATTCAATGGGTGATCTATATTCTGGATATGACCAATTCCAATTAGCAATTGATAGTCGTGACATAACCACAATGAAAACTCCTTTAGGCTTAGTGCGAATGTGTACTTTACCTCAAGGAGCGACTAATTCTGTGGCTCATATGATGAGTGCTATGAATATGGTCTTACATGACTTTATCCCTCATATAACTATGCCATTCATTGATGATATTCCAATTAAAGGGAGTGAGGAACGTGTAAAGGACATTAATTTAGATTCATCGGGATGTCGTAAATTTGTTCTTGACCATATCTCTGATTGTGAAAGAATATTTCAACGATTTGAAGAGGTAGGTCTCACATTTTCCATAGAGAAATCTGTTTTTGGTGTCAACGAGGTACTTATTGTTGGACATTTATGTGGCCATTATGGTCGAAAGCCATACCGACAAAAAGTTGATGCCATTAGCAAGATTTCTGAAACATGTAACAACGTGAGTGAGGTACGTAGATTTCTTGGTGCTTGCATCTTTTATGTTATTTGGATCCCTCACTTTGCTCATGTTGCTGATTGTCTTTATGACTTGTTGAGGAAGAAACAAAAATTTATTTGGACTGACAAACACACTCAAGCTATGCGTAAATTGAAGAAATTATTGCTTGAAGCTCCCATCCTTAAGCGTGTAGACTATTCTGCTAACAAACCTATTATATTGACTGTTGATACTAGTCCTATTGGTATAGGTTGGGTCATAAGTCAAGATGATAGTGAAGGGAATAGATATGCAATTAGGTTTGGTGCCAAAATTCTACATGAAACACAACGAAAATATCCAGAGATCAAACGAGAACTATGGGGTATGGTAACAGCTTTGAAAACAGACAAAGAATATTTCATTGGTGCAAATGTCAAAGTTGAGACTGATTGTTTGCCTCTCATTGGAATGATAGCCAATTGTTCATCTCCTGATATAGCCATGCTTAGATGGATCTCATATATTAAGTTCATAAATCCTGAGTTAGTTCATATTTCAGGTAAGTCAAACTCAGTTGCTGATATGTTATCGAGAGCTAGATTTGATGATGATCTTGAAAGTGATCTAATAAAGAATGTGAATTTAGTTGACTATGTTCCACATATATATGAGTATGAGAAATTTCATGAGTCTGAGTACGAAGATGAATGGAGAGACATAGGAAAGTATCTCAGTACACTACAACCATTACCTAGCTGGACTACGAATAGATTCCGTAACATTAGGAAACGAGCTTATAACTTTTTCCTATGTAATGGTTATCTTTGGAGACATGCTAAGGGTAAGGTTAAGAATCCACAACGAGTCCTAGGAAAGAGAGGTCTTCAATTGCAAGTAATGAAGGAAATGCATGAGACATTATGGGCAGGTCATAAAGGATTTTTTGGAACATATGAAAAAATTAGAAGTACCTATTATTGGCCTAGGATGTATGTTGACATTAGTAGCTATGTTTCTACATGTTCTACTTGTCAACTTCATTCATCAGTCAAACATAGAGATCCGTTGCATCCTACTTATCCACCTTGTATTCACTACAAGTGGGTAGTAGATCTTGTAACTATGCCTAAAGGTATCGACAAAATGCGTTACATTGTACTTGCAAGAGAAGACTTAACTAATCATGTAGAGGGACGTGCACTACGATCTAAGACCACTTACAATGTTTGCAAATTCTTGCTTGAAGATGTCATAAGTCGCTTTGGGTACATAGAGAAAGTAGTTGCCGATCGTGGAGAGTTAAATGCGAGAGAAGCTAAAGAGTTCTTTGAGCGTCACGGTATTCGTTTGTCTCTCACTACTGCATATAATCCAGAGGCCAATGGTAAAATAGAGAGAGGGCATCCACCTATTGTGAAAGCCATATCTAAAGCATGTAACGGTGACATCAAACAATGGCCTAGATTCTTACCTTTTGCACTTTGGGCAGATAGAATGACATGCACACGTACTACTGGGTATATGCCTGCTGAACTTATGTACTGTCAAAAACCATTGTTTCCAATTCAATCTCATATTTTTGCATGGTCAAATTTGCCTTGGTCTGAAAACATGTCTACTGATGACTTTTTGAGTTTGCGCATTAAACAGTTAGAACAAGGTAAAGTAAGACTTGATGATGCTGTTGAAAAATTAAGAGAATCTAGAATGAAGAATAAGCATTATTTTGATAAAACTCATCGACTGCGTCCTAATCCAATTGAAGTAGGAGATTGGGTGCTCATTTATGATAGTACATTTGACTCTCAATATGATGCACGCAAAAAGCTCACTCAACGGTGGTTTGGGCCATACATTGTATCAAAAGTCAACAACAATGGTACGTATGCTCTTTGTGAATTAAATGGTGTTGCACTAAAAACTTTGATTGCAGGTAAAAGGATAAAGCTATTCAAGAAACGTGATAATGACGAGTACATTTTGGATGAGGACATTGAAGAAGATGACAACAATGAGGCCGATTCATAAACAGGAGTATCCATGCTATAAAAAAATAAAAATATAAATAAAAAAAGGAAAAAAAATAAAAAAAACATATAAAAATATCATTAATTTTTCAAGTTCATGTTGCTTTGTTTTTTTTCAAGTTCATTCTATTTTTTTTTTTCCATGCTTGTTTCATGCATGTTTTTTTTCAGTCTTTGCATTGCATTGCATATCCACATCACTTGAGTCAAAAAGGGCAAATGATGATTTCTCTGCTTGTGTAAAATTGTATCTTAAGTAGTAACTTATCTACTAAGGAATTGATTATAATCTAGGATTGTGGAAAGATAGGGCATGTAGATTTGGAGGTTTATTTTGGTGACATGAATTTCATATATAAACATGCATATGTATCCTATATCGAAAGCATAATTGTTGAAATCCTAGCTCCTGCTATTGCATGTTTCTACATCCTTAGTCCATCTCACAACACTTGTATCGGAGTTTAAATGACTGTTCTCCGTCATCAAAAATGGTTGTACTTTGTATCGGGGTTTAACTTTTCCTCGTCAAAAAAAAAAAAAAAAAAGCTACATGTTACCAAGAAGTTTACACTTTCTTCCACCCCAAAAAAGTGATCGTAACCATAAAGTTGCCAAATCATCATCATCATCGAAAAAAAAAAAGAGCAAGCCAAAGGAGGATAAAGAGGCATAGTAGAATAAATCACGGGCTATATAAGCAGATTTATGCATTAGTGGAGTTTAGTTAGATTTCCTTGCATGTTATTAGAGAAAGAGCATATTCATATTTATGTAGGAAAGGAGTTGATCTAAAATAAGCTAAAGATGAAAGATGTCTCTTGAAAATCCTAAATCTTTGTTTATAATCATATTTAAGGTAGATTGCTTTATGAAAAAGGTACAAAATTTTCTTCAAGATGAGAGGAACTGATGCTTAAAACGACTCAATACAACCACTTCCACTTCATATTGATGCTTGTTTTTTTTTCTTTCTTGTTGCCAATGTTGCTTGTTCATTTGCATATATGTTGCCTATTTGTTCATGCATATTCATGTTTCCTGTTTCAATTATTTCTTTCATGCAAATTTTGCTTCATGTCACGTTACCTACTTATTCATGCATATAATCAATTTTCCTTCCATGTTTCTTATGTTGCCTATGAAAGAATTTGATGCCTGGAACATTTTGTTTTTCACAGATGCTAGAGTGGCGCTTCCGGAGGAATCGCAGGTTTAGTGGGGGCGAATGTCGTCGAGATTTTCTCTCCTCTCTCACTTGTGAAGGCCTACAAAAAAAACATATTTGGTGAAGGTAGCCAGAATTCCCCGAGAAGTCCAGGATGCATCAAGGATGTCAAAGGAAGGTCACATACAAAGTTTCAAAGAAATCAAGAAAGTCCATGGTAGCGGTCAAAGTTGGTCAAAGCTGGTCAAAGTTGGGAAATTAGGGCAAAAATTTCATTGTCACCAAATTAGATGAAAATCCATATACTTGTAAAGATTGTCAAAGGCAGTCTATAGAATGGATTTAGTAGCACATTGATATGCTATGTTCATTTTGTAAAAATGTATTTTTTCTAGTTTGACCCTACAAATTCTTGTATAGAAATTTATGTTAGCCATATGGGTTGGCATGTATAAAGACCATATGTGGCTACATATTTGTATAAAGTTTCAAGGCTATCCGAGCTTCCTAGACACCTTAATGCCACCTTGCAAGCTTCCAAATGAAGTCAAACTTGTACAAGTTAGATTCAGATGGGAGTTTTTTCTGCATATTCCTGAAGGAGATCTTTGGAAACATAGTCCTACAATGTTTCATCTTCATCAAAGACTTTTTGGAGGGTCAAAGAGCACAAAGTCCAGTTTTCAAGGTCACCGCAGTTTTCTAGAATAAGAAAATTGAAGGCTTGAATGTCTGCCACATGTCAAAATATGATTGAACCATGTTGTACGGTCAAGATGAGCTCATATTCAAGGGTGGAGATGCACTAAAGCATAAAGGAAGGAGGATCCACGAATTTTTTCCATAAAAGAAGACCTTTTTTACAATCAAAGATCAATAATGCAGCATTTCTCCAAAAATAGTGGCTTATCTTATCCGAATTGATGTCAGCACTGATCCGACGATCCAGATCATCCCCAGATCCAATGGTGGAGAACGAGGGCGCCTAAATTTCACTCCTTTACACTAGATTTGATAGAAAGAACAATTCCAAGCCATTGATTTGATTAATCAAATGGTTGTAATCAAAAGTAGTGATCCTAGAGTTGAGAGTTGATTTCTCTAGATCCAAGGGCCCAAATTCATTCAAAAAACTATATAAACCCCCCTCCAAACTCCTAGAGCATCATTGTTAGGCATCCATAGGGCTCATGCTAGCTTACGGTTTCCTTGAGACGATCACCCTCGGTTGAGCGAGTGAGGATCCAAGGTGAGCTAGTATGAGTATAGAACCTAGTTTCAAATTTAAGTTAGAACTCCAATTTAGGATAGGCTCTTGAAACCAGCATCTCTATTTTGACTCACCCTCGGTGGAGCGTGTGAGTGAGTTAGAGCTGATTTTAATGAGTCTTAGACTTCTTTAGTTAGACGTTACGAGCCTAGACAGACATAGGGTCACTAGAGTGGAACTCACCTTCTTACGTGTGACATTCGGTTGAACTGTCATGGTTTGAGGGTCGGAACCACCTTTGATCAGTAGACTGCTTAGCATGACGTACCACGACGATCTTTTACATGTAACTTAATTCAAATTCTTTTAATTCATGTCACTTGTCACTTGTCTCTTGTCACCTCTCTCAGTTTCTTAAGTATTTTTACATGTCTTCTATTTCTTCTATGTGTGAGAAGGCTCCGCAGTATTGCGTTGAACCAGTGAGGATGTTTCTTTGAGCTTGTGAGTAAAATCCATCTTCAAAATTCACTTGCATGCATATAATCCATACAAATCCATACATATTTATTAGTTTCTGAAAGTGTATAAGAAGCTCCAATATTGGACCATTCTTCCTTTCGAAACTGATTTATGTGTAAGGATTCCATCTATTCTCATCATGCATACATATCATCCAAAGAAGGCTATACATATGGATTAGAATTAGGAAGTGTTTAAGAAGCTCCTCCAATGGACCATTCTTCCTTCCAAATTTGATTCGTGTGTATGGTTCTCTTTCATTCTTATCATTCATGTCATCAATCTAACTTGCACACCTACATTCCCATTCCCATAATTATTTCAACATCTCTCTCTTCTCCATACTCAACATTAATTTCACCTTCACATCTTTAAACCTTCCAACATTCATTAGCTTCATACACCCTGTGTGTGCCACGACCGGACCCGATCCACCCGGATTGCGATCACCTCCACAACGATCTGGCAAGTAGGCCAATATTTTTTCAGGACACTAATGCATATAAAAGAGGTGGACACACAAGGAGAAGGAGCAAGTAGGGAGCTCCAGGAAATGTATGTCAAAATGTTATTAGAAACCCTTACAAAAATAGTGATTTTCATCACTAAAAACCAGTGTAAATACCATTTCATATTTTTGTAGTTCCATTTTGTGCAAGCCAAGGAGTCCTTGAGCTTGAGGAGCTTTAGAAGTACCTACCTATAAGTTTTCACATTTTTTAGACTTCGTTTGAAGCTCCAAATAGGGTAGAGAACCTAATTTTTAACTAGGCCGGACACTAGGTCTGGACACGACCAAAACCTAGTCAAAAACTATAAATAGAGCTAGAGAGCTCATATCTGAGGTTAGCTTGTAATAGTTTTGAACTTGTATGAGCTTTTTGAAAGTAATCTAAGAACTCCATTGCTTCTCACTCTTTGTCTTGCCGTGTGTGCACGTGTGTGTGTATGTGTGTGCATGTTTGTGTGCTTCTCACTCACGCACTTGTGCCTTCATTTGCTTGAGGTCTTCATACCATCCTCACGTCTTCCCGGATTGACATTAAAGGAGGTGCTATTCATCACTGAGCTACACCAGAGGTCTTGAAAGTGCAAGTGATATATGGAATGCTTTGGAGGAGCATTTCCAAAACACCACAAAGTCAAGGAAGGCATCCTTATGGGTAGAATTTACCACATTCAAGAAGAAGGCTTCTCAATCCATCTCAGACTATGTAACAAGGATGAAGGACATTGCAGATGCATTAGGAGCAGTTGATGAAGATATTGAGGACAAATGGAAGCCATTCATTTTGTCTATTGAATTATCACTAGATCATTTTACTCCTGAAATAAATCAGTTGCTAGGACAGATGCTAACCTTTGAGCAGGATGTCAAAGGTGAAGGTGATACAAGTGCAGGTCAAGCAATGTATTCAAAGGATAAGAAGAAGAATAGCAAAGGGAAGCAACAAATAAATGAAGATGAAGGAACAACTAGCCAGGCTAACTTCCTGAAAGGAAGAGGTGGTGGCAAAGGCAAAGGAAGAGGTAGGAGTAATAAAGATGGAGTCAAAGCTTGTTGGATTTGTGGTAAGACAAATCATTTAGCTAATGATTGTTGGCATAATACTCAGAATAATGGTGGATATAATACGAATTTTGATTCAAGAGGAAGAGGTGGTAGAAATCAAAGAGGTAATTTCAGAGGTAGAGGTAGTAGAGGTTATTTTGGAAGAAATGCAGGTAGAGGATTCCAAAGTCAACAATATAACAATACCTACTACAATTATGCTTCAGATAAGAAGGAGGATTCAACATTGATAATTGATAATGAATGCAACTTGTGAAAGGCAAAGTGAAGATCAAAGAGTCTTCTATATTGACTCAAGGTGTAGCAATCACGTGAGTGGCAATATAGCTTTGATGACTGATTTGGAGAATAAGGTAACTAATCATGTAGTTCAAATAGGTGGCAATACAAAGCACAATGTGAAGTCAATTGGATCAGTGAAGGCCAAGGATGGTAGTACTCTCTTGAGTAAGGTTTTGTATGTTCCTACAATTCCTAAGAATCTGATAAGTGTAGGACAAATTGTTGAAAAAGGTTATGAAGTTAGGTTCACTAATGAAGGAGTGTTTGTGGAAGACCCTAGCAATGGGTATAAACAAATTGTTTCAGGGAAGAAAGAAGGAAGATTGTTCACATTGAAGATTCAAGGTAATGTTGGTCATGCCTTGTTCACTTATGGAGGACATAAGATCTTTGAGTTAGATCTTTGGCACAAAAGGCTTGGACATTTCAATGAAAGAGGTATCAAAAGATATGGTTAACAATGGTTTAGCGCTTGGATTGCCTAATGTTGCAGGTCAACATATGACATACAAATGTGAGGCATGTCAATTAGGTAAGGCTCATAAGCAATCTTATTTCAAGCATGGTTTTATGTATTCAGAGAAGCTTGACTTGATACACACAGATGTGTGGGGACCATCAAAGGATTATTAGATAGGGTTTTTTGAAGTTGACCATACCCCGGGGTAGGAAAAATAAAGGATCCTTGAGATTGTTTTCCATAAAGGTAAAGGGGAATTTGGTTTGTGAATTACATGCATGAAAGTGATCTGCCAGTCATTGGAATTCAGGTCTTGAACAAACTTTGGGACTTTTACAGGTCCACTGAGAGCACTTGAAGGCATCCAAAGCAAGGGCTTTGTGCAAGCTTGAGAATCAGGTTCTCGAGCACTGAAGAACAAGGGATCAACAAGTAAGGTCGGAATATTCTCAACTCCCTTTGTCAATTCATAGGTTAGGATAAGTTCGAGTAGTGCTAGGAGTAAGTCAGGACAAGATAGGCACGTGACAAGTCAAAGAGTATCTAAGAAATCAAGTTCAAGAGATAACCTGTGTATGACCGAGAACTTCAAAGGAAAAGAACTTAACGTGGAACGATCAACTTAAGTGCGGAAAATTAACTCAAGTATACCTGACGACGTGATATCAGACAAGACCATAAACACGGTAATCAACTAAAAAAGAATCAAGTAATTGCTACAAAGGAACTCAGCAACGAGGTTGTACTTGGGCAAATTTGGGCTATTCAATTAGGCTTATGAACCTTAGATCAGGACGGCATCTAGTAAGGGATAGGCAAAGTCTTAGGTCTTCAGAGGCTAGCATTAATCATACTGCTAGGTCTTGGGCCTAGCAGCTGAGCCACCACTCGCATTACCCTAGCTCTGAGACTAGTGAATCAGAGATGTCTCAAGGCATGGACCGACCTACGGGAAGTTCAGGAGTGCCATATCTGTATAGGGTGGAAGGCCCCTACAAGACGCAGTTGGAATACATTAGGACCAACCGATTAGGTGCTAGCATCTATGAGGACGGCCTAGGAAGATCCGTGATCCAGATTAAAAACCCTAACCAATCCATAGGACTAGAGCACCCAACTGTCAAGTCTGAAAACGGAGCATACCTAGACAAGGAAGGGACAATATATGTAGTCACCAGTCACCCAGATAGGACAGATGAATTTGGGAATGTGATCTCAGAAGCCGATTTAGGTGACCTGGAGCAAGGAAACATGGGTATAGAGCCTAGGACCCCTCGAGGAAAATCTGTTCTTACTAGAATCCTCAATCCCGAGTGGGTTCCCCAGGACAACAAGAGTATAGATCTGCTTCTGAACCGAGAGACTGACAAAGCCTTTTGGATGTATAAATCTGATAGGCCAATTGATATAGGAACAATCATGATCTATGAGTTTAAAGATCCAGATAGCCCAGGTAGAGTGACCTACTTAGATCACGCTTCAGAGAGGATCTTTGTGGTTACAGAACATGACAGGCATGCTTACACTTGGAAGGGTGAATTCGTTTTTCCCCAACCAAGATCGAACGTGTCCTATGGTCACCCTGGAGCTGGAACATCCCAAGCTCAAGGAACTCAAAGAGACAGAAGTAGAGATAGGCCAGAAGTAAGCTTTGCCAACCCAGGGGGCAGAGAAAGAATGAGGATGGAAACAAATAGAGTAGAACCTGAGGTACTTAGAGCTCCCAGGAATCAAAGAAATGCGGATGAGTTCCCTCTACCACGACTTAGAGAGCACACAAGGACTTTGAGACCGACTCAGCTAGTCAAGTCCATGAAGAACTACTTCAATGGCACTGGAGATCCATACGATCATGTGGCTGAGTTTAGGCAAGTCTTGAGAGCTGAACAAGTTGAAGATCTGTTCACGCAGTACAATGCCTTTGGTCTAACCCTTAGGAACACTGCCCTGACATGGTTTCAGCCACTAAACGAGAGGCAGTTCAGGAGCATAGACCAACTTCTAGAGGCATCTATTATCGAATTCTCTAAAAGTGGCATAAGACATAACACTTCCTCGCTGATTCACAGCTTCAAGCAAACCCCTCAAGAAACCGTGAGACTTGCTGGAAGAAGATTTAGGCAATACCTAGAGAGATGCCCCGTCCCTGAGTTACCCACGCCAGCTAAGCAAGTGGCTTTGTTCTTGGATGGATTGCTAAGTACCAAATTGAGGTCATATGTGTATCTGAAGGACCCTAGGACTATAGAAGAGTGTGTACGCATGTGCATTGACATCGAGGATAACCTAGGGGAGGAGTTAGAGCTTTCCAAGATATACAAAGATTTAGATAGTGCCTCTAGCCTCTCCTCCACGCAATCCACATCAATTGAGGAACTTGCAGAGAAAGTAGCTCTGAAACTAGCTGTCTCAAGCAAACAAATCCCAAGGTTTGCCCGTGTGAAAAGATGCTATACTTGTGGAGGCGACCATATGGCGAATGTCTGTCCCATTATGGCTCAACCCCAAGTTAATCCTAGTAGCCAGTACTGCACCATAGAACGAAGTTACACCAATCACACCGCGCAAGATTGCCCCTACAATAAGCAAGCAGTTAGGCAGACGTACCCTCGGCCATACCCTCAACAAGGCAGATACCAGAGTCCATACCCACCACAATAGTATACTAGGCCTCAGCAAAATTACCAACCGCAATATCAGGCCCAACTGAGACCTCAGCCAGTGCTAGCACAACAATCACCTGCTGCTATTAATGTGATTCCGGGCTGCAGAAGAAAACCTGAATAGAGCTATAGTCCCTGTAACACCATTGATTTCTGAAAGTGACCCGAGTGACCATATCTTTGATTCAACGCATATTGAGAGCCCCCAGGCCTACCACATGCAGTCTCCTGAACATGGTGAGTCCTATTATAGTGAAGAGCCAAATGAACCTAGTTGGGAGCCAGATTACACAAACGTCATGTATGCAAACCGCAATCCTAGACCTCAACGTAGGCAAGTAAGACCCCCATTCCCGAGAGGACCATGCTACAGATGTCAGGGAGATCATCTTATTCGTGATTGTCCCTTATGTCCACCTACACAACCCCAGTCAGTGACAATTCAAGGCTTTTGCCAAGAATGTGGAGGTAAGGGACAATTCGTGATTGTCCCAGTCAGTGTCCCTAACGAGATTGTCCAAAGAATCCTAATAATATGCCAAAAATCACTCCCATTAACGTTATTGGGTTAGTGGTAGATTCCACAGGAAGTGTCACTTCCACTGCACCGATACAAGTGGTCACTAGAGCCCAAGCCTTACAGCAGAACCCAGGTGTAGGCTAGGAAAAGAGCCCAGATGTTAGTGAAACAGAGAGCATGACAAAGAAAAGGACTAGAGCTTGGAGAGATAGTCGTAAAAGAATGAAAAAACAATGGGCAAAGAAAATGAGTGAACTTGAGGAAAGCCTCAGAGAAACAAAGGCCAGGATAACTGGACTCATATCTCAAACTCCCTCTCACGCTACCCCACCACCACCATTCCCATCTCCATCTGACCCGCCACCTTCCAACCCACCTCACACAATTCCACCACCCCCAAGAGTAGGATCAGTCCTAGCAGATCCCACTCCCGAGGACCTTAATATGATGCTTAAAGCATATCAGGCCAGAATCCAAGAAGGACCAAACGTAACTGATCATGAAAAGTGCTACCCTGGAGCAGAATTAGAGCTTGAACGAACCAAAATTTGTGCTAAAATGGTGGAATTGGCTCAGACCATGTTTGAAGCCAGTCGCCTATTTAACATCTCTAGTTCAGCGAAGACACGGTTGCACTTTGATGGACTGTTAGAAAGAATAGAGAAGCTGATTGCACAATCAGAAAAGGAACCCGCCTCTCAACACAAGGACAAGGCAAGTGAAAGAGTAAGCATTCCTCCCCAGGAATCCTATGTGCCTAACTCTACGGAGCCAGACACATCATCTTCTATGAATCGGTTCACACCAGAATTCCTACGCGAGATTCAAGAAGACAAATGGGCTAAAGAGAGTGAAGTCCCTCCTCCCATTGAACTTGTGGATGATGCACACGACCAATTTCCACAAGACATCCCATCCATTTATGAGGAGCAGGAGAGCACCCAATCTCAGGAAAAATTAGACTTTGAGTCTAACTCTCTGCAAGAATTACCCCACTTCACAGGCCCATGGGAAGCTAAGTCTAAAGTTGTATGAGAGCACCCACAGTCATGGTACGAAATGAGGACTCAGTCATACCTAGGAACACAGAGGTAGTGAAAAACACCAAAGTACAGTGCAACCTCACCTTAGAAGAGCTACTCAAAGTAAGGCCAGAGCTATGGAAACATGTAGCCAAACAAGTACCAGAGATAGCAAAACCTCGTTCCCAGGTAGGATCACAGAGAACAGTGCCAGAAATACCCTTGGACAAGATAGGAGACATGAGTGAGGGCGAAGAGGGAAACATATATCTTCCTATCACCCATCAAGGATACACCACCAAGGCCATTCTAGACTCAGGCACAGGTGTTGCAATTGCTACCACTTCCCTATGGAAGCGTTGGGGCAAGCCAGCACTCAGGCCCACAAGGATGAAATTGCAAATGGCTGATGGCCACATAGAGAGGCCTTTAGGACTACTTGAAGGAATAAATCTCACTACATGTGGTGTAGAGTTTGAGCACACGTTTGCTATCTGTGATTTTAGCAAGAATCATGCCTACGAGATGATTTTGGGAAGACCATTTATGCGACAGTTGCAAGTGGTCCAGGATTGGGGAACCAATTCCTTGTATTTGCAACACTTAGGTGTTACGACCAAAGTGAATCTCAAAGATTACTCTCATAGAGATGTCCCTCCTATCCAATGGAATCCCATCCATAGAGCCAAAGATGATACGGAATCGGTGCATTCCATAGGATCAGGATCCTCATGGATGCATGAAGACACCCACTTATGGATGTGCAAAGTAGCAGTAGAAGAGGAGAAGAGAGAAAAAGCCAGAGAGATAGGTGCAAAATAAACCCATAGGTCAATTCAAGACCCAGCCTATGCACCTGTAGTCTTTCCTGACGAAGAATTTGAACCCCACTGCTGGGCAGAAATTTTAGCAACCATGGATGTAGCCATCAATGAAGAACAATGGACACCACACTGTGATGAGGATGGCTATGACATTTCAGTTTTCTCCATAGAGCCAATCATGGGAGATGCCGTTTTGGAAGAGTGTGAACCTAGCCCTGATGCATTTGCGGATGCGAGTGACTCTGATCTAGAGTCAATCATTATGGACCCACCTTTTGCATCAGATGAAGAATACTTCTATGAAGTAGAATTTCAACCCCAGAGGCACGAAGAGCTTACAAATGATATAAGGCTAGCCACACATGTAACCCCTAAGGAAGAAAGAAAGAAAAGGAAGAAGAAAGAAGTCACACCAGAAGAGGAAGAATCTTTGTTTGAGGTCCCGGAAAACTTTAAAAAATATGATATAGACGATAGAAGAGTCATGGTGAGAATGCCTAAGCGTGAGGCATAATCAGGAGAGGCCTATGATAACAAAGAAACCACAAAGAAAATAGTGGTAGCCATAGAAGAAGGAGAAGAGAGATGCACGTACATAGGCCATGACCTGACAGAAGACGAAGAGCACGAATTGATAGCCTTGCTAAGAGAATACAGAGATGTATTCGCTTGGAGTTACAAGGATTTGAAAGGCGTGGATCCTGACATATGCTCACACACTATCCCCATGACCTCAGATGCTAAACCTTCTAAGCAAAAGCCATACACATATAATGATAATTATGCTGCCAAGATCAAGGAAGAGATAGATCGCTTGGTTGAAGCTGGATTCATCTATGAAATTGAGCACATTGAGTGGGTATCCCCTATTGTAGTGGTGCCCAAGAAGAATGGAAAGCTGCGTGTATGCATTAACTTGAAGAAGGTCAATGCAGCCACAATTCGAGATAACTATCCGCTTCCTATCACAGAACATCTCTTAGAAAGAGTAGCAGGCAAGGAAGTGTACAGCTTCCTTGATGGATTTTCGGGCTACAATCAAGTAGCCATAGCTCCAGAAGATCAGCATAAGACGGCTTTTGCCACTGAATGGGGCATTTTTGCCTTTAGAGTAATGCCATTTGGGCTTACCAACGCACCAGCTACCTTCCAGAGGCTGATGTACCATGTATTTAAAGAGTTCTTGAGGAAGAACTTAGAAGTCTATGTTGATGATCTTTGTGCTCATTCCAACATTAGACAAACCCATATTCCTGAACTCAGACAAATCTTTGACAAATGTAGAGAATATCAAGTCTGCCTGAACCCAGAAAAGTGTGTCTTTATGGTCAGGCAAGGCAAGATTCTAGGACACATAGTGTCAAAGAATGGCATATCCACTGATGAAGAGAAAGTGAGAGCCATAGCAGAGCTACCTAGGCCAAAGAATGTTAAGGAAGTACAAGCTTTCATGGGGCATTGTGGTTATTACCGACGGTTTATACACATGTATGCCATCATAGCAAAGCCTCTGTATGGACTTTTGACTAACTTTGAGTGGACTGATGAATGTGAGAATTCCTTCAATGAGCTTAAACGACGATTATGTTCAGCACCAATCTTGACCACACCAGATTGGAATAAGCCTTTCCATGTTCACGTGGATGCATCCAATTATGCTATTGGATGTGTACTGGCACAACCTACAGGTGAGGGTCATATGGATCTTCCAGTTGCCTATGCTAGTAGACAATTGAATGCAGCTGAACGAAATTATACCACTACGGAGAGAGAAGGGTTAGGCATGGTATATGCGGTTAAAAAGTTTAGACATTACTTGCTTGCAAATAAGTTTAAATTTTTTACTGACCACCAGGCACTGCTATATCTCGTGAACAAGCCATGCAATACAGGAAGATTAGTAAGATGGTTTCTCTTGCTAATGGAATATGATTTTAAAGTTGTGGTAAGGAAAGGGAAGACTCATTTGAGAGCAGATCATCTATCTAGGCTCACATCGGGAGAAGCCCCACAAGGAGTGTCAGATGACCTTCCTGATGCTTACTTGTTTAATTTGGAAGTGGTGCCGCAGTGCGCTAAGTCATTAGTGCCAGTATTGACATACGGGCCTAACCACCCAGTAATAAACACACAGGATAGAGAGGTAGTAAAAGCCCAAAAGTATCACATCATGGCAGGAAGTATGTACAAGCACACAGATCAAGGGATCTTGGCTTGTTGTGTGGAAGAGGATGAGTACGCTAAATGGTTGCAATTAGCACATATAGGTGCATTAGAGCAACACTACTCAAAGCAACGAACCCTACAGACACTAAGAAGACTCGGAGTGCATTGGCCAACTATGGAAGCTGATGTTCAAAATTTGTGCAAGGAATGCTCAATCTACTGCACTAAACCACCTGTGGAACATGCCACTCTTTATCAAGTATCCATAGTGCCAGATTGGAGTGAACCACTAGTATCCTTCCTGAGGACGAAAACATTCCCTCTAGACATGACTCTGGCTAGGAAAAGGAGTTTAGAGCAAGAAGCCCTGGATTACTTACTCCTTGGTGATAATCTATACAAACGTGGTAAAGATGGTTACCTCAGACTATGTGTCCATGAGAGTGAATATCTCAAGATCTTGGAAACTGCTCACCAAGGTGTAGCAGGAGGACACTTTGGACCAGACTGAGTGGTTAAAGCGATCCTATTTGCAGGCTTGTGGTGGCCGACCCTTCACATGGACGCACATACCTATGTGAAGAGGTGTGATGTCTGTCAACGAACTCAGTATCCTATACGCAAGGATGAGATGCCACTGAAACCCATGATGGGTGGACGTGCATTCTCTAAGTGGGGAATAGACTTTGTAGGTCCTATTAATCCCCTAGCTAGGGGTTCACATGCTGAATACATCATTGTTGCCACAAACTATCTAACAAAGTGGAAAGAGGTAAAAGCTACGACAAAGAACGATGCTCAGACAACTGCTAAATTCTTGTTTGAGAATGTATTCACAAGATACGGGCTACCTATAGAGCTAGTCAGTGATAGAGGCACTCACTTCTTGAATGAAGTGATTGAAAATCTGCTCCAAGAATTCTTGGTAGTTCATAAGAAGTCTGCCCCCTACCACCCACAAGCTAATGGGCAAGCCGAAAGCACAAACAAGATTCTGTGCAATGTACTGACGAAATTAGTGAATAATAAACGCTCTGATTGGGACAAACAGCTACACCATGCTGTTTGGGCATACCGAGTCGCCTATAAAACGGTACTCCAAGCCACCCCCTTACAGATGGTATTTGGCCAAAACATAGTGCTACCGTTGGACTTCTTGATACCTACATTGAAGGTAGCACAGGAGCACGAGTGGACGGGTCATGAACTCTCTTCGAGGATTTTTTATCTGGAACGACTAGGTGAAACAAGACTAAGAGCGGCAACGGGAATATATGCAGCTAAGAAAAGACAAAAGGCATACTTTGATGCCCACGTGAAGGATAAAGGCTTGAAGGCTGGAGACTTAGTTTTAGTCTACACATTGAAGCAACATGCGAGAAAATTAGAGAAGCGTGGCTATGGACCCATGATCATTAATAGAATCTCAACAAGTGGAGCAGTGCAACTAGCCACATTAGAAGGCGATGTTCTCCCGAGCTACATAAGCGGATGCAGGGTCAAGTTATATCAGGAACCTCTCACAGAGGAAATGCTAAGTCGACTCAATACTGCTAAGAAACACAAAGAAGAAGAAAAGCGAATTTGAGAAGAAGCTCAAGCAGAAGCTTTAGAGTGCATACGGAGAATGAAATTAAGAAGACAAGGCAGAGAGCAACCTAGGCCAGATGCATGTGCAGATCAAGGATATCACGTGGCTATGTGTGAAGTTTCAGGTGTCAACTCTCATAGGATAATTGATCGACGTCCTTTTATAAAGGGTGCAAGGACTGTAAGAGTCTTGATTGACTCAGGTGCAGCCACTAGTGCTGTTAAATTTTCGTACTGTCAAGAGTTAAAACTAACTGTCAATCCTATAGAAGCATATCTCATAGGATTGGGAGGTGTGGAAACCCCTTGCATGGGCGAGGTGGAACTTCCCCTCTATATTCAAGACGAAGCCATGACAGTCAAAGTACTAGTGTGTCAAGATGAGGACCTCACTGAGCCTCTTGTCTTGGGTCAGGACTAGATCTATGATCATGCAGTCAACCTAAACCTAAGAAGCGGACTTCTTCAGGTATGGGTAAATCATAGTCGAATTACAGTTGAATTGGAAAATGAGGCACTCAAGGAACTAGGTAAGGCACGAGCTCCTGGTCCTTCCAGGGGCGCACATGAAGTTGACAATGTTATTCTTGTCCAAAACAATGTGATGCAGAAAGAGGATTGTCTCAACAACGGAGTCAAGGATAAGAAGGCACTCCCTTCTGTTCCAAAGGCCAGAGGGATGCAGCAACCAAAGGCAGATCAAATACAGAAGAAGCAGAACACTACCTATACAGGAGGCCAAAAAAAGGAGCAAAGCAGATTGTTTGAGCTGTTGAAACAAGTATGGAGGCAAAAAGGCAAACACCCTGCTGCGACCAGGCCAACCCCACGGCCAAAACCTCTTATTAGTAATCAACAACACGACACTAATAAGAAGTCTTTCATAAATTCTTCTGCGAAAGTAAAGTCTATTTGGGTACCCAAGAAGTTGATGAAGGCCAGCCCACAATCACGACAAATCTGGGTGCCTAAGGCTTGCTTGCAGGCTCAAATAGCTACACCGAGGCCACACCCGGTACAACATGTTTCACTCACTCGAACATCTGATGCCCAGTCTTACACATCACGCACAGACACATATTCTTCCATGCGCAAAAGTAGAATCACTCGTAAATGGGTCCCTAAAAAGCCTCATTCTCAAGTAGATACCCCTATCAAGCTCTCCAGAGTCTCCACAAAATCAAGATCAAAACCCATCCACTGCATTTGGCAACCTAAAACTTGTAATAAACCCCCGGACCCCAGTTGTAAATCCATGCCCACCTACTAACTACGTCACTCTCAAACTACATCATTCCACCTAGCTCCTAGGTCTAACCAATCCCTAACTACACACACAAGCACCGAGCACTTAATAGCCTACTAATCTCTCCCGAACCTCATGTTAATGTTGTAATGGGGACCAAAACGGTTCTATCTCGTCCTTTACAATGTTAACACCGGTTTCTACATTCTCACAGAATCAGGAGACAAGAAGTAACATGGCAGATACGACAGGAACTAGCTCCCAGGCAGGCACTAGCCCCCAAGTCGTGGACATTGAAAGCCTTCCCGTTGAGGAGGAATTGAAGGAACGCCCAGTGGCATTGAGGGCATTACACGCCATACCGGTTCAGAATCCTCCACAGGGGCACACAATGCCAGTCAGCAAAAACTCACATTGGTTCAGTGATGTGGCAGGACCCCTAGGTGAAGGCACTTACATGTGGGAGGCCGAGATAGAATTCAATGGGCGCTGGGGCAGATATCACTTTTTCACCAGGGAATTTGAGAGATTGCAGAATAATGAAGGACTGAAACCTATATGGAAGAAGGCGGGACTCTACGATTACTTCAAATTCCAATTGCCAAAGCCCGATTTTCTAAGATGCTCTTATTTGATTAGCACCCTCACTCCAAGCAAAGACAAAAAGGGATACACCTCCTTTGTCCTCCCATCTCTCACAAGGGGCAATGAGCTGAAGCGTTTCAGGTTGACTATCAATTTGGTAAGGGAAGCTCTAGACATGAAAGGTATGCACATTCCTATGGAGAAAGAGACTATGGTCCCTGACAATATGAAGAACAGGAATCTGACGAAATTAAAGGACATGGTGGCAATGACACCTACGATTGCCATTCATTTGCGAATGGTCATGCAAAATTTTGCATTTCCCGCTCAAGAGAGGTTCACAATGCCACCTAAGAAGATATGGTTTAGTCTATACTTGGCTGATGCCTTTTATTTGACAATCAACATGCCCCACTGGATTATCGACCAAATCCACTTGGCTCATCAAAGGTGGTATAAGAAATAAAAGTCTGTACTGTATGGATGTTGTGCCCTCGCCAGGATTGTGTATAGATTTTTGGCTTATGATGTGCCAGTGCAGAGGGCATTAAATTGGACCAGGGTACAAGAATTCCAACGTAGACTATCAACCGCAGGACCGCCATCTAAGAAAATGAGAGGCGCAGTTCAGATGCCATGTGCACAACCGCGCGGTGCGACATTGACACCAGAGACAACTCCACGACTTCCAAGGCAGGTACAACCCTTCACTATCAGATTACCAAGAAATAGCACTGATGGACCAAATCTAGTGTTTCCACCTGTACCAACCGACCTAGAGTTCCCTCACAGATTCACTTTAGAAGACCTAACTGATGAGGAGGTAGCCAGAATCATAGAGGCTGTTAACGCGGAAGTCGAGGCAGAGCAAGCTAGTGGACAACAAACTGCTACAGACCAACCCCATCCCAGACAACCAGAGGTCGTCGATGTGGAGGGTGAAGAAGAAGAAGAACAAGAGGAGGAACATGATGGACAATCCGAGGAAGAAGAGCAAGAATATGATCAGGAAGCTCTACAGGTACTTGAAGGTGCCCCAGCTTATACTAAGGCATTGAAAAAGCTCTATGATACCATGAACAGAGTTCAAGAGCAACATAGACTATCCCTAGCAGCAAGAAAGGCCCTCATGAATCAAATCCTTGAGGAGGAAGGCGTAGACGAGCAATACCGTGCTACTCTTGACATGATATCTGAGGCTTTAGGAGTACCTGAGACGGTGCATACCGCCCTTGCACAAGCACGAAGAACAGAGCGAAGATACGGCATACGTCCCCCTCGATCAGGAAAGCAGATGAATGTATTAGTATCAGAACCACAAGGCACATCCACAACCACGGGCACTGCACACACTGTCCATGATACCTGCCTCCAACTCCACCACATTCACCTCCCACAACCAGTGTAACCACTACTGTCACCGCCTCCGAGTCCACTACCCATACCGAAGCACAAACCGTCAATCAACCCACACAACCCACAAACCCTACCTCCACCTCTTTTGCCTATACGGCCACTGAAACAGTAATTTTAACTGCAGCCACAGAAAACCTCATTCCCCCAATCACACTTCTGGGCAGTTCATATTCACAATTGCACACACCACTGTACACTTTCACCACTGTCACCGCACCCACAATTCCAATATTCACAATCACTCCCACTACTGCATCCACCGTTGATCTTATGGACATATCACCCACCTCCGCACCTCTCCCTCCCCCCATACACCCACCATCTTCCATTCCCCCACCTCCCACTTCACCATTTTCCAGCACCGCATCCACACTTCCATTCCCCTTCCCCTTTCCCTTCCCTTCTGCATTCAACACCCTTCCTGCATCCACCCCTATTAATAATGTATTTAATAATATGTATCAATGTATGTCGCAACTACAACAGCACTACCAGCATCTTGATAATCAACATACGCGACTCTTTCAAAGTCATGAGGAACTTCAACTACTCTTCATTGATCTCGAAAGGGAAAAGCGGCTACTACAACAACAACATGCCACCTTACAGGAACAACACAAACACTTAGTAGCCAACCCACCCCAGTCAGATGCAGAAGAAAGGAAACAAATGGATGATTTGCTGCACTCCCAGATAACGGAGAATCTCAAGCTCAGACGCAATCTGGCCCTCCTACGAAAACACGTCTACAGCACTCGAAGAGAATAAACGGTTGCAGAAACAGAATGAAGAGAACTTGGAAGCAGCAATGGAGGGTTCCCCGGAGGAAATCGACCCAGAGAAATTCAAGGTCATTCCCTTAGAGAATATGCAAATTGTGTTAGAAACTAATGCCGACCTCCTGGAGGCCCATGCAGCATTAGAACGAGAAAGAGATGACCTACTTAAGCAACTGGCAACTCAGCAGGAGTCACCAAGCAAAGTCACAGCCGCAGTTGCCACGTCTGAAGAAGTCAAAAAACTCAGAGCAGAACTAGAAGAATTACGAAGTAAAGTCATGCAATACGAGCGTCAACCTTCGCCTCTTGTAGAGCCCGAGCCTGAAGACTTAGTGCCAATTGAAATAGAGGAAACTTTCGAAGACCCATACGTTCCCATGCCGGCACCAGGGGGCAAGCAAACAGAAGAGGGCATGGACACCATCGAGATAGAGGCTCCTGAATGGATGCAGAGGCTAGAGAAAGTGGCCACAACCCATGATGACAGAGTGGCAGTTCAGATAGCTTCCATGTCACATTTGGAAGAGGTACTCATAAAAGCGGATTACTTTAGAAACCTCTCCCATCATAGGTGGATCGGCACATCCGACGATTTGTATGTTCCTTTCTGTGTCTTAATGGCGGATTACAATGCCGAAATCAAGCAACACACCTCAAGAGAACCAACCTCGGCTACACAGTTTGCACCGGATGACATCCCAGCAAGTGCCAAGCAGGGCAATATACATCAACCGACGTGGAGGATTCGTCTACTGGAAACCTACCCAGAGATGGTAAGAACATGGAATAACATGCCTTTGTACATCAAATACAACCCATGCTACTGCCCTGTATTTCGAAGAAGGTCATGGCCGGAATACACAAAAACTGTGCTGATAACCAAAGGCTGCGAGAAATGGCTCAATTATGTCTACTTAGCACCACTTAAAGGCCAACCTACCATAGGATATATGATATCGACGATTCGGCATTGGGGGGTCAGGTTCAAAAATGTACCAGATGTCATGGCCCAAATGTGCCTTAAAATTTTTGAACTCATGTTGGTCACCTTCAGGACTTTCAAAAATGTCAAGGAACCTCATCTGTCAGCTCTTGGATTTAATGAAGGTAATCAGGACCTTGTCTACAACATGAGCCCAACCCCATCAATTAATGTTGTATATGCATGGCACGCGCGTATCAAGTATCTACCAGCTTGCTTCAAACAGACGTTTGAAGAAATGTTTGTCACGGGATTCTGGGAATATCACTCAGAGATATTCATTCCCAAACCATCACATTTATTGCAGTTGTTTGCCATGGAACAAGCTCTCCATTCAGAAAAGTTACGTATACCACATCCAGAGGTTCTCGGGCCGGTAGATTGGGATGCTCTACTCACGGACTTGGCCAAAGGGTTGCGGATTGCAAACATCACTTAGCACAAGACGTTGTTGAGTACTACATCCAACGACCCACCCAACAAGGGTCTGTCAGGGACGACAGACGCGAGAGAGGGGGGGGTGTTGGAACTGAGGGACTCACCAGGCAAGGAAGCTTACGAAGGGAGTCAAAGAGAAGAGAAAGTACAAGCAGACAGAGCAGTCAACGACGATCTCGCAAGTAGGCCAATATTTTTTCAGGACACTAATGCATATAAAAGAGGTGGACACACAAGGAGAAGGACCAAGTAGGGAGCTCCAGGAAATGTATGTCAAAATGTTATTAGAAACCCCTACAAAAATAGTGATTTTCATCACTAAAAACCAGTGTAAATACCATTTCATATTTTTGTAGCTCCATTTTGTGCAAGCCAAGGAGTCCTTGAGCTTGAGGAGCTTTAGAAGTACCTACCTGTAAGTTTTCACATTTTTTAGACTTTGTTTGAACCTCCAAATAGGGTAGAGAACCTAATTTTTAACTAGGCCGGACACTAGGTCTGGACACGACCAAAACCTAGTCAAAAACTATAAATAGAGCTAGAGAGCTCATTTTTGAGGTTAGCTTGTAATAGTTTTGAACTTGTATGAGATTTTTGAAAGTAATCTAAGAACTCCATTGCTTCTCACTCTTTGTCTTGCCGTGTGTGCGCGTGTGTGTATGTGTGTGCATGTTTGTGTGCTTCTCACTCACGCACTTGTGCCTTCATTCGCTCGAGGTCTTCATACCATCCTCACGTCTTCCCGGATTGACATTAAAGGAGGTGCTACTCATCACTGAGCTACACCAGAGGTCTTGAAAGTGCAAGTGATATATGGAATGCTTTGGAGGAGCATTTCCAAAACACCACAAAGTCAAGGAAGGCATCCTTATGGGTAGAATTTACCACATTCAAGAAGAAGGCTTCTCAATCCATCTCAGACTATGTAACAAGGATGAAGGACATTGCAGATGCATTAGGAGTAGTTGATGAAGATATTGAGGACAAATGGAAGCCATTCATTTTGTCTATTGAATTATCACTAGATCATTTTACTCCTGAAATAAATCAGTTGCTAGGACAGATGCTAACCTTTGAGCAGGATGTCAAAGGTGAAGGTGATACAAGTGCAGGTCAAGCAATGTATTCAAAGGATAAGAAGAAGAATAGCAAAGGGAAGCAACAAATAAATGAAGATGAAGGAACAACTAGCCAGGCTAACTTCCTGAAAGGAAGAGGTGGTGGCAAAGGCAAAGGAAGAGGCAGGAGTAATAAAGATGGAGTCAAAGCTTGTTGGATTTGTGGTAAGACAAATCATTTAGCTAATGATTGTTGGCATAATACTCAGAATAATGGTGGATATAATACGAATTTTGATTCAAGAGGAAGAGGTGGCAGAAATCAAAGAGGTAATTTCAGAGGTAGAGGTAGTAGAGGTTATTTTGGAAGAAATGCAGGTAGAGGATTCCAAAGTCAACAATATAACAATACCTACTATAATTATGCTTCAGATAAGAAGGAGGATTCAACATTGATAATGAATGCAACTTGTGAAAGGCAAAGTGAAGATCAAAGAGTCTTCTATATTGACTCAAGGTGTAGCAATAACCTGAGTGGCAATATAGCTTTGATGACTGATTTGGAGAATAAGGTAACTAATCATGTAGTTCAAACAGGTGACAATACAAAGCACAATGTGAAGTCAATTGGATCAGTGAAGGCCAAGGATGGTAGTACTCTCTTGAGTAAGGTTTTGTATGTTCCTACAATTCCTAAGAATCTGATAAGTGTAGGACAAATTGTTGAAAAAGGTTATGAAGTTAGGTTCGCTAATGAAGGAGTGTTTGTGGAAGACCCTAGCAATGGGTATAAACAAATTGTTTCAGGGAAGAAAGAAGGAAGATTGTTCACATTGAAGATTCAAGGTAATGTTGGTCATGCCTTGTTCACTTATGGAGGACATAAGATCTCTGAGTTAGATCTTTGGCACAAAAGGCTTGGACATTTCAATGAAAGAGGTATCAAAGATATGGTTAACAATGGTTTAGCGCTTGGATTGCCTAATGTTGCAGGTCAACATATGACATACAGATGTGAGGCATGTCAATTAGGTAAGGCTCATAAGCAATCTTATTTCAAGCATGGTTTTATGTATTCAGAGAAGCTTGACTTGATACACACAGATGTGTGGGGACCATCAAAGGATTTTAGTATCAATGGTTCAAGGTATTATGTGATTTATGTTGATGATGCTACCAAATGGATCATTATCTATGTGATCAAAGATAAGTTAGAGGTATTCAATACATTCAAACATTATCATGTGTATGGAGAGAGAATTACAGGTCATAAGTTGAAGAGTCTAAGGTCAGATGGAGGGGGAGAGTATTTCTCTAATGAGTTTAGTGATTATTTGTGGAATGCAGGTATAAAAAGGGAAATTACTTGCAGGTACTCTCCTCAACAAAATGGTGTAGCAGAAAGGAGGAATAGAACTCTTGTTGAGTTTGCAAGATCCATGATGAAGGAGAAAAATTGTCCAAATTATTTGTGGGCTGAGGGAGTAAACACATCTACTTATTTGGTCAATAGATTACCATGTAAAGCTTTGTAGGGTATGACACCATATGAGGCATGGTGGGGTAAGAGACCTACTCTAGATCATTGCAAAGTATTTGGATGTTTGGCATATGCATATGTGCCATCACAATTGAGGCATAAATTGGAACCTAAAGCTGAAAAATATGTGTTCATTGGATATGATGATAAGCAGATGGGATATAGGTTGTGGAGTCCATCCACAAAACAGTTCCTTGTATCAAAGGATGTTACATTTGATTGCAAGGTACTTGGTATGCAGGTATAATCAATATTTATGTAGGTGATGAAGAAGTTGTGAATCAAAAGAAAGGTAAATCAAAGGTTCAGATATTTGATGAAGAGGAGAACAATGAAGTACAGGTTGAAGTTGAAGAAGTGCCAAGATTTGATCCAAAGTGTGATGAACCAGAAACCTCAAGAAGTGGAGAACTCAGAAGGTCATCAAGACACAAATGGCAATGATAAAGGCAGATGAAGACCCTTCTACATATGAAGATGCAAAAGGTAAGGAAAATTGGGAGAAAGCTATGCAGGAAGAGTATGATGCATTGATGGAGAATCAGACATGGGATTTGGTTCCTAAACCAAATAGTCAGAAGATCATTGGATGCAAATGGGTCTACAAGACAAAGAGGTTTGCAGATGGAAGTGTATCTAGGTATAAAGCTAGACTTGTTGTGAAAGGATTTGCTCATACATATGGTATAGATTATGATGAGACCTATAGTCCTGTGGCAAAGATGACAACCGGTAGGACACTCATAGCCATTGCTGCATGTAAAGGTTGGAAATTATGTCAATTAGATGTGAAGAATGCTTTTCTAAATGGTTACATTTTAGATGATGTTTTCATGGAGCAACCACAAGGATTAAAAAATGAAGGTATCTAGATCATGTATGTAAGCTCAAGAGAGCTTTGTATGGTTTGAAGTAGGCCCCAAGGGCATGGAATTATAGACTTGTGAAGTTCTTGAAAGAACTTGGTTTCCAAGTATCTAAAGCAGATAGTAGCTTGCTTGTTAAAGCAAGTGATGATGGGTTCATTTACATATGCATATATGTTGATGATATAATTCTTACATGTACAGATGAGAAAGGCATTCAAAGTCTAAAGAAGCAAATGGAGAAAGAGTTCAAGATTAGTGACTTGGGAGACTTGTCATATTTCTTGGGCATGGAGATCTCATACACTCAACATGGAGTGTATGTAACTCAAGAAAGGTACTTGAGAAACTTGTTGATCAAGTTTAAAATGAATGATTGCACGCTAGCACCTACTCCAATGGAGGTGAATCACAAATTGAGCAGATATGGAGGAGAAGAATTCAAGGACATGAAGCTATATCAAAGTTTGGTTGGTAGTCTGATCTATGCTACTTTAACTAGGCCTGACTTGTCATATGCAGTTGGAGTATTATCTCAATTCATGCATTGTCCTAGGAAAGAACATTGGATTGCAGGACAAACATTAGGAAAAAAGGTGAACCCTGGATGGGCCTTTTAGCTCAAAGAGTGATTAGTGATGGACCAATCAGAAGAGGGTGGTGGCCACAGTCTATACCCTATAAAATACTAGGCTGAAGGGGGAAGAGGGGACAAGATTCCTCTATGTTCAGGGTTGTCTTCTAGAGAGAGAAGAAATCTCGTAAAATTCAAAATTTTTTAAAAGTTGTAAAACTCATCATAATACCATTAAATGACCTCCATATCACTTTGCAGGGTCAAAAGTGCTATTTTTGACTTCTAATTCAAAATCCGTGCATATTTGTGGACTAAAAAAGTGACTTTTTTCAAAATGACTCAAAAAACTCTATTTTCCCTCTTCAAACTCCCATTTTCATACCCAAAACCCAAAAAGTCATATTTTTCACCTCTATTCCCTCCATACCATACAACAGAAGCATTGTTTCTCCTCCTACCATTCTCCCAACTTCTGCAGCAATGACAACAACTCTTACTCCCATGGAAAGCTCCAGAGCTCGTAGGAGACCAAAGGACGAAGTTCACACAATGACGTGCCACAACATCAAAACAATGGAAGGAAGTTGGCTACCACAAGAGTTTTGCAAAGGTGCATGGGTGTACATGCAGCCATCTGGACTTGGTCCTCATCGTGTTCGAGATCGTGGAAATTTGGATCTTCATTGGAAAGGTAAGCTCTTAGGCTTCAAGCAGCAAACACATGGTGGGATGGTTGCTATTGTACAACATGTCTTCACAGTTTCAACCATGAAGTCAGAAAACTCCAATAGAATTAGATATCCAATCCATTGTGAGTATTTCTATTTTCTCAATGCTTCATGGTGTTAAATGTCTTAATTACTCATCTCATATGTTTTTCATTGCTACAGTCATATTTCCTTCTAGTTTAGTGGAAGAGCAACCACTTCATAGTCTCACAGGAACTTTCAAAGCATTACATGCAGACATTGGGGCATTAGTGTTTCCAGATGTACCTCCTGCTAAACTTATTCGTGAAAGGATCTTCTTTTACACTCACGAGTACATTGTTCCTTCCACAGATGGTGAATATGGAAGGTTGGAGATTATCAAAGTTGACTCTCTTCTTAGTTTAGAGTGGCCAAAACCTGATTTTTGGTCCATATCATCTTTCAAGCGTAAGATGGTGATGGACATACATAACTCTTTGAAATTCACACGCGTATCTAGATCAATAGGTCTTCATTGGACTCTACCAATCCATTGCTTTGTTTTCATATTTCAAGGCATTCCTTTTGTAGAAACTCCTACAATGTTCCTATGTAAAGATATTACATACGAAGCAGTAGAAGGATTGTTAGGGGAAAACTGGGGTTATGTAGAATGATTGTCAAAAGGGGATAGATATCGTTGTAGAATTGGTGACACAGGTATAGGGTTTCGCTATTTAAAACATCGCACCTCATTGTACATCAGATTTTATTATGATCGTTGGATGTGTAAACTAGGAGAGTGGATAGCTTTGCAAAGCTCGGAGGGATCTTTAGCTTCATTTGAAATTAATGTGAAGTTACCAAACAATGATATGGAGGTGGTTTTAGTTAATCAACATTGGAACTTGGCCAACTTGAGAGAGCACTTACTTATCATGGGATATGACGATCTTCATGATTTCAAATTTCGAATACGAGGGAACAAGGTAAGAGTTGTATTCCATATATACATACATATATATATATATATATATATATATATATATATATATATATATATATATATATATATATATATATATATATATATATATATATATATATTATTCTATCACTATTGTTCATGATTTGAAAATGTTTTACTCTTTTATGAATTGTCCACAGATTGGAAAGAGATTGGAAGACAAAATCAAGGTTCTTGCAGATTGGAGCATGGATGGAACTGACATTTCATTGTCATAACTCTTTTTTGTAAAGATACTGTGAAACCTGTAAACAAACCTATTTTTGCAATGAAAAATTTTTCACATTTGCTTCAAGGATATTTTGGCCACATTCTACTTGTATCTGTAAATTCTCAAGGTTTTTCTTGAAAGAGCATTCTTATTGTTTATTTCCTTTGATGTGATCTCAAATGTCAAAGTTTTCCCTTTCAAGACTCTTATGTTTTAATTTAAGGAAAAGTCACTTCTATGAAAAAGTGGGACCCATCACTTAAAAATTCTAGAAAAGTTATAAATAGGAGTCCTCTCTCCTCATTTCTCACTTTTGCAACCACATTGAGTGTTAGAACAGTCTGCATTTGCAAGCTATGGCTTCCACCTCTGTACCTACTAAGAGTGCACGCCACAAGTTTCTAGAATTTTTGGAGGATTCAGATTACAAAGGTCAACATGACCTATATGATCTTCTCTCCAAGGTTCCTGACCTCCATGGAACCGTGCAAATGAATGCCGATGCTTTGGAGGAGCTACTTCAATATATGCAAGTTCATATATTGCGTTTCTCCATTGAAATACCACCATATGATGGAACTTGGGTTCCATGTGACCTTCTCACCTACATTCACAAAGGTGATGAGGCTTTTGCAAAACGATTGAAACGGTTCCAGGCAATTGCAGAGGAAGCAGGGCACCTTCTTGATGAAACTGTGCCACTTATAAGGAAATTGAATAGGAAACGCAAGATGGGTCCAAAATATCTTTCATTCATTGCTGCCACAATTTTCTTTGTGAATGAGGAACCAGAACCAATTCCTCATGAGATCCCTCATCTTCTTACAGGTGGTTTTGTCGAGGATAAAAAGGAACCACCTCAAGAACCCTTGAATCTCCTATTAGAGAGAGAAGCTATTGAGAAAACTTATCCTCTTGGTGTGGATGATAAGTTGAAAGAAGTGCCTAAGCCATCCACCTCTTCCGAGCCAGAAGCAACTATTCCAGAGGTGGAGATTGAAACTTTTTCAGTGGTTCTTGTCGAGGGACAAGAATATTTGTTTTTACATGATGTAGAGAAGGCATTTGGCTACGGCTTGATGAATGCCTAAGTTTGTTTTGTAATTTGTCAGAGTGTCCTTTGGATAGTACCTCTGAGTTGTTGGAGAAAAAGTGTTTGCCATTTGGTGACTCAGTGGCCGACACAATAAAATTGGTTTGCAATGACATACTCACAAGTGAACATGAACATATCACAGAAGAACAATTTAATAATGCACAAGAAAGGATATTGGAATCAAAAATTCCCTCCTCACCAGTAATCGAGCAGAGTGGGATGTCCCACTCCAGCATTAATTTACAACTTCAAGAGAGAGGAGAAGAAGAAGATAGAGTTCAGGATGTAAGTATCTTCAATTCATGTCATTCATTCTCACAAACACATGCAGCTACTAATCATAAAACTTTGTGCAGGAGGTGATTGAAGTCGACAAGTTTGCAGCAAGGAGCGGAGGTGATCGAGTGGCTCGTGGAGGGGCTCATCCCTTGCAAACTACATTGGGAAACTTCCCAAAGACCATTTTGTAATTATCCATAAAGAGTTCAGTCCTCAGGGCCACTTCATGACATGGTGTCTAAAGGCCTTAAGTAAATTGCTTTGTTTATCAACCATTACACAGGGGAGTAATTGTATCTTTTTAGTTAAGAAATCCCTTGTAACTACAACCTTAGGTTCCAACTTCCGTGGAAAGGTCTTAGGCCAAATAGGTATATCTCTAGGTCTAGGTGTTAGAAATGTTGATCAAATAGCAAACTCAATTTTGACTTACACCCTACCCATGGCTTTGGAGCGTCGAAAGAGAGTCATTGAGAAACTCAAAGCCAATTGATATAAACAATTGAATTAATATCAAATTTTCACTTTGCTTTATTTACAATTGTCTCAAGTATTTTTTTTTCAGTATATTATCTAAAATTCTTTTGGACCTGCATGTGATGTATTGATGTCATGTAGGGCATTGGGAGGACCTTTAGTTTCATTCTTTTGGACTCTTGAACATTGGGTAAGCCTCCATTAAGGTCTTCTAGGGCATTGGGAGGCCAAATAAGGCACTGCCACAGAAACGCGGGAGAAGGCCCTGCAAAACGTTTGCAGGGCCTTCTCCCGCGTTTTTGTGGCAGTGCCTTATTTGGCCTCCCAATGCCCTAGAAGACCTTAATGGAGGCTTACCCAATGTTCAAGAGTCCAAAAGAATGAAACTAAAGGTCCTGACATGCCCAAGGTTACCTTACATGAGACTCAACCTTCACTAGATGGATATTTTCAAGAATGCAAATGTTCTAAGTTTCAAAATGCTCTGCTCATATGTTTCAAAGGTATAGGGAGGTCAAAATTTGTTCATATTAACTACCCCTGAACTAGCTTTACTAGTCATGATCCCTCTTTCATATTTCAAAGGCTTTGTAGGGCATTAGGAGGCCAAATAAGGCCCTGCCACAGAAACGCGGGAGAAGGCCCTGCAAACATTTTGCAGGGCCTTCTCCCGCGTTTCTGTGGCAAGGCCTTATTTGGCCTCCTAATGCCCTACAAGACCTACATGACCTTAAAAAAAAAAAAAAAAATCAGTACAGGGATATTATCACTAGATCAAAATGACAAGATAATAAAACAATCATTCATATATGAGAGATTATCACAAGAAAACACATGGAAATGTAAAATGACTACTCATATTTCATTCTAAATAATGAGATTATAAATGGAATAGAGGAAAAGTGCTAATGTTTCATTGAAAATGGCAATATTTACAAAAAATCTCTTGTCCATAGAGATCAGTTACAAAACTTAGCTACGATCACCCCTAATTCTCCTAGCTAACTGTATGTCCTTCGGTTGTATAGTGACTCGCTTAGCATGGATGGCGCACAGGTTGGAATCCTCTAGCATTGATATCAAAAATGCTTCAGCTGCCTCTTGTAAAGCTTCTAAAGCTAGAGCTTGGATCCTTAACCCTGCACAATACCTTTGTAACTCTTCTTTGACCACCCTTGCAAAGGGTCTTCTAGGTATGAGAAGCTCAGCTGTCTTTTGATAGTGCCTTATCTCTGCAAATGCCTTCGTATATCTTCTTCTTCGTTGTGGTGCTCTAGCTTGTGGTGGTGGTGGTCTTCGTTGGACATTTTCTTGTGGTCTTGGTTGGGGTGGTCTACGACGAGGTTGAAAGAATTTCTTCTTCCGTTGCACGCGTCTTGAGCTTTCTTCTTGTTCAGGATGTTGTTGCTGGCTTTGCTCTCTCTCTTGATCATTGGGTATGGCCCCCTGATTTGATGGTAGTGTCTTTCCCGCTACAGTAACCCTATGATTTGTAGGTATTTCTTCGTTACCCCATGGTGGCAATCTTTGACTCTCATCACTTGATTGTGAACCTTGTTGAGACACATCCTCATGCGATTCATCAAAATCATCATCAGAAACTACCTGTCTATGAGCACGCTCCTTCACCCTTGTCTTTGTTGGTCTCTTTGGTGATGGAGGCTCATCATATGATGATGGTGGTGATTGGGGTTGATTTACGGCCTTTTCCCTGGATTGCCCACGTTCCACTTGTTCATGCAACTGTTCACTCCCAGAGGTATGGCCACCACCTGTTTCGCGATGGGATGCAGAGTGCGAGACACTACGTCGCCTTTTGTGGTGATTCATCCATGGTGGCTTCTGAGTGCCTTGCACATAGGTAGGAAAGTTAATGGGATCCTTCCTTGCAGTTTGCTTTGTTCGTGCCATCCTCTATAGTGCTAGAATGTTGAAATGAGACAATGAGTCTCCTTTTATAGTGTTTCACTTAAAAAGGTTATGTTCACACCTGAATGGACAAAAAATAGTTTAAAAATTAAAAATTACCTGAAAAAATTGCAAACAAGAGATTAGTGTGTAGCAAACCTTATGAATTATTCAGAAAATGCCATGAATGTATTAAATGACTTCACTTCCATGATGAACCCTCTCGTGTTCTTGTAGCCCACCATTGAGCATGACGTAAAGGTCCCAATGATGACTTCCATTTTTCACTAGCTAAGTTGTGTTGATGAAATCTTGCAAGTTTTGCAACTTTCGACTCCTTGGCTCGTTCCATTGCATATGTCCTTGAAAATGCAGTACGATAAAACCAATTAAACATCTCTTCCATATAGTTTGATTGCATTGCACCACCACCATGTCGTGTGTTCTTGAAGTAAACACCTCTAGCCTTGTAATGTGACTTCTCCATTCCTTGTGTACTAAAAATCTCCAATGAACCATATCGATGCATAAAAAATGCTCCATGTGCAAATAAAATATGCTGAAATGATATAAGTACATATAACACAATCTTATCAACAAGAAAATTGAAAAAATAAGAAAACTTACAATGTAATGTGTAATATTGCTCTCTCCCCAAGATAGGATGAAACACTTTGCAAACTCCATTAATGTATCTTGAAACAACTGACGGTCATTTTTGTTGGAGCTATTAAGACTCATTAAACCTACCAACTTATCTAAGCATGACCAAACCTTCTTTCGCCTATTACTAAGGTCAATTTGAGAATCATTATCAGTGGTGATCATGCACAAGTCTTTCCATAGCTCCTTGCATTCATTTTCCTTAGGGCTTACACCTGTTCTGAAAAATTTTCTTGCCTTCTTCCCTGTCATTGACACTTGTTGCAAACTATTTTGCGATTCACCAGGTTTTTTGACAACTAGAGTTACATTACCACCATGACAACCAATCGAATTAAGCAACTCTTCCAATTTTTTGATTGCTTGTACAGATTTATCAATTGGCTTCATGGAAAATGCATATTCTATGTGGAGCTTCAATAATCTATCAAATATTCTCATGAAAGCATGCAATGTGCAAAAGTGAACATTAACTAATGGAAATGGAATAATGGGATTCCAATCTTTATCTAATGTGTCACGGTTAGGTATTTCTAACATTGGACACCTTAACAAAGGTCTATCCCATTCCGTGGAAGTAGGTGCATCTATGTATTCATCTAAGCTAGATAGTACTTTTTGTTGTCCCTTTGTTACTTTGTAGCCTCGAGTACAAAATGGACATGGATAACGAGCAGATGCACCTTGCTTGCAACCTAACATGCATTTGATAGTTTTTAAATCCCCACCCAAGTGCCAATCTATCTCAAAATCACCAAAGTTTTCTATGTGGAGCTTTGCACCATGAATTTGAGAAAGTATTACTTTAGTGATCCATGGGGTCCTACTAAAAATCCATGAAAGAACATCATTGGACTCTTTAGGTACTTCAATAGCACCTAACCACCATATTTCTTTCTCGGATTGAACACTATATGTAGACTTAGAGCTAGAGTTACAACTTTCATCAGATATGGCATTTCTCATAGCTTCATTCATGAGTGTCAAACTCAATCTCTCCATTCGTCGTCCCTTTATAATCTGGCATTCATCTAACTTCAATATAAACTGTAATTTGGTATTACAATCTGCAAAATTAGCAAAATCTTTATAACATCAAAATACAATGTATATCAAGGTAACAATAGTGCACATACCTGGTATAGTAGATTTGTAAAATTGAACCATTGCCTGTTGAAGCCTCTCCAAATCCACGAATATGTTGTTGTACTTTGTGTAAGGAAATCCATTTCCAACTGCGCTTTTCAACTCTTTTTTGGATGTAGATAAATGATAAATAGACATAGGCATAATATCCTCTATATATAAGTAGTTTCCAAGAATACTAGTTATATCTTCATTGGACATTGACTTCTTTAGCGGTACCTTGTAAGGAGATGGAAACATATTCTGTAAAATACCTTCTCTTTCTAATGAATGCTTCAAAAGGTTGTACAATGCACTGTATCCTTTAGTACTAATTCTTGCTTCATCACATACCATCTGCACGTCTCTAGGAGTGATAATATCTTGTAACTTTTTTGTGAAATCTTTAATCACTTTCTTCTTGATTAGGTTTCCTATCCGTGACTCCAAAATACTAACCACCTGCTTGTTGGTCAAACAAGAATTTAATAACCTGAATTGATCCTCTGTTGTTGATGATGCATTAACATCTTCAACGAATGACCTACATAACAAGAAAAAAAATATATATATATATACATATAAAAGTCTTCCAAAAAGAGAAACAAATACAAGCCAAACCTTATTGCAAAAACTCGTCGTTTGCGTGCTCCACCACCAATTGAAAGAGAGTCAAAGGATGTTAATGATCGTCTCCTACGTCGCATCCCAAGTGGAGTCTCTCTCAAGTGTTGGACAGTGTTTTTAAATGTCTCAATTGTTCTCTCCTTTTCTTCCATATGCTTTTCAAGCTCTGCAAGCTTTTCTTGTAAAGATATGATTGTGCTTTCAAAAGTGACCAACCTTGTATGATTTAGTTGATATTGTTGAATCCAATACTTAGTAATGGCAGTTGAATGTGTAGATAATCGTTGACAATAACCTAAGAGCCCAGCTTTACCGGCACCGATGAACTGAAGTAAAGTTGAGAGGTTATGGAATGTTGGATGGTAAGAAGACATTGGATCAGGAGGGTATAATGAACCATGAGTCCAAAGATCAATACTCTTTTCTCCAGCTTCACGACGCTCATTTTGAGAGTTCACATCATTGTTGCATTGTGTATTTGGAGCAAACTCTCTGGGCACACGAACATGGATACTTGTTGATGCTGGGGCATGAGGACGTCCTAATGTGAGGTTTGTAATAGGTGTCAACACCATCTTTTCCAACAATTAAACAATACTGAGAAAGAGACCAGAAATTTGTTTGGAAGAGATGCTAGAGCATGATTTTCTCAAGAAAAGTTTGTTTTCTTGGATGAGGATGGGTCACAGTGTGTTTTTCCACTGAGAATAGCCAAAAATGTTGAAATTTTGAAAAAGTCATTTTTTGGGTGAAGAGTAGTTACGGATTTGATGATGTGGCACTCTACTTTTGGAGGGATTTTAAAAATATTGCTTTTTCAAAAGGAAAATTAAAAACTAAACTCAAAAAAGGTCACTTCTGACATATATATTAAAAAATGAGCCCTTTCAAGTAAATAAACACTGAAATTGAGACTTAAAAAAAAAAAATCATTTTTTTATTCCCATACATGCTCGAGTTTGATGATGTGGAAAGTAGATTCCCTTTCTCTCTCTCTAAAAGAAGAGAGAGAGGAGCCTAGTAAGCCTTAAAAAAAGCCTACTCCAGCCTACTAAAAAGTGCCCTATTAAATGCACTTTGTCCCCTTAGACAACAGCAGAATGAGGCTTAATCCCTGAAAATTAGGGATCCTTACAAGGCCCATGCAGGGTTCACCCTTTTTCCTAATGAGAGTGTTGAGGTACATTAAGGGTACACTCAAAGAGGGTTTGTATTATGGTTTTACATCAGATACAAACATCAAGATCTATAGTGATACAGATTGGGCAGGTAATCCTGATGATAGGAGATCAACATATGGATACTTGTGTTATGTGGGAGATAAGTTAATTTCTTGGTGTTCAAAGAAGCAACACATAGTTGCTTTGTCATCTACAGAAGCAGAGTATAAAGGTATGGTTGAATCTGCAAAGGAAGTCATATGGCTAAAGACTCTCCTGAAGAGTTTTGACATCATTTAGAGTACACCCACTATTTATGGAGATAACATGAGTTCATTGTATCTAGCTGCTAATCCTGTTTTTCATGCCAGGACCAAACACATTGAAATTCAGTATCACTTTCTAAGAGAGAAGGTGATGGATAAAGAAATTGAAGTCATACATACTTCAACAAAAGATCAGATAGCTGATATGCTAACAAAAAGCTTGGATGGACCAAAGCTCCAGAGATTCAAAGACATGGCAACAATAAAAAGACTAGAGAAAACATCAATTGATGATTGAGGGGGAGCTGTTGGTGCAAGGCAATCAACATTGAAGTTTTGATGAAAAATTGAAGTCAAGGACTGAAGAAAAAAGATCAAGTTATGAAGCATGAAGGAAGTGCATATTCAAAAGATGAAGATGTGTACACATATGTACATTAATTTAGAGTTAGCTCACTTATACTTTTGATCAGTTATGAGCTTGTAAATATTTGACTATATATACAAGGGAAAATGTTGGGACAAATATGAGAGAATGTGTAAGAACAATATTTGAGGAGAACTAGATGTCATTAGACACTTTAGAAGTGAGTAAGATATCTCTCACCACTCAGATGTCAAAATTTTCAGAAATGGAAAAATGTTGTGCTCGATCTTTCTGAGTATTCTCCTTCTGTGTTTGATCATTTCAAGAATCCTTTTGTAGATGTCTAATTCCATAGTTAATGAGTCTATGATTAAAGTTTGAAAGCCTAATTGTAAACAAGCTGTGAGAATTATGAGTAGGAACATTTGTATGTAAGAAAGTGTCAAGTGTCTTCTGAAACAGGCATAATCCCGATGGTCAAAGAAATGGTCAGCTCTCAGTGCACAGTGTAAAGTTTTGCACAAATGAGGAGTCAAAATCTAAGTTGGAAGGTAAGCCATCTATGGCTAAAAGCATTTGCATAAACGGGTTCTAGATTGAGAGAACCAAGTGTTAGAAGTTACAGGTGTCTGAATCGACCTCTTAGAAGAATAGTTTTAGACATAGGTGACTTGTTGAGATCATTTGTCAAGATCTACTAAGTCTTTTGAATTTAACTTGGAGAAGGTGTGCAAACTATAGATGACACCTTGTGCAAAGTTTTATAAAAAAACGTTACACATTTGATAAGTCAATGAGAGAGGTATATGCAGCAGACTTTCTATGTAGTCATCTTCTTCACAGTTTGATCAAAATTTTGATAATTGATCATTGATCCTCTAAATTGGTGAAGGTTTTGAGTTACTCTTGATATAGAGGTGCTCTAACTTCAAGAGTAGCTTGTTCTTTTCAAAATTAACACTCTCCATCACAATTCTAATAGCTTTGGCTTCAACTTCTTTTTTGATGATGAGTTTGAAAGGGGCTAGTGCATCTTTACCATATACCAAGAGGAATGGAGTCTCGGCAATGGAGCCTCTTCTTGTTGTATGAAAGGCCCAAATTGCACTAATAAGATCTTATGGCCAAAGGCTATGGTGGTCAAATGCCAACTTGTATAGTAGCCCAATCGAAATCTTGCTGGGTGTTTCTTCTTGCCTATTTTCTATGGAGTAATAGGTACATAACTTCTTGTGGAAGATCCTATACCTGTCAAAAATGAATTGCAAATGATTTACAAAATGTGTTCCCGTGTCACTAATAAATTCTAGTGGGCATCCAAATCATGAAAAAATTTGATTGTAAATAAACTTGGCCATTTTCCCAATGATGCAATCAAAAGTAGCCTTAAATTCTACCCATTGTGGAATAGCATGTGGCCATCAAAATACAATTTTTACCACGAAGTTGGCTAGTTGGACTGATGGGTCCAGTGAAATTGAGACCCCACCATTCAAAAGGTTGGCACCCATTTGAAATGACTAATGGTTGAAAATTTAGCCTAGTTTTCCTAGGAGGACATCTCTGATGGATGCCATATTCTTTTGCAAATCTGATAGCATCCCTATAAATGTAAGGCCATCATAATAGCTTGTGGAGGATTTTGTGCGCCAAGTCCTCTCCCTTGAGATGCCCTTCACTATGTGTTGCTTTTGTTGGAACATCAAGCTTGCACTTTGCTTGAGGAGGATTAGCGCTACATCATCTTTGGATTATGTGAAAGACATCCATTGAAAAGTTTCCTTGTTCATGCTCATATATTGCATTTTTTATAAAGATATTTTATGATCGTTTACCCAATGTAAAAGCCTAGAGATTTACACTTGTAAAAGGGTAACGTAAAGGATCAAAAATCATGAGTTATAGGTGGTTGTAATTTGTTCAATCAATCAATCAATCAGCCACCAAAAGGGGATCAAATTTGATTTCACCTTTTTCCTAGATTATAGGAAAAGTAGATTGATTCTCTTTAGCAACCTATCCTACTTTGATTTGAATTCAAAATCTCCTTGTAGAAGTTTGTGGAACACTTTCAGATTCTACGTAAAGACTCTAAAACATTTTTACATTAATGAGAGTGTTGATTTGATGCAATACATATACCCTTCTAATCATTGCTTGGTGTGATATCTATTCTTTGCTCCTTCTTCCTCAGACTCGATCATCTTGCAGAGGTTGTTGTTCTCTCTAGAGAGTTCTAAATCAAGTCATTAATTATTCATTACAAAGTTATATTTCTCTAGTTCATGTGTAAAAAAATTCAAAGCATTTGGTTCATTAGCTTGTGAGAAACCTTCATTTTACTGTCTCAAGGTCATCTTCTGCATAGCCCTGAAAAATTGGGATGACATGCAATCAGTGTTAAGCTTATTGCTCCTTCATTGCTTGATATAAATTAAGGATTTTATGCATTATAGCAATCCAACTGTATGTATGACACTCCCTTAAGAGGATTTTTCCCAATTGCAATTGTTCTGGATGCTCTAAGTGTTTGAAGTCATAATTTCCATCCAAATTTAGAAGATTTTTGTGAGCTAGTCAAGATACGTACAAGTCATCTATTTTGCATCAAATTGTTCTTCTTCATGTTCCAAAGTACCTATTGGGTTTTATTACACTAAAAAAAAGCCTACAAGGTTTAATTTACATATCCAAAGAGCTAGAGCAGGTCTTGTGCTAGTTTGCTGGACCAACTTCACCACTTGACAACCCTACTTCCAAGCCTCTCAAAGATTCTCCAACTTCTTTTATCAGAGCAACTTCAAAATGGGAGATTAATAGAGAGTGTTAATCTCCAAAAGAACAAGTTATCCTTGATGTTAGAGCACCTCTATATCAAGAACAACTCAAAATCTCAAATAATTTTGGAAGACTAATGCCAAATTATCAAACTTTGAACTAACTGTGAAGAAACTGATTACTCAGAAAAGTTTGCTACACTTAATCCACTCATTGACTCACCAAATTTGTACATTTTTCAATGAAACTTTGTACAAGATATCCAAAAAGTTTTGTGCACCTTCTCCAAGTTAAATCTTTCCAAAAGATTCAGTAGATCGTAAGATTTGATTCACACAATGTACCTATGTCTGAAAGTGCTCTTCTGTGTAGTGGACTTTGACACCTACGACTTCTAATGCATGGTTCTCCCAAACTAGACCCCATTTATTCAAATGTTTTTAGCCACAAGTAGCTTACCTTTCAACTTAAAGGATGAGTGCTCACCTGCTCAAAAATTTACACTATGGAGGAACATGTGATCAAAACATTTACCATTGGGATTGCACCTGTTTCTGACTTCACTTCTTCACATTTACATATGTAAATGTTGCTATTCACAATTCTCTCAGCTTGATTACAATCAAACTCTCAAAACTCGTACAGAGATGTATTGACTATAGACTTAGACATCTACAAAAGGATTTATGAAATGATCAAGCACAAAAGGTGAAATGGAGAAAAGATCACGACTTAGATTTCAGAAGTTTTCTTCTATTCTCATGAAAACAACTGATTTGATGAATCTTATTCATTCATCACACACATTCTTCTTCAACTCATCTATACTTGATCTATATCTCTCTTCTCTATTATGTCTCGACTCTATACTTGTATATATAGGCATATATGTACAAACTTATCACACTTACAAAGGTATATGTGAACTAATTTAAAGCTTAATGTACATGTATATACAAGTCTTCATCTTTTGATCACGCACTTGTCTTCAAGCCTCATAATTTGATCTTTGCTTTATTATTTGACTTCAATCCTTTGTCCAAATCATCAATTTTTTATTCTCCTGCACCAACAGCTCCCCCTCAATCATCAATTGTGATTTTCTCCATCTTCTTTATACCTGCCATGTCTTTGAACCTCTGTAACTTAGGTCCATCCAAGCTTTCGGTTAACATGTCTGCAATCTGATCTTTTGTAGAAGTATGTATGACTTCAATCTCTTTATCAATCACCTTCTCTCTCAAGAAATGATATTGGATCTCAATATGTTTAGTCTTGGCATGAAACACAGGGTTAGCAGCTAGATACAATGAACTCATATTATCTCCATGAATGGTGGGTGTACTCTGAATGATGTCAAAACTCTTCATGAGAGTGTTCAACCATATAACTTCCTTTGTAGCTTCAACCATACCTTTATACTCTGCTTCTATGGATGACAAAGCAACTGTATGTTGCTTCTTTGAACACCAAGAGATTAACTTATCTCCCACATAACATAGATACCCATAGGTTGATCTCCTATCATCAGGATTAATTGCCCAATCTGTATCACTATATATCTTGATCTTTGTATCTTATGTGAATCCATAATACAAACCTTCTTTGAGTGTACCCTTAATGTATCTTAGCACCCTTTTTCCTACAATCCAATGTTCTTTCCTAGGACAATGCATGAATTAAGACAACACTCCAATTGCATATGACAAATTAGGCCTAGGTAATGTAGCATAGATTAGACTACCAACCAAACTTTGATACAGCTTCATGTCCCTGAATTCTTCTCCTCCATATCTGCTCAACTTATGATTCACCTCCATTGGAGTAGGTGCTACCCTGAAATCTTCCATTTTAAACTTGATTAGCAAGTTCTTCAAATACCTTTCTTGAGTCACATATACTCCATGTTGAGTATATGAAATCTCCATGCCCAAGAAATATGACAAGTCTCCCAAGTCACTGATCTTGAACTCTTTCTCCATTTGCTTTTTAAGACTTTGTATGCCCTTCTCATATGTACCTGTAAGAATTATGTCATCAACATATATGCACATGTAAATGAACCCGTCATCATTTGCTTTAACAAGCAAGCTACTATCTCCTTTAGACACTTGAAAACGAAGCTCCTTCAAGAACGTCACGTCTATAATTCCATGCTCTTGGGGCTTGCTTCAAGCCATACAAAGCTCTCTTGAGCTTACATACATGATCTGGATACCTTTTATCCTTGAAACCTTCTGGTTGCTCCACGAAAACATCATCTAAAATATAACCATTTAGAAAAGCTCTAATTGGTATATTTTCCAACCTTTACATGCAGCAATAGCTATGTGAGTCCTTATAGTGTCATCTTTGCCACAGGACTATAAGTCTCATCATAATCTATACCATATGTCTGAGCATACCCTTTCACAACAAGTCTAGCTTTATATCTAGAGACACTTCCATCTGCATACCTCTTTGTCTTGTAGACCCATTTGCATCCAATGATCTTTTGACTATTTGGTTTATGAACCAAATCCCATGTCTCATTCTCTATCAATGCATCATACTCCTCGTGCATAGATTTCTCCCAATTTTCCTTACCTTTTGCCTCTTTATATGTAGAAGGATCTTCCTCTGCTTTCACCATACAAGCATAATCTTTAGTGGTCAAAAATGAAGTATCATAACTATACCGTGTAGGTTGCCATTTGTGCCTTGATGATCTTCTGAGTTCTCCACTTTTTGAAGTTTCTGGTTCATCACATTCTAGATCAAACCTTGGCATTTCTTCAACTTCAACTAGTGCTTCATTTTTCTCTTCTTCATCAAATATTTGAGCCTTTGATTTACCTTTCTTTTGATTTAATGTTTCTTCATCACCTGCATTAATATTAATTGTACCTGCATACCAAGTACCTTGCTCATCAAATGTAACATCCTTTGACACAAGGAATTTATTTGTGGATGGACTCCACAATCTATAACCCATCTGCTTATCATCATAACCAATGACCACATACTTTTGAGCTTTAGGTTCCAATTTATGCCTCAACTGAGATGGCACATATGCATAAGCCAAACATCCAAACACTTTGCAATGATCTAAGGTAGGTCTCTTACCCCACCATGCTTTATATGGTGTCATACCCTACAAAGATTTACATGGTAGCCTATTAACCAAGTATGTGGCTGTATTTATAGCCTCAACCCACAAATAATTGGGATAATTTTTCTCTTTCATCATTGATGTTGCAAACTCAACAAGAGTTCTATTACTCCTTTCTGCTACACCATTTTGTTGAGGAGAGTACCTGCAAGTAACTTCCCTTTTTATACCTGCATTCTACAAGTAATCACTGAACTCATTGGAGAAATACTCTCCCCCTCCATCTGACTTTAGTCTCTTCAAATTTTTGCCTTGTGACTCTCTCTGCATACACATGATAATGTTTAAATGTGTTGAACACCTCTGATTTATCTTTGATCACATATATGGTGATCCACTTGGTGGCATCATGAACATAAATCACATAATATCTTGAGCCATTAATGCTAAAGTCCTTTGATGGTCCCCACACATATGTATGCACCAATTCAAGCTTCTCTGAATACATGAAGCCATGCTTATTATATGATTGCTTATGAGCCTTACCTAATTGACATGCCTCACATCTATATGTCATATGTTGACCTGCAACATTAGGTAATCGAAGCACTAAACCTTTATTGACCATATCCTTAGTACCTCTTCCGTTGAAATTTCTTTTGTGCCAAAGATCTAACTCAGAGATCTTATGTCCTCCATAAGTGAACAAGGCATGAACAACATTACCTTGAATCTTTAATGTGAAGAACCTTCCTTCTTTCTTCCCTGAAACAATTTGTTTATACCCATTCCTAGGGTCTTCCACAAAAACTCCATCATTAATGAACCTTACTTCATAGCCTTTCTCTACAATTTTCCCTACACTTATCAGATTCTTTGGAATTGTAGGAACATACAAAACCTTACTCAAAAGAGTGCTTCCATCCTTAGCCTTCACTAATACAATGGACTTCACATTGTGCTTTGTGTTGTCACCTGTTTGAACCACATGATTACTTACTTTATTCTCCAAATCAAGGCAAGGAAGAATCATCTCTGGAATGAGTTCAACCAAATGAAGAAGACTCCAAAACAAACCATCACAGAGTTTGTTAAAAAGGTCAAGGAGGTTGCAGAACAACTGGTATCCATTGGAGAACGGATTGAAGAAGAGGCCATCATGCGGCGAATTCTGAATGGGATTAGAGGTGACAAACAATGGCAATCTTTCACCACAGCCTATGACCTCATCATGGATGTGAAAAATCCAAACTTCAACATATTTCTTGGACACCTCTTCAATCAAGAAGCCAACAATACAATGAAGGAAGGTAACTTATATCATGGTAACTCTACTAGTGCTCTATATGTAGATAAGAAAGACAAGAAGTTGAAAGGCAATATGAAGGAAGAGGATGAAGAGGAGACTTCCCAAGCCAACTTTGCAGGCAAGAGCATGTGAAAAGGGAAGAAGAAAGGACCAAAGAATGACATAAAAGGCTATAATGTTCAACCTTGTGCCATATGTGATAAGACCAACCACACCAATCAAATTTGATGGTCAATGGGAAGACCCAGAAAGGAAGTGGAAGAAATGGATATGGTAGCAATAGAGGTAGAGGTGAATGCAACTTCAACAATAAGTAGAGGTCATAACAAAAGGGACTACAACAATTATTTTGAAGATAAAAAACATGAAGACTCATTGCTTTTTATGAATCTAAGCCACAAGGAAGGGAAAGAAGACGATCACTTATTCTACATAGACTCAGGATGTTCAAATCATGTTGCAAGCAACATAGCTTTCTTATCTGCCTTGGAAAGTCCAAAGGATAGACATGAAGTACAAACAGGGGATGCCACAAATCATAATGCAAAGAAGATTGGTAATGTCAAGGATTCCCATGGCAAGAAAAACATTTTGAGTGACTTGAGTGTTCAATTTCGATGATTATGAGGAAATCCTTCTCTGCATAAGCTTTTAGATGGTTGTTGATTGGCAAGAAAATCTTTTTCAGTGACTTGAGTGTTCAATTTCAATGATTTGGAGCTCCTTATAACATTTAGTAACAATTGGGATAGGAATGCATCTATTCTTATACATGTGCATCATAGTTTTTCTCTCAAGCACATTCATTTGAATACTTTTTGCTACTAAATTTTTGTAGTTAGCTAGCCTTATATGCCATGAAAGAACTAGAAAGATATTGTGTTGTAAGAGAGAGGAAGTCTCATGTGTGCAACATAGTTAGAAGCTTGTAGAGTAATTTAATTAGAGAAGAAGATGCATGAGTGCATACATTCATATATAGATGGTATGATTTCTAGAAATATAAAGTGCATGATGCACTTTCTATCTATAGAAGACCATTTTATTTATCACCAAGATAAGTTAGGGTGAGCATGACATATGTGGTAAAAGTGCCTTGAGTATACTAATTTTTCTTTCAAAAACTGAATGAAAAGGATAAATCATATTTTTTATTCTCATCTAGGTTAGGAATGGTTGGAGGATGGAATCCTCAAAGTAACCAAGATTTCCTCCAACGTACCTTTTTACTTAAAGTAACTAGTAAAAATTGATCTCCTCAACTAAAGGGAATCGCAAAGAGAAGAAACAAGACATTGCTTGGATCAGCCAAAACAATGCTTGAAGAAAAGGGGTTGCCTCATTATCTATTGGCATAGGCTATTTCAATTGTTGTGTACCTTGTCAATAGAAAACCATCCAATTCACTCAAAGGTATGAATCCTTATGAAGCATGGTATGGAGGAAAACCTAGTCTTGGACCTTGCAAGGTGTTTGGTTATTTACCTTATGTTCATGTACCATCATAAATAAGAGATAAGCTAGATGAAAGGGCAAAAAAGGTAGTATTTATTGCATATGATTCAAATCAGATGGGTTACAAGTTCTATAACCCTTCAACCAGGCAATTCAGTACAAGTAGGGATGTTGTGTTTGAAGAACACATGCTTGGTATGATGAAGAGAAACAAAAGGTAACTCTACCATATGATCTTGATTTTGATTCCATTAATTAGGAAGGAAGCATGATACATAGTTCCATGATCCAAGAAGTGAAATGGATGATGAACAAGATGAAAGGGAAAGAGGCAAAGCAAAAATGCAAGAGTGTGGAGAACACTCCAAGAAAGCACCTAGAAGTTCAACAAGGGAGAAAAGGAAACCAGAAAGGTATAGATATGATTCCACATTTATTAGAAAGCATTGAATCTACTTGGCAAAGGACTCAATTTCAAAAGAACCCTCAACCTACGAAGAGGCAAAGGGAAACCATAATTGGGAAAAGGCCATAAAAGAAGAAATAGATGTATTGAAGGGGATGGACACTTGGGATTTGGTTCCAATGTCACCCAATTAGAAGCTAACTGGTTGTAGATGGGTATATAAACTTAGAAGGAACTCACATGGATCGATTTGCAAGTACAAGGAAAGATTAAATACCAAAGGATTGTTAAATGTTACATAGTTACGCTGTGTTAATAACTAGCCGAAATTGTTACCAAACAAATATTAAACGTAAAATAGTGATTCACCGTAAACTGTATTAAACTTTCTATTACCGAAAGGCGTTATCAGATCAAGTGGGTTCTTGGGAGTGGTAGGGGTCTGTTAGACAGAGGCCCTGTACTATTTTCCCAAATCCTTACACAACTGTAAATACTCTATCACTGTTGCAGAGCTAAAGAGCGCACAAAGCAGAGAAAAAGACGGGCCCCAAAATTTTTCCGATTTGGACACACAACTTTTGTATCATAACCACTCTTGTATATATTTTCCGTTGTAAATGCACTAGAGGAGTCCTCTAGATGCATCCCCACAGAAGATTAGTGATTTACCCATGTACAATAGTAGGAAATTAGTCTTTTAGTGAATAAAGTGCCGGTCTCTTGTGTGAAAGGACCAAACTTAGGGCACTAGTATATAAGTCAAAAGTGACTCTTTGTAAAGGACTTTTTGTCATTGTGAAGAAGGAGCACTTCTGAATTTTCGAGTTTGCCTCTTTCTTGCTGATTTTGATCTTCATTTTGCTCTTGTATGTGTGTGTGATGCTTGAAATGCATGTGTAGGACTGTTGTCTACCCCTTCCCCTTTGTTTTGAGCTGCTGTAGTGCGTGCGTAAGCGAGGAGAAGCTGTGGCGCGGGTGTTTGTGACTCCTGTAATTCACTGTTTTTGCCATAACTTGAAGCAGAGTGGTCAGAATTGAGTGAAACCACCACCGTTGGATGCGTCTCGTCGAGAGCTTCGAAAAGAGTACCCTATTGCATATGTTCGGAGTTCTGGGCTGAGAGAAAACCTCAAAATACCAAAACTGCTGAAAAGAGGCTTGCGGCAACACTTTCAGTATTTCAGTAGGTGTGAGAGGTAGTAGTCTTTTCTCATGCATGATTAGCTAAACCACTTCATTAACTATCACGTGTGCACACGTCTTCATACACTTGGTAAGTCGCTCCTTAGGATTGACATTTAAATGTGTGTTAAAGATCCCACTATATGCACTTGTGTGGCAATTGAGGTATAGTCTCATTGGCACAAGTCCTTGAGTCTTCGTGGCTCAAGTACACACGTTTTTGGCGCCGTTGCCGGGGAGACACTCAACCAAGGTGCCTTCGTGATAGTTATAGAGCGAGTGTGATCGAATCGTACTTGTAGACGCAAATTCATCCTTTGGCAAGTAGTCCATCAGTTCAGCACTTGTCACTTCTCATCTTCGAGGTGTGTGTGATAAGTTTTAGGTTTAGGTCTAGGAGGAGGGAAGAGAAGGAGGAGTTAGGGTGAGGTTAGAAGGAGAGGAGAAGTGAGGAGAAGAGGAGTAGGAGTAGGCAAAAATCACCAAAAAATTTCCAAAATTTCAAGTTCTGTCCAAAAAAAGTATAAAAACCAAAAAAATTGATTCATTTGATACTTCACTGCTCACTGTTATCGTCTGCGACAGCGATCGGTATCATGCGTGCAGTATCGTGTGCTTCAGGCCTTCAGAGCTTGTGTGAGAGTTCAAAGAGCAAGCAAGAGCAGATAGAGGTAAGATTTTGACAAGAACATTTACCTAAAACTCTCTAAACATGCACAAACAAGTGATTAAAAGGTATGCGCAGTATCGCGGGGGGGAAAATTTTTGATTAATTGCATATTTTGTGAGAGACAGAGGCATAGGAGTGAGGAGAAGGGTGAGAGGTGCAAGGGGTTACAAAAATTTTCAAGTTTGGAGACCTTTTGGCTTGAGTATCGTGATCGGTTGAGTTTTGGTATCGCGATACCAAAATTCCCTTGTATCGCGACACTCGCCAGAGGTGTCGTATCGTTGGATATCAGTTTTGGTATCGCGACACTATTTCGGTATCGCGACACTGAGTTGGTATCGCGATCGTGTCCGATCCCTGGTATCGTATCATCTGGTACTAACACTTGGTATCGCGACACCATTGTGGTGTCGTATCGCCTAAGTTTTTAGTATCGCGACCTCACTTTACCGGGTGGTATCGTATCGCTTGATACATTGGTATCGCGACACTACTTTGGTATCGCGATCGTACCCTCCCCAAGTATCGTATCGTTGGTTACTTATCTTGGTATCGCGACACCGTAGTGGTATCGTGTCGCCAAGGTTGGTATCGCGATCGCGCTTATCGCGGTGGTATCGTATCGCATAGACCTCTGGTATCGTATCGTCGATCCTTGTCAGTGTCGTATCGCCATATTTCCCAGTGGAGTATCGCGACACTATATCTGGTATCGTATCGTCGGTCTTTTTGAGATCGTATCGTGTCCTGTGTGAGATCGTATCGTGTCTTGAGAATTCTGATATCGCGACACCACTGTGGTATCGTATCGTCTGTTCATCAGGACAGTATCGCGACACTGTCATTAGTATCGTATCGCCGAGATTTTCAGGTATCGTATCGTGCATAGTTGAGGTGTCGTATCGTTTGTTTTCCGGGATAGTATCGCGACACCAGATTGATATCGTATTGTCTGGGTGTCTGGTATCGTATCGCATAGACTTCTGATATCGTATCGCGGTCAGGGCAGTATCGCCGAGAGCAGAATCGTCAGGAAGTGGTATCGTCCAGATTAACCCCTTCTTTTGGCAAACAAATTGAGTCATTGGGAGAGCTACCCAAGGGGAATCTAAGAAGCGTAAAGAGAGGCTTAGGAGAGTGAATCAACTTGAGGTCAGGAAGAGTTCTAAGTAGTCAAAGGAGTGTCATATCTTCAGTGGGAAGTGTAGCCCAAGCTAGCCATCACTCTATCTACGCTGAGACCTCTAGTGACTCGGAAGAGGAAGAAGTACCTATGGCTTCGGAAGACGTGCAAGGTCCCACACCAACTAGAAGCTTCATGACTACTGCGGAGGGGGACTACCGTACTACCTTGCAGTATGTGTCCACCAATGCCCAGGAGATTCCAATCTACCTGGATGGCTTAAATAGGTCTGTGGCCAGGATGGTAACTTCCCAGAATGCCACAATTGTACCCCGACCAGCTGCCAAATACGAAGGAGGTGCATATGTTGACAAAGTTGGCCACATCTACATTGTAACCGAATTCCCGGAAAGGATCAATGAAAGAGGGGAACTCTTAGACCCTGAAAACCTAGGAAGGACACAACCAGAAGAGTTTGTGACCACCCCTAGAGGCAGATCCCGAGTGTCACGTGTCTTGAGAGGTGACTTGATACCTCAAGACGACTATTTGTTAGAAGTCTATATGATTCACGGATCAAACTTATTGTTGCAAACCGATTCACCCGTTCCAGGGAGAGAAGAAAACCCCATGACATTTTATGAGCTGAAAGACCCGGATGACGAGACTAGACTCACATACCTGGATAAAGATCAAAGGAGGTATTGGCCTGTGAGTGTCTTAGACAGGTCTCGATTAAGATATATGGGTACACCTGTGTTTCCTCAGAGAGAGCAGGCAACAACCTCACAAAATCCATTTGGAAATCAAGAAGAAACAGAAAATACTGCATCAGGACAGACCAGCCATAGGAGCGTACCTAATCATGCTCATGTACAATTTGCCACGCCAGGAACACAAGCACACTATCAGACCCAACCAGGGATAGGAAATCAGTACAGACCACCGGTAAGACCACAACCACCGATAGGAAGACAGCCTGGAATGCCGCCAATACGACCAGCTGTCCCTATTCTTCCTGTGATGCCCAGACCACCTGAACCGATTAGAAGGCTTAGGCCTATTCAAGTGGCAAAGTGTGTAAGAAACCCTTATGATGGATCAGGAGAACCTTACGATCACATTGCAGAATTCAAACAAGTCCTAAGAGCGGAACAAGTGGACGACTTCTTTGTACAGTATGAGGCGTTTGGACTCACCCTCATAGGAACAGCTCTGACTTGGTTCCAACCCTTAGATCCCAATCAATTTGGAAACATGGAACAATTTTTTCAAGAATTTATAGGAGAATTCACTAAGAGAGGAATCAAACACAATTCATCTTCATTAATTCACAGCTTCAAACAAAATCCTAATGAAACGGTGAAGACTGCTGCCAGAAGGTTCAACCAGTACGTGGATAGATGCCCAGTGACAGAGAGACCGACTCAACAAAAAATGATTTCATTATTTTTGGATGGGCTCACTAACGGAACCTTAAGAACACTAGTGTACGTGAAAAGACTACAAACTTTGAGTGAGTGTCTTCAGGAGTGTATTGATTTGGAAGATAACTTAGCCGAAGACCTCAATAGCAAGTCCAGCCACACTAAATCGGACGATTCAAGGAGTACCATTTCTTCCAACTCCAGTCATGTGGAAGAGTTAGCAGAGCTATTAGCCAAGAAATTAGGGGCTCAGGGGCAAAGAGCTTATCAACACCCAGCCCAAAGATTGCCTATGCTACGGAGATGTAGCTTATGTGGAGGAGATCATCTCACTCACCAGTGTGTTCGAGGAGGGGGCAGTGCAGAACCAGCTTATCCATACAATAGGCAGCAACAACAAGGGACTTCTTGGTACTGTCACATAGAACAGAAATACACTAATCACACTACTCAGAACTGCCCATTTAATAGGCAAACACGCCCTTTCCAACCACCTCAATATCGACCGTATGGATATCCACCTAAAGACCCGAACAGAGAGATCCCAAGATACAACCCTTATCCAACACAGACGGGAGTACCTAGACCAATTGAACAGATACCATACCCACCACCACAACCAGTGCTAGGACCCCAACCGTCACAACCTCGACAAGTAGTATCAGTGAAGTATGCGCAACCAGAAGAAAATCTAGAAAGAGCAATAGTACCAGCCATGACAATGACCCAGATAGAATCAACAAACCTTGGATACGAAACCCTACCAAGTGAGTACTATTCGTATGAAGCCTACATGATGGAATACGAACCGGCATATGAGACTACATACTATGGGTATGAAGGCTATGATCAGACTTATGGAGCAGAGACGTCCACTCTAATGTATACAGCTCCTAAGGCACAACAACCCATGAGACCACCCAGTAGACCACCAGTACAGAGAGGACCATGCTATAGATGTGGAGGAGACCATTTCATTAGAGAGTGCCCTCGACCATATAACCCTCCACCACCTAGAATCTGGGAAGGATATTGCAGTGATTGCGGAAAGGAACATCTTTTTAGGGATTGCCCTAAGAATCCGGTAAAAAACCAAGGTTGTGCACCAATCAATGTAATAGAGGTCATAGAAGAATCGGGAAGTGATAAGGAGTACAGAGTGCCACTAAAAGCCATCACCAGAGACCAAACAAAACAACAAAGAGAACATCACTCGGAAGAGGAATGAAAAAACGACAAGAAAATAAGCCCTTCAACTCAGATAGTGGAAGATTCTGAGGACCCATGTGAAAATTCTCGCAACACGAAAGCTCAGAAATGGAAGGAAAGACGAGAGAAACTCAAAGATAAATGGGCAAAGAACAAGAGTACAAACAGTAAAAAGCAAATCGAAAAATCAAATAAACACAAAGGACAAGAGAAGTCTAAGGAGACTCCTGAGCTAACCGAACCTAGCTCAGATAGGGAGAAGCCTGGATCAATTCTAGCAGACCCAAAACCGGACGACTTAGATATGTGGTTAAAAGCATACCAAGCTAGAATCAAAATGGGACCGAACATAGAGCAACATGAAAAAATCTACCCTCAAGGGGAATTAGAAAAGGAGAGACTAGCCATATGCAGAAAACTCATAGAAGTAGCACAAACAACCCTAGAAAAGACTATCCCAACCCTACCAGAGACAAGGATTGCACAGGAACTTTATGAAGAATACATCAAACCAAAGGATAAAGAACTGTTGGAGCCGGAGCTAAAGGACTGACAAGACAAGGAAGCACAAGAAGAGAGTCCGAGAAAAGAGATAGCACAAGCAGACAAGGCAGTCAACGACGATCCGGCAAGTAGGCCAACAATTTTCTTCAGAAAGAAGCACTGATGAACATTCACGCAGATTTAGCACTAAGGCAACCTTAATCTTTCAAAACCTCTACACCCATTAAAAGTGATTATCATCACTAAGCACCATTGTAAATATCATTTCATCTTTTTGTAGCTCCATTTTGTGCAAGCCAAGGAGTCCTTGAGCTTGATCAGCATTAGAAGTATCTACCTGCCAAATTTCGTATTTTTTAGATATCGTTTGAGCCCTCAAATAAGCCCTGGAACCTAATTTTTAACTAGGCCGGACACTAGGTCTGGACAGGGCCAAAACTTAGCCAAAAACTATAAAAAGAGCTAGAGAGCTCATTTTTGAGGTTGGATTGTAATTGAAACAAACTTGTAAGAGCTTTTGAAAGTAATCTAAAGAACTCCATGGATTCTCTCTCTTTGTCTTGCCGTGTGTGCGCGTGTGTGTGTATGTGTGTGCATGCTTGTGTGCTTCTCACTCACGCACTTGTGCCGCCACTTGCTCGAGGTCTTCATACCATCCTCACGTCTTCCCGGATTGACATTAAAGGAGGTGCTACTCATCACTGAGCTACACCAAATTTTGGCACCGTTGCCGGGGATCGAGCTTTGAGGACGAGCGTGTGATGGTAAGACGTAGAGTTGACGCGTTGGAGTTGTAGGTATTTTCTTCACTCTCATCGATTTTCTTTTACTTTCTTCACCATTTTCATCACCATCATCATCATCACCATCTCCCACCTCCATCTCCATCATCACGAAAATTTTCAGTTTTGATCATATCACCATCTCCACCTCATTTCCTCCATTCCACTTGTGAGAGAGAGCGAGAGAGCGATATTGCTTGCATTGTTTTTGCATGTTGTTGTGATTCTTGCAGGTACTGCCATCATCATCATCCCTAGCACGCTGCGCGTAGGTACGAAATTCGAAGAAACTGTCTCGCGGTCGCAGGCCTCTGTCGATCGCGACTGACAGAAATTTTTGGCTTTTCACAAAAGTAAGTGCACCACTAGAACAAGCACAAGGAGCACATCCTAAAACACTAAAAACAGTAGAAAAATTCTGAGGTTTTCTGTCAATCGCGACCGACAGCCTCTGTCAATCGCGACCGACAGACCCTGTCAATCGCGACCGACAGACCCTGTCAATCGCGACCGACAGACCCTGTCAATCGCGATCGACAAACCTCCACGATCGACTGACTGCCACGTAGGACCCTGTCAATCGCGATTGATACCGTCGATCGCGATCGACAGCCACGACCGACACCTCTGTCAATCGCGATTGACACCGTCGATCGCGATTGACTGAAATTCCACGATTGATTGACTTTTGCGCGTAGCCACGTGTCCATCGCGACTGATAGGACCCCGATTGACTGAAATCTCGGCGAAAAATCCGGAAAACGTGTCGATCGCGATTGATACTGTCGATCGCGATTGACAGCCACGATCGACTCTGTCGATCGCGATTGACACTGTCAATCGCGACTGACAGCCACGACGGACACCTCTATCAATCCCGATTGACAGACCTGTCGATCGCGATTGACAGGCTTTTCGGCCAAAAAAATTAGGGTTTTTTATTTCAAAATTTGGGGCAATTTTGGGGCACAATAATCAATCCATTAGCATTTTTGAGGTTCCTACACTTGTGAATTGGGAGAAAACTCTAGGATCTGTCAGCCAGTTTGAATCCTGTTTTAACCCCCTAAACCCTGAACAGTCATAACTTTTCCATAGGAAATCCATTTTTTGAGCTCTTGGGCTTGTCGGAAAGCTCGTGGCATATACTACACGCCCTCAACTGTTTTTTATAAAGATAATACGTTGATTTTCAGATAGTGTATTTTGAAGTTGACCATATCCAGGGGGATCAAAGTCAGGGGTCCTTAGGATTGTTTTCTTGAAAATCACTATACAAGTTTGTGTTTGTGCTACAGGAATGAAAATCATTGGTTCTGTCTTTGGAGTTTAAGTCTTGAGCTAACTTTGGAACTCTTACAGATCTATTGAGAGCATCGCAAGGCGTTCTGAGCAAGTGTAAGTGCAAGCTTGGGAACACACCTCCTGAGCACTCAAGGACAACCAAGCAGGAAACAAAAGGTTGGAAACTTTTAACCCCCTCTGTCAATTCATAGCCTAGGCTAAGAACGACTAGAGGTAGGAGTAAGTCAGAGCGACGATAGGCAGGCATCAAGTGGAAGACTACCTAAAAACTCAAGTTCAAGCTAAAAACCTAATCTCTGTACTGTCGATAACATAAAGGAAAAGAACCCAACGTGGAACGATCAACCTGAAAGTACGAAGAACATTCAAGTATTCCTGACGACGTAATATCAGACAAGGTCATAAACACGATAACACACTAAAAAGGAATCAAGTGACTGAAACCAATTGATCGGCAACGAGGTTGTACTCTGGGCAAAGAATTGGGCTACTGAAATAGGCATATGAACCTTAGATCAGGACGACATCTAGTAAGGGAGAGACAAAGCCTTAGATCTTCAGAGGCTAGTGTCAACCACACTGCTAGGTCCTGGGCCCAGCAGTTGAGCCACCACTTGTACTACCCTAGCTCTGAGACCAGTGAGTCAGAGATGTCTCAAGGCATGGACAGACCCACGGGAAGTTCAGGAGTGCCTTACTTGTACAGGGTGGAAGGCCCTTACAAAACACAGTTGGAGTACCTTAGGACCAACCGATTAGGTGCCAGCATCTATGAGGATGGCTTAGGAAGATCTGTGATACAGATTAAGAATCCTGATCAGTCCATTGGACTAGAACACCCAGCTGTCAAGTTTGAAAATGGTGCATACCTGGACAAAGAAGGAACTATATATATAGTCACTAGTCACCCGGATAGGACAGATGAATTTGGGAATGTAATCTCAGAAGCGGACTTAGGTGACTTGGAACAAGGGAACATGGGTGTGGAACCTAGAACCCCTCGAGGTAAATCTGTTCTCACTAGGATTATCACGCCTGAGTGGGTTCCCCAAGACAACAAGAGCATAGAGTTGCTCCTCAATCGAGAAACTGATGAAGCCTTTTGGAGGTATAAATCCAATCAGCCAACTGATATAGGAAATATCATGATCTATGAGTTTAAGGATCCGGATAGCCCAGGTAGAGTGACCTACTTAGATCACACTTCGGAACGGATCTTTGTGGTGACAGAAAATGATAGGCATGCTTACACTTGGAAGGGTGAATTTATTTTCCCCCAACCAAGATCAAATGTATCCTATGGTCACCCTGGGGCTGGAACTTCCCAAGCTCATGGTACGCAAAGAGACAGAAGTAGAGATAGACCAGAAGTAAGTTTTGCCAACCCAGTGGGCAGAGAAAGAACGAGAACGGAGACGAATAGGGTAGAACCTGAGATGCTTAGAGCCCACAAGAACCAAAGAAATGTAGATGGATTCCCTCTGCTGAGGCCTAGAGAGCACACAAGAACTTTGAGACCCACCCAGCTAGTTAAGTCCATGAAGAATTACTTTGATGGCACAGGAGATCCCTATGATCATGTGGCGGAGTTCAAGCAAGTCTTGAGAGCTGAACAAGTGGAGGATCTATTCACGCAGTACAATGCCTTCGGTCTAACCCTTAGGAACACAGCACTTACATGGTTTCAGCCATTGGATGAGCGCCAGTTCAGGAGCATAGACCAACTCCTAGAGGCTTTCATTGTAGACTTCTCTAAGAGCGGCATAAGACACAATACCTCCTCATTGATTCACAGCTTCAAACAGACCCCCCAAGAGACTGTCAGATTGGCCGGAAGAAGATTTAGACAATATCTTGAAAGGTGCCCTGTTTCGGAGCTACCCACATCTGCCAAACAGGTAGCCTTGTTCCTTGATGGATTGCTGAGTACGAAATTGAGATCCTATGTGTATCTGAAGGACCCTAGGACTATAGAAGAGTGTGTACGCATGTGCATTGACATTGAAGATAACCTAGGGGAAGAACTAGAGCTTTCCAAAATCTACAAAGATTCAGATAGTGCTTCTAGTCACTCTTCCACGCAATCCACATCAATTGAGGAACTCGCAGAGAAAGTGGCACAAAAACTAGGCGTCTCTAGCAAACAATTTCCGAGGTTTGCCCCTGTGAAAAGATGCTATACGTGTGGTGGCGACCACATGGCGAATGTATGTCCCATTATGGCTCAACCCCAAGTTAATCCTAGTAGCCAGTACTGCACCATAGAACGTAAGTATACCAATCACACCGCGCAAGATTGCCCATACAACAGGCAGGCGGTTAGGCAACCCTACCCTCAGCCCTACCAACAAGGCAGATACCAGAACCAGTACCCTCCACAACCTTATAGCAGGCCACAGCAACCCTATCAGCAACCATATCAAAACCAACAGAGACCCCAACCAGTGCTAGTTCAACAGCCTCCAAACCCAGCTAATGTGATTCCGGTCAAGTACGCTGTTGCAGAAGAAAACCTGAATAGGGCCATAGTACCAGTAACCCCATTGATCTCAGAAAGTGACCCTAGTGACCATAGCTTTGATTCTACCCATGTTGATAGCCCCCAGGCTTACTACATGCAGTCTCCAGAACATGGTGAGTCCTACTATAGTGAAGAGCCAAATGAAATAAGTTGAGAGTCAGACTACACAAATGTCATGTATGCAAACCCCAACCCTAGGCCTCAACCTAGGCAGGTACGACCACCATTTCCTAGAGGACCATGCTACCGATGTCAGGGAGATCACTTCGTTCGTGATTGTCCCTTGCCTTCACCTACACAACCCCAGTCAGTGACCATCCAAGGCTTTTGCCAAGACTGTGGGAAAGAGCATCTCTTACGAGATTGCCCAAAGAACCCCAATAACCTGCCAAAAATCACTCCTATCAACGTTGTTGGGTTAGTGGTAGACTCCTCAGGAAGTGTCACTTCCACTGCACCAGTACAGGTAGTCACTAGAGCTCAGGCATTGCAGCAAAACCAAGAGGCAAGCCAGGAAAAGGGCCCAGAGGCTAGTGAAACCGAGAGCATGACAAAGAAAAGGAATAGAGCTTGGAAAGATAGTAGGGAAAGAATGAAAAGACAATGGGCCAAAAAGATGAGTGAACTCGAGGAAAGCGTAAGGGAAACAAGAGCCAGGATAACCGAACTCACAACTCAAACTCACTCTCACACTACTCCACCACCACCACTCCCATCTCCATCTGACCCACCACCTCCCCCACCGCCTAATCAAATCCCACCACCCCCTAGAGTAGGATCAGTCCTAGCTGACCCCACTCCCGAGAACCTAAACATGATGCTTAAAGCATATCAGGCCAGAATCCAAGAAGGGCCAACCATAACCGATCATGAAAAATGCTACCCTAGAGCCGAGCTAGAGCTTGAACGAACAAAGATTTGTGCCAAAATGGTGGAATTGGCTTAGACCATGTTTGAAGCCAGTCGCCTATTTAACATTTCTAGTTCAGCTAAGACGCAGTTACACTTTGATGGACTACTAGAAAGAATAGAGATGCTAATTGCACAATCAGAGAAGGAACCTGCCCCTCAAAGAAAGGAAAGGGCGAGAGAACGGATAAGTCAGCCTCTTCCATTAGGGAGAAAAATGAACCCTGCATGGGCCTTTTGGATTAAGGAGTGATTAGTGATGGACCAATGAGAGGAGGGTGGTGGACACAGTCTATAGCCTATAAATCACTAGGCTGAAGGGGGATGAGGGGACATGATTCCCCTATGTTCAGGTTTTGCCTCTAGAGAGAGAAAGGAATCTCGTAACTTACCTGGGCCCAAAAATTCAAAATTTTCAAAAAGTTATAAAACTCATCATAACACCATTTAATGGTCCCCCAACCACTTTTTAGGATCAAAAGTGCTATTTTTGGGTACTAAATCAAAATCCGTGCATGAACTGAAGTGAAAAAAGTGACTTTTTCAAAAATAACTCAAAATGCAACTTTCTCCCTCCAAAACCTCCCATTTTCATACCCAGGTCCCAAAAAGTCATCTCTTTCCACTACTTTCTCTCCCTAGCACACCATTGCAGCTCCTGCATCTCCATTTCTTTCTCTATGCATCATCTTCTTTGAATTCCTACTGTCATTTCCATAGCCTGATCTCCAATGGAGAAACCTAAATCTCATAGACGTCCAAAAGATGAGGTTATCGCGATAAAATGTCACAATATCAAGGCTCCAGAAGGATTTTGGTTAGGACAGGAGTTCTGCAAAGGTGCATGGGTGTACATGCAACCCTCTGGTGTTGGTCCTCACCGTGTGAGAGATCGTGGAAACTTGGATCTTCATTGGAAAGGGAAGTTACTAGGCTTCAAAAAGCTCAAAAATGGTGAAACTGTTGCCATTGTACAACATGTGTTCACAATGTCAACCATGAAATTGGAAAACTCAAACAAAATGAGATATCCTATCAACTGTAAGTATTACTCATTGACTTTTGTCCAAATTTCAGAATATACCTAGCTAAGTTGTGTATTTTTTTGTTGTAGACATATTTCCTTCTACCTTGGTGGAAGAACAACCACTTCATAGTCTTACAGGTACTTTCCAAGCATTGCATGCAGATGTTGGGTCGATAGTCTTTCCACAAGCCCGTCCTGCTCAGCTATTATGTGAGAGAGTTTTCTTTTACACACATACATATGTTGTACCCTCTTCATCAAATGATTTTGGCAAGTTAGAGATGATTAAGGTAGATTCTCTCTTAAAGCTTGAGTGGCCGCAACCTGATGTATGGACATTAACATCTTTGAAGCATAAGATGGTGATGGACATACACAACTCTTTGAAATTTACAAGAGTTTCAAGATCTATAGGATTACATTGGTGTGTTCCTGTTCATTGTTTTGTACATTTATTTCAGATATTCACAATTCTAGAGACGTCAACAATGTTCATGTTAAAAGATATCACGTATGAGCAGGTAGAGTGTTTGCTAGGTGAAAAATGGGGACTTGTAGAAGGATGCACCAAAGGGGATAGATACATTTGTAAAATTGGTGCAAGAGGCATAGGATTTCGATACTTGAAACATTGTACTTCATTGTACATTAGATTCTATTATGATCGTTGGATGTGTAAACTTGGTGAATGGATACCATTACAAAGTTCTGAGGGTGTTTTAATTTCATTTGAAATTAAGATAAATCTACCCAACAATGAAATGGAAGTTATTTCAGTAAATCATCATTGGACTCTTGCCAACGTGAGAGAACATCTAGTAATCATGGGATTTGAGGATCTGGATCAATCAAAGTTCAGAATACAAGGGCATAAGGTAAGTAGCATATGGTATTTCTTCTTTTGTTTATACAAATTCTTACACTCAAATATGTTCATTTAAAGTTTTCTATTTGTCTGCAGATTGGTAAGAGGTTGGAGGATAAAATTAAAGTCCTCCTTGAATGGAGTGTGGATGGAACTCAACTTTCATTGTCATAGCTCAAGGACTATTTGAGTGCTACAGTGTACACACACCTATGTTCCATTTATAATCCTACATCTGCAACAATGTATTTAACATGCAAGACATGTAGCATGTAAAATTTTTTGATCTCAATATGATGTACAATTTGCCAAATCTTTGGTTTTTCCAATGGCAATTTATTATAATTTTAAAGTTCTGAGAATTTTTTTTTTCTATTGTGTTGTCGTGTATCTTATTCTGGTTAATGATTCTGTTCAATCTTTTTATGAGCAAAAGTTTTTTTTCTGAGAGTTCTGTGCATGATTGTTTTATTTGAAGGTATCAGTTTTAGTTTTAAAATGGGTCCCACTCACTTAAAAATTTTGAAACTACTATAAAAGCAACACTTATTCTCTCATTTCTCACTTTTGCAACCAAGAAGAGCTACAATCACTAGCAGAGTACGCACACAAGCTAGCATCACGCGCAATGGCTGCCGCATCCTCCAGTACCCTGCAACTCAAACGTCCACGTGAACTCTTCAATGAGTTCTTGGAATCAACTGAGTTCAAAGGTCAGAACCACTTGTATGACCTACTGTCTAGGGTCCCTGATCTAGACAAAACAATTCAACTGAACTCTGATGTGCTCAAGGAAATCATAGAGTTCCTTGAGTACTACATCTTGCGTTTTTCTATAGAAATACCGCCTTATGAGGGTAAATGGGTTCCATGTGACCTTCTACTCTACATACATAGAGGCGATGAAGCCTTCATGAAGCGCCTTAAGCGCTTCATGGCAATTGCGGAAACTGCTGGGCACTTACTAGATGACTCTGTGCCATTAGTAAAAAAACTTAACAAAAAGAAGAGGATGGGTACAAAGTACCTATCCTACACTGCAACAACATATTTTATTATTAATGAGGAGCCGGAACCTACACCTGTTGAGCTCCCCAACCTTGCCACTGGGGGTTTTGTTAAGGAGAAGAATGAGCCTCAACCAGAGGCCATAAATTTTTCCAAAGAAAGCATTACAATCCACCAAGAATTCCCTGGTGGTGTTGAGGATAAACTACATGTGCAATCAAGCATGGAGGAGGCCCCCCCTTCAAATCTCAACCCCTCTGAGCCCACATTACCAGAGGTGGAACTTGAATATCTCTCCTGCATCGTTGTGGATGGAGAGGAATTTATTTTACTCCATGACATTGAGAAGGCATTCGGTCTATGTCTAGATGAATGCTTGAGTATTTTCTCCACAATGTCAGATGTTCCACTTGACAACACATCTGACATACTTGAAAAGAAGTCCATCCCACTTGGGGATTCTGTGGCAGACACCATATCAATGGTGTGTGCTGATATTTTAAATGATGACAAAAATTCTACTACAGAGGAGGAGTTCAGTGCAGCACAGGAGAGGATACTGAAGCAAAAAATTCCTACATCCCATGTAGCAGAGCAGAGTGGCATGGCCCACTCTAGCATTGATCTTGATGCCCCTGGAAGAGGGGAGGAAGAAGACAAGCTTCATGATGTAAGTGGTAATTGAATTAAATAAATCGATAATTTTAAGTTAACATTGTAAGAGCTTGAATTCTCATTTGTTCTTAACAGGAAGCAATTGAGCTCGACAAGTTCGCAGCAAGGTCTGGTGGGGATCGAGCTTCTCGTGGGAGTGGTGCATCCTTGGCAAACTACATCGGAAAGTTGCCAAAGGATGATTTTGTTATCATACACAAAGACTACAGTCCCGATGGGCACTTCATCACTTGGTGCTTGAAGGCCCTTAGCAAGATTTTGTGTTTATGTACAATTACCCAAGGCACTAATTGTGTCATTTTGGTTAGGAAATCCTTAGTTGTAACTACTTTAGGACTTAATTTTAGAGGGAAAGTATTAGGGCAAATAGGTATCGCCATGAGTCTTGGAATGCAAGACCCCCATGTAATATCAAGATCTGTATTGACTTACCAGCTGCCTCAATCTCTCCAAAGGAGAAAGAAAGTTGTGGAGAAATTGAAGGCAACTGAGAAATGATGTAATGTCTTGATAATACAAGCTTTTTTTTTCATCATTTGTCTAGTTCTGTTTATGAATGTGCTAAAAAATTGAACTTATCTTCTCTCCACAAATTGTATCTAATTGGGGGTCTTTGTATTTTTCTTTGGTCCTCTGTATGATTATATGCTTAAAAAAGGCCAAAAAAGCCCCAGCCACAGAAACGCGGGAAACAGCCCTGCAAATTTTTTGCAGGGCTGTTTCCCGCGTTTCTGTGGCTGGGGCTTTTTTGGCCTTTTTTAAGCTTTTTAGGTGCTACAATACATAGGAAACTATGTAATTTCAGATTTTCAATTGGTTTTGGTATTATCAGGACCAGAAGTTTTCAGTAGGGTATAAACTCAGCCTTTAGTAGCTAAAGATCTCAATTCCTATAGGGTATAACCTCTTAATACCTAGACCCTTGCATCTCTACCATATGTCTTATGCTTACCAAAGACCAAATATTGCAAAAAAAAACCCCAGCCACAGAAACGCGGGATTCAGCCCTGCAAAAATTTTGCAGGGCTGAATCCCGCGTTTCTGTGGCTGGGGGTTTTTTGGTATTAAAAAGACATGATGCACACCAGTATGTAGAAAAGGAACATATCTAGTCATAAAACAATAGGCAAGTGCATGCATGTTTAACTGAATCCATATATAACTGACTGAAAGAGAGAGAGAGAGAGAGAGAGAGAGAGAGAGTGAGAGAAAAAAGAGACAAAGAATATAAGTCAAAACAAAATTTTCTATTATCCATTGTATTACATCGCAAAGTAGCCTATCATAGGGTATAATATACACATCATGGGTTATTTCCTCTAATTCTTCTTGCTAGTTGAATGTCCTTCGGTTGTATGGTTACTCTCTTGGCATGGATAGCACAGAGGTTAGAGTCCTCAAGCATGGAGATGAGGTAGGCCTCAGCTGCCTCTTGAAGTGCTTCAAGTGCTATCCCTTGTATTCTTAGACCTGTTTGGTAGCTTTGTAGTTCCTCTTTCACTACCCTTGCAAAAGCTCTTCGTGGTATGAGTAGTTCAACGGACTTTTGGTAGTGTCGTATCTCTGCAAAAGCCCTGCAGTGCTTCCTTCGTCTTTGTGGAGCTCTTGGGTTGGGAGGTATGTTTGGCTGGCGTTGAGGTCGTCGTCGAGGTTGATAGTTTTTTTTTCTCCGATGTACACGATGTGAGGGCCCAGCTTCATCTTGCACATTTTGTTGTTGATGTGGTTGTTGACTTTGCTCTCTTTCCTCCTCTGTTGGTATTTGCCCTTGTCCTTGTGGAAGTGTCTTACCTCCATGTGTCACCCTATGGCTCGTTGGTATTTGCATATCATTCCATGGTGGTTGATTGTTGCTTTCCTCATATGGGGATGACTCTTCGTCGCTCTCTGGTACACTCCTTCTGATCAACTTCTGTTTGGGTCTTGATTTGATGGGTGTCCTTGTTGGTGGCTCATCATCTGAAATGGCCTCTGATCGTCCTGGAGTATAATAATCTTGTCTATTGGAAACTTCATTTTCTCGCACTGAATTGCTCCCAGGTGGTGTGCCATTGTGTGACACAGGCACAGATGTGCTCTGGGAACCACTTCGAGGCCTTTGGGGGGGTTGCAACCATGGTGGGCGTTGTGTCCCTAGATGAGGGCTAGGAAAGAAGACGCGATCTTTCCTTGCAGTTTGCTTGGTGCGTGCCATTCTCTTGAGTTGCAAAAAGTGTGAAATGAAGTGAGTTCTCTCTATTTATAGAGTTTTTTAAAAAACTGTTTGTTCACACTAGAACGGACAAAACCTGTTTAAAACCATACAGAATATTATATATTAAATAATAACACATTGAAATCAAGATTACAATAATCATATGTATTACCACATAATGGGAAATAGCGAATTCACTTTACTTCCAAGCTGAGCCTTCTCGTTGTCTCCTTGCATGCCACTGAGCATGATGAAGAGGACCTAACGATGACTTCCATTTCTCACTGGCAATGTTGTGTTGCATCTTTCTTGCAAGTTTTGCCAATTTTGAATCCCTAAGTCGTTCCACAAAAAACTTTCTCGAGAATGTAGTGCGGTAAAACCAATTAAACATCTCCTCCATGTAGTTTGATTGCATTGGGCCACCACCATGTCGGGTGTTTTTGAAGTAGACACCCCTCGCTTTGTAGTGTGACTTTTCCATTCCTTGGGTACTGAAAATCTCTAATGACCCATATCGATGCATGAAAAAAGCTCCATGTGCAAACAAAATATGCTAAAAATTGTTAAGTACATTGGAAAAAGGTAAGTGTGTTGGAAGCAGTCAGAGGCACAGACGCCACGGAAGCATGTGAAGACGAAGCAGGGAGCCAGTCGGACCATTTTTTCAAAACAATTATAATTTTATTACTTCTTCAAACATCCAACAGTGATTTTCATCACTCTTGTAACATATGTAATATAAACAAAACCCCATTTTTGTAATCCATAGCTCCATTTTGTGCAAGCCGAGGAGTCCTCGAGCTTGAGGAGCTTAGGTAGAATACTCGTACCAAATTTCGTTATTTTTAGACATCGTTTACCCTCCCAAATAGCCTCTAGGACCTAATTTTTAACTAGGCCGGTCACTAGATGTGAAACCGGTCAAAACTAGTCTAGAAACTATAAAAAGAGCTAGAGAGCTCATTTTTGGGGTTGGTTCATTTTGGTTAGTGTGAGCATAGAGCTAGTTTGAGCTTGTAAGAGTCTTCTTGAGTAATAGAGCTAATTTCCCACCTTCCATTGTGTCTTGCTTGTCTCTTCATTGTGTGTGTGTATGTGTGTGTGCATCTTTGTGCTTCTCACCTTCACTCTCACATCTTCTCACATTCACGATCTTCATATCATTCCTACCTCTCCCTCGGATTGACATTAAGGAGGTGAAGCTTCTTAACGTGGTTCTCACCATTGTGCTAGAGCAACACCAAATTTGGCGCCGTTGCCGGGGATCGAGTCTAGGACGAATGTGTGATGGTAAGAGTATAGCAAGAAGTGGCGTTGGAAGGTAAAAATTTCAGTTTTTGTTGTTGTTTTTACTTAATTTTTAGTGTTTTCCACCTTCCCCACACTCCATCTTCATCATCGCATCATCATCTCCACTTCCAAAAAAATCAGAAAATTCACCATATCCACCCATTCACCTCATTTCCCCTCATTTGTGCGTGCGAGAGAGCGAGAGAGAGTTTTTGCGCTTGTATGCACTTGTGTTTTCTTGAGTTTTCTTGCAGGTACAGAGCTTCAGAGCATCAGGGAAGCTTCCAAAAGGTAAAAATTTCAGTTTCTGTCAGAAATTTCCGACTGTGTTGGACCATCGCGATGGTCCGCCAAGTTCGGAATTTGGAGAAGGCGACCACACCAGCGTGAAGAGCACACCTGCGCCACTAGGAATCCATACTCGCATCCCAAAAATTCGTCATTTGGTGGACCATCGCGATTGGCTCAGACCATCGCGATTGTGTCGCACCATCGCGATAGGCTCACGCCATCGCGACGGCTCGGCCGGACCATCGCGACGGTTCGCTTTTTCGAACCATCGCGACGGTTCACTTGAGCCATCGCGACGGTCCACTTGGACCATCGCGACGGTTCAACTGAGCTCGGACCATCGCGATTGGCCTATGCCATCGCCACGACAGTGCCACGTGTCACGTTGAACCATCGCGACGGTTCGTTTTTTTCGGACCATCGCGACAGCCCAAAATTGGACCATCGCGATTGGCTCAAGCCATCGCATCGCGGACCATCGCGACGGTTCACATCGGACCATCGCGATTGTCCACCGTTGACCGTTGACCAGGCCATCGCGATTGTCCGCCCGATCACGCCATCGCGACGGTTCAATTTTTGGACCATCGCGACGGTTCGACCTCACGCCATCGCGATTGTTCACTTCGAGCCATCGCGACGGTTCGCCTTTTCGGGCCATCGCGATTGTCCACCGTTGACCGTTGACCGCGCCATCGCGATTGTCCGCCTGATCACGCCATCGCGACGGTTCATTTTTCGGGCCATCGCGACGGGTCGACCCCACGCCATCGCGATTGTTCACTTCGAGCCATCGCGACGGTTCGCCTTTTCGGACCATCGCGATTGTCCAAATCCCACGCCATCGCGACGGTTCGCTTGGACCATCGCGATTGTCCCAGACCATCGCGATTGCCCACCCCCATCGCAAATTTTGGACTTCAATTTTTGACCAATTTTGAGGGAATTTTTGGAAAATTTTTGGACCATTAGACTCATAGGAGACCCCTTAGCTCATATTTGAAGGAAAATTTGATTGTCAGTTTTTACCCCCCGGGGCCTGAACGCGTGTAACTTTCTCATCCGAAGTCCGTTTTTTGAGCTTAATAGCTCGTTAGAAAGCTCGTGACGAGTACTACGTGACCTCAACTGTTTTTTTCATAAAGAATACATCTACTTTTGGATAAGCTAATTTGAGGTTCACCTAGTTTGGGACTAGGAAGTCAGGGGGCACACATTGAAAATTTGAGCTAAAAAGGTGTATATACTCAAGTGTTTAATCATCTTGTGAATTGGTCTAACATTGGAATTTTCCAGGTCTAGCAAGGGCAATCCAAGGCAAGCAAGCAAGGCAGTGAAGACAGCAGGGCTTGGGAAGCACGGCTTCTTGGGCAACAGGGCATCAGAGCAACCAGAAAAGCCGACTCGAGGTTGGAAGATTACTCAACCCCCTCAGTCAATTTTTAGCTTAGGCTAAACGGTAGTTGTGGATTAACGACGATAGGAACGCCTCAAGTTCAAGATACCTAATTCTATCAAGTTTAAGACTTAAAGCAAAGGTGTGTGTGACGCGAAAACCTAAAGAAAAAAACATAAGTCTGACGGAACGAAAACTTAAACTCATCACGAAAGTCGAATTCCTGACGCATAAATTAAGACAAGAATCCAAAGAGAAATTAAAAGGAACCAAGAATTGATCACAAAGAACCATTGACGATCTAAGTGTGTAATCGAGTGAGCAAGGAAGAAAATTAATGAACCTTAGATCAGGCAAACATATAGGTAAGTCGGATAGAAGAAGCCTTAGATCATCAGAGGCGAGTGTAAGAACCACCGCACGATCTTGGGCTCAGCAATTGAACAGTAGTTATCCCTACGAGTTGACCTCAGAATCAAGTGAATCAGAAATGGCATTTAGCACTGACAGACCAGCAGGAGGATCTCATGTAGCATACCTAGAAAAACCTGAAGGACCCTATAGAACGCAGTTAGAGTTTCTCCGAACCAACCGATTAGGTGCTCACATCTATGAGGATGGTTTGCAGAGGCAAGTGGTGCAACTGCACAACCCTGATCAACCCATTGGATTGGAAAGACCAGTGGTGAAGTTTGAGAGAGACGCTTACATAGACAAAGAAGGAACAATGTATATCTTGAGTACGCAGCCAAACGATACTAATGAGTTTGGCACAATTCAATTAGAGACGGAAGCGAAATTTCAAGGAAAAGAACCGTTAGAAGAACCTAGGACACCTAGAGGGAAATCCGTATTAACAAGAGTAATCATCCCAGAGTGGATCCCTCAAGATAATAGGAGCACCGAGTTGTTCATAAATAAAGAGACAGACGAAGCCTTTTGGAGGTACAGAAAGGAAAACCCTGGTGAGGTAGGCATCATCACAATCTATGAATTCAAGGACCCAGATACACCTGGAAAGGTGGTATACCTGGATGAGACTTCAGAAAGAGTCTTTGTGGTGCCTGAACGCGCTAAAAACACCTACACTTGGAGAGGTGAATTGATATTCCCTCCACTTAGAACAAACATGAATACAAGTCAACAAGGGGCAGGAACATCTTCAGCCCATGGAAATCAAAGAGAAGGAAATTACGAGAGACCGGAAGTAAGCTTCAATCACCCCATAGGGAGAGATAGAACAACTACGAACACTAATAGGACGGATAGACAAAGAGAACAGGGAATACCAGGTGGTAGAGATGATTTTCCTCTACCTAGACCACGTGAACACGCAAGAGTATTGAGACCCACGCAATTAGTAAAATCAATGAAGAATTACTTTGATGGGACAGGAGATCCCTATGACCACGTTGCAGAATTCAAGCAAGTACTAAGAGCAGAACAAGTGGAAGACATGTTCACGCAGTACAATGCATTTGGACTAACGTTAAAGAATACCGCTTTAACTTGGTTCCAACCATTGCAACAAAGGCAATTTAGAGACATCCATCACTTTTTAGAGTCATTCATTACTGAATTCTCTAAAAGTGGGGTTAGACATGACACGTCTTCGCTGATTCATAGTTTTAAACAAACCCCTCAGGAAACAGTAAGATTGGCAGGTCGTAGATTCAGACAATATGTTGAGCGATGTCCAATGCAAGAGCTACCCTCACAAGCCAAACAAGTATCACTGTTCCTGGATGGCTTGTTGAGCGCTAAACTACGCTCCTATGTGTACCTAAAAGAACCCAGAACGCTAGAGGAGTGTGTAAGAATATGTATAGACATTGAGGACAACCTAGGAGAGGAATTAGAACTCTCAAAGGTCTATAAGGACTCAGATTGTTCTTCTCTAGCATCCACAAAATTGTCTAATTCGATAGAGGACCTAGCAGAAAAAGTGGCCCAAAAACTAGGAGTTTCTAGCAAACAGGTGCCCAAGCTACCTACAAATGTACGTTGTTACGCTTGTGGTGGAAATCATTTGGCAAACATGTGCCCCAATGCACCTCAACCTCACGCCAACCCTAGTGGCCAATACTGCACAATTGAGAAAAGATACACGAATCATACGGCTCAGGACTGCCCATACAATAAACAAACTGTGAGACAGAACTACCCGCAAGCATACCAGCAGCCAGGTAGGTATCAAGGCCAATACAACGCTCAGCCTTATTACTATAGGCCTCCTCAGAACTACCCATACCAGGCTCAACAGAGACCTCAACCCGTCTTAGCTCAGCAGCCACCCCCACCAGCGAATGTCATCTCAGTCAAATACGCTGCTGCAGAAGAGAACCTAAGTAGGGCCTTAGTGCCTTCTTCACCCCTGATCACCGAAAGTGACCCAAACTCAAACAGTTTTGACTCTACTCATGTAACTAGTCCACCCGCCTATTACACGGAGTCACCAGAGCATGGGGAGACATATCATTATGATAGTCCACCAATGGAACCTAGTTGGGAGCCAGATTATACTAATGTGTTGTACGCAAACCCAAACCCACGGCCCCAATTGAGACAACAGAGACCACAGGGCCCTAGAGGACCATGCTTTAGGTGCCAAGGAGATCACTTCATAAAGGATTGTCCACATCCCCCAATAGCAAGGCAATCGCAGTACTATAGCATCCAAGGCTTTTGCGCCGATTGTGGCAAAGAGCACGTAATCAAAGATTGTCCTAAGAACCCGGTTAACGCTTCAAATGTGACATCGATCAACGTGATAGGTATTGTAAACAATGCAGATGCATCCAACCCTACGTACGTGCCTATCCAAGCTATAACCAGAGCCCAGGCGCTCTTACAAAACCAACAGCTTAATCATGAGAAAGTAGCCGAAACTAGTGAAGTTGCGGAATCGAGTAGTAAAAAGACGAAATCTTGGAAAGATTCCAGAGAAAGGATAAAGAGAAAATTGAGTAAAAAGATAAGTGAGTTGGAAGGAAGTCTAAGAGAATCTAGAGCCAAAATACAAGAATTGGCTTCACAAGAATCAAACCAAGAAACCCCAGCTCAGAAATCAGGATCAGTCTTAGCGGAACCCATACCGGAAGATCTAGACATGATGTTTCGTGCATATCAGGCTAGAATAAAAGAGGGACCCCAAGTCACGGAAATGAGTAAAAACTACCCTCGAGCTGATCTAGAAATTGAGAGAACTAAACTTTGCATGAAGATGGTAGAACTAGCCCAAGCGTTGTTCGAAGCCTCTAGATATCTTAATTGGAATAACATGGCAAAACCAGAACTACACTTTCAAGGACTAATGGAGAGGCTAGAACACTTGATTGAAAGCAAAGAGAGAGAGGAACAGCATAGGAACCCTATTATCCCAGAGACACAGGAAAGGAATCCACCATCCCTGTCTCAAGTACCCAATACAGAGAGTCAAGATAACCTATCCTCCATACATAAGTACTCACATGAATTTTTGAGAGAAATACAAGAAGAGAAATGGAGAAAAGAACAAGGAACTCATCCTCCTATTCAAGAAATAGACGACTTGCAGGAACAATTTCCCCAAGACATCCCCTCTATATATGATGATGTAGAGGTGGAACAACGGAGTGAACCCACAGGATTTGAGTCTAATTCTTTACAAGAATTACCTCAGTTCACAGGACCTTGGGAAGCTAAGTCTATTAGCATGAGAGCACCCACAATAATAGTGAGGAATGAAGAATCAGTGATCCCTAGAAATACGGAAGTGATCAAGAATACCAAAGTACAATGTAATCTCACTCTGGAGGAATTGCTAAAGGTAAAACCAGAATTATGGAAGCACGTAGCAAATCAATTCCCTGAGCTAGCTACCACACCCTCTCAGACAGGATCACAGAAGAAGGTACCAGAGATACCCGTGGAAAAGATTGGAGACGTAAGCGAAGGAGAGGAAGGTAACACATATCTTCCAATAACCCATCAGGGCTACACCACGAAAGCCATCTTAGATTCAGGAGCTGGAGTAGCCATCGCTACCACCGCTTTGTGGAAACGTTGGGGTAAGCCAGCACTCAGACCCACCAGGATGAAGCTGCAAATGGCTGATGGACACATAGAAAAACCATTAGGCTTACTAGAAGGCATATCCCTCACCACTTGTGGCGTGGAATTTGAGCATACCTTTGCCATTTGTGACTTCGCGAAAAATCATGCTTATGAGATGATATTGGGACGACCATTCATGCGTCAGTTGCAAATCGTACAAGATTGGGGAACTAATTCTTTGTACTTGCAACATTTAGGAGTGACTACCAAAGTCAATCTTAAAGACTATTCACATCGAGATGTACCCCCAATACAATGGAATACCATCCATAAGACACCAGTAGAGACGGAATCCGTGCACTCATTAGAATCAGATCCTTCTTGGTTGCATGAGGATACCCATTTATGGATGTGTAAAGTAGCCAAACAAGAGGAGGAAAGATTAGAAGCCAGGACCTTAGGTGCAGAACAACATCCACGAACCCTTCAAGATCCAGCCTATGCACCTGTAGTATTCCCAGACGAGGAATTCGAACCCCATGGTTGGGCAGAGATTCTAGCAACCATGGATGTAGCCATCAATGAAGAACAATGGACACCCCACTGTGACGAGGATGGCTATGACATTTCAGTTTTCACGATAGAGCCAATCATGTGCGATGCAATTTTAGAAGAGTGTGAACCGAACACTGATGCATTTGAGGATGCAAGCGATTTTGATTTAGAATCAATTATCATGGACCCACCCTTTGCATCAGAGGAAGAATATTTCTACGAAGTAGAGACTCACACTCAGAGACACGAGGACATCACGAACGAGGTAAGGTTAGCCACGGAAGTGACTACTAAGAGTGAAGGCAAGAAGAGAAAGAAGAAAGAAACCATGTCGGAAAAAGAAGAATCTTTGTTTGAAGTACCCGAGAATTTCAAGAAATACGAAATCGAAGATAGAAGAATCATGGTACGAATGCCCAATAGGAAGGCGAATGACGGACAAGTATATGATAACCGAGAGAAGACCAAGAAAGTAATAGTTGCCATAGAAGGAGAAGAAGAAAAATGCACCTACATAGGGCATGATCTGACGACTGAAGAAGAAGAAGAGTTAGTTGCCCTATTGCGCGAATATAGAGATGTTTTTGCTTGGAGTTACAAAGATTTGAAGGGAGTAGACCCAGACATATGTTCTCATAGAATCCCTATGACTCCAGATGCGAAGCCGACAAAACAGAAACCTTACACGTATAATGATAACTACGCTGCGAAGATTAAAGAGGAGATAGATCGGTTGATAGAAGCAGGATTCATTTACGAAATTGAGCATACCGAATGGGTATCCCCCATTGTGGTTGTGCCCAAGAAGAATGGAAAATTGCGTGTGTGTATTAACCTTAAAAAAGTTAATGCCGCCACGATTAGAGATAGTTATCCTCTTCCTATCACGGAACACCTATTGGAAAGAGTTGCGGGCAAGGAAGTGTACAGCTTTCTGGATGGATTCTCAGGCTATAACCAAGTAGCCATTGCTCCAGAAGACCAACACAAGACGGCTTTTTCCACAGAATGGGGCATATTTGCATTTCGTGTAATGCCATTCGGCTTAACAAATGCACCTGCCACTTTCCAGCGACTCATGTGTCATGTTTTTAAGGAATTCTTACGCAAGAGCCTGGAAGTTTATGTCGATGACCTATGTGCTCATTCAATTGTAAGGCAGACACATATCCCAGAGTTAAGACAAATATTTGACAAATGTCGAGAATATCAGGTTTGTTTGAACCCAGAAAAATGCGTTTTCATGGTCAGACAAGGCAAAATTCTAGGACACATTGTGTCAAAAAATGGAATCTCTACGGACGAGGAAAAGGTGAAGGTAATTGCAGAATTACCTAGACCAACTAATGTGAAAGAGGTACAGGCATTTATGGGCCATTGCGGTTATTATAGGAGATTCATACACATGTATGCAATCATAGCCAAGCCTTTGTACTCTCTTTTAACCAATTTTGAGTGGACAGATGAATGCGAAAATTCATTCAATGAACTCAAACGACGCTTGTGCTCAGCACCTATATTGACTACCCCAGATTGGAGTAAGCCATTCCATGTACATGTGGATGCATCCAATTACGCCATAGGATGTGTGTTAGCACAACCCACAAGTGAAGGTAACATAGATCTCCCCATAGCTTACGCTAGCCGACAACTGAACGCAGCAGAAAGAAATTACACCACGACGGAACGAGAAGGATTAGGGATGATCTACGCAGTAAAGAAATTCAGGCACTACTTATTGGCCAACAAATTCAAGTTCTTTACGGATCATCAAGCCCTATTATATTTAGTCAACAAACCATGTAACACCGGACGACTGATACGTTGGTTTCTATTACTCATGGAGTATGATTTTGAAGTGGTAGTTAGGAAAGGAAAGACGCATCTTAGAGCTGACCATCTCTCAAGATTAACCTCAGGAGAAGCCCCTCAAGGAGTAGCTGATGATCTACCAGATGCATACTTGTTTAACCTGGAGATAGCACCAGAATGGGCTAAGCCGTTAATCCCTATTCTGACATACGGACCCAAGAGTCCTAGGATAAAGATCAAAGAAGGAGAGATTACCAAATCTCAGAGATATCAAATAATGGCAGGAGGCATATACAAACAGGATAATCAAAAGATTCTTGCTTGTTGTGTAGATGACTCAGAACATGCGAATTGGTTGCAATTAGCACACTTAGGTGCACTAAAGCAACATCATTCAAAACATAGAACACTACAGACTCTGCATAGATTAGGAGTATTTTGGCCTACGATGGAAGCAGATGTCCACAAGTTGTGTAAAGAATGTCAAGTGTGTTGTGAAAGACCACCGGTAGAGCATGCGACATTGTATCATGTGTCCCTCACACCAGACTGGAGTGAACCTTTAGTGACTTACTTGAGGACGAACACATTCCCTCAAGGAATGACCTTAGCTCGACAACGCAGTCTAGAGCAGGAGGCTCAAGACTATTCACTTATTGGCGATAATCTATACAAAAGAGGACGAGATGGATATCTAAGACAATGTGTTCATGAGAGCGATTATCGGAGAATACTAGAGACTGCACACCAAGGTGTTGCAGGAGGTCATTTTGGACCAGATAGGATAATCAAAGCCATCCTCTTTGCAGGATTATGGTGGCCCACTCTTCACATGGATGCACATACCTATGTAAAGAGATGTGATGTGTGCCAAAGAACTCAGTTTCCTACTCGCAGAGATGAAATGCCATTGAAACCCATGATGGGCGGACGTGCATTTTCTAAGTGGGGTATAGACTTTGTAGGACCCATTAACCCCCCTGCAAAAGGTACACATGCGGAATACATTATTGTTGCCACAGATTATTTAACCAAATGGGTAGAGGCAAAGGCTACGAAAAAGAATGATGCACACACGACTGCAAAATTCTTATTTGAAAATGTCTTTACAAGATATGGATTGCCTATAGAATTAGTGAGCGATCGAGGCACTCACTTTCTAAACCAAGTCATTGAATATTTGTTACAGGATTTTATGGTGATTCACAAGAAATCCGCACCATATCATCCTCAGGCCAATGGTCAGGCTGAAAGCACTAACAAGATACTTTGTACCGTACTGACGAAACTCGTGAACAATAAACGTTCAGATTGGGACAAACAGCTACACCACGCTGTTTGGGCATATCGAGTGGCCTACAAGACCGTACTCAATGCAACTCCCTTTCAGATGGTTTTTGGTCAGAATGCAGTGCTTCCTTTGGATTTCTTGATACCGACCCTTAAGGTTGCACAAGAACATGAGTGGACCGGCCATGAATTATCAGCAAGAATAATGGACTTGGAACGATTAGGAGAAACCAGGCTGAAAGCAGCAGCAGGAATATACGCAGCGAAGAAGCGACAGAAAGCATATTTTGATGCACATGTGAAAGATAAAGGCCTAAAAGAAGGAGATTTAGTTCTAGTGTATACGCTGAAACAGCACGCACGGAAGTTAGAAAAGCGAGGTTATGGACCTATGATCATTAACAGACTCTCGACTAGTGGAGCAGTACAGTTAGCCACATTAGAAGGAGATATAATGCCTAATTACATTAGTGGCTGCAGAGTCAGGTTATATCAAGAACCTCTTACTGAGGATATGCTTAGACGACTCACGTTGGCAAAGAAGCGTAAGGAGGAAGAAAATAGAATACGAGCAGAAGCTCAGGCAGAAGCCATAGAACGCATTAAGCGCATGAAGCTAAGAAGACAAGGACTAGGAAGAGAACATTATAACCATCTGGAAACATCACCCAGATATCCCATGGCCATGTGTCAAGTAAAGTCAACCACTCACCCGAGCATAGTGGATAGGAGACCATTCATTACAGTGAGGCTAGAGCACGGTCACCACAGCCAAGAACTCAGGGCTTTAATTGACTCAGGTGCTGCGACTAGTGCGATTAGATGGTCCCACTATAAGGATTCAGGAATAGAAATGCGGCCAATTGAGGCATACCTCATAGGCCTAGGAGGCTTGGAAACCCCTTGCATGGGTGAGGTGGACCTTCCTATCCTCATTAAGGATATGACCATGACAGCGAAGCTATTAGTGTGCCATGATGACGACCTGATAGAACCCCTAATCCTTGGCCAAGATTGGCTATACGATCACTCAGTGGACCTAAATCTCAGACAAGGCTCCTTACAGATTGGAACCTTAGAGCAGAAGCGAGTGATACCGCTTGACTTCCCTAACCGCACTCCGCTTGACGGTTGTGACCCTAGACCCTACGAAACGCATGAGACGGAAGACCGGAAGATCTTTAATCAGACCAGTCACGTCACGTCTACACCAACCCACTCGGGCTTGGCTATAGACAGTTGTCAGTCAGGAGGACGACAGGAGATCTTCGCTGGGACTTCCTGCAAACTAGAAGAGACAGTTACCCAACAGCAAGGGCAGAAGGGCACAATCAGAGGTCAGGTGGGTTGCATCAGCGGCCAAATGAGCACGACACCCTACGGTGCTCATCCTTCCAAGCTTGTTGCGGACTGGCCTAGATTAAAGTTACAAAAGGCATCACTTCCTGATGGGCAGGTCACGCAAGTGTTGGAACTCCCTTCTTTTCCAAAGCAGAGTGTCCATCCGACCTCTCAAACCCAGCAACAACAGAGTCGACCACGACAAAGGAAACCAGACCGATTGCAGTATCAGAGGAAACAACAAGGAAAGCAGTTTAGGCCTCCCAAAGGAAGCGGCACCAGACAAATATGGGTGCCAAAAGGACAAAAAGCACCAAAGAACTCCAACCAAGCAGAGGTCAACAAGAAAAAAACAGAACAGAAACAAAGTCGATATCCACCATCCCCTCGACCTTCTTCTATAGGTCAGACCATTCGACAAATGTGGATCGCCAAGAAGTACCTTACCCATAGACCCACGCCCACGCAGATTTGGGTACCCAAACCATGTATCATAGCTCAACCCAGTTGCCATGTAATATATAACCCCTATAACTCATCTCATCCCTCGATACCACCACACCCGTTACCACCTTTTACCCCTCAGCAGAAACCCGCCACCCACTCCAAGATCTTTAAGAAATGGATACCGAAACGTGTCCAACCGTCTTCCCCTAACCCATTGTCTAACCAACCCCCGACTAACCTACCACCTTGTACTCAATTACTAACCTTTAAACCTTGTATAAATTCACACACCATCATCACACACCACTCGTAATCTCACCTCATCAAGAAATGTATGCATGATCTGAAACGTATAGGTGTCTAGAGACCTGCACTAGTGCTGCAAGAAACATTGCATCCATCACATCACAGCACTCGGCTACACGGGTTACGCATCAGTTATGGAAAGGGATTGCGGTCTCACTTTAATGGGATCATGATTAATTTCCATGCTAATGTGTTAATCTTTTGTAGCAGATCTTTCTCACTAGCGCACCAGCCACCATGCAAACTGACGAAGGAACATCAGGAGTAGGCCCCAGTGTAGCAGCAGTACCACTCAACGTGCTACGAGCAGAGTCCCACCCTACTGCTCCACCGCCGGAATTTCAGGGATTTCCAGGGCCCATGCCTATCGATAACCCCCCTATGGGCTACACCGAAAAGATACACAGGAATTCTCATTGGTTTCAGGGCCTGGCAGGACCCCTCGCGGACGCAGACTTTATATTTGAATCCTCTCTGACTTTTGATGACCGCACGTGGGGAAAGTACCAGTTTTTCTCCAGAGAATTCGAAGCCCTACAAAACACCCAAGATTTAACTCATGTTTGGGCCAGAGCCGGTTTCACAGAATACTTCAGTGATCCTTTACCCAAACCAGATTTTTATAGATGCTATTACTTAATCACTACCTTACTGGCATCCGAGAATAAGGACATCCCAGGAACCTTCATCTTGCCTACCCTAGTGGATGATCCACCTTATAAGAGATTTTATCTCTCTAAGGACCTAATCAGAGCAGCCATCAAGATTCATGGAACCCACACTCCCACAGACAGAGAGAGATTGATTCCAGAACCGATGAAACGTGGGGATGTCACGAAGTGGGAAGAGATTTCAGCCATCACACCTGAGTTGTCAAAGCCATTAAGAATATGCATGCAACATTTTGCCTTTCCAGCTCAGGACAGATTTACCATGCCACACAAAAGAATATGGTTCGGATTATATTTGGCATGTACGGGACCTCAAACAGTTGATCTGGCTAGCTGGATCATAGATCAGATGTACCTGGCACAGCACAGATGGGAGCGTAAAAAAGTGCTTAACGGATGTTGTGCACTCACAAGAATTGTGTATATGTGTTTGGCTTATGACTTGCCCATCGAGCGTGCATTAACAGGAGAGGAATTGAAGGCATTCAAGAGCACAGCGAAGAAAGCTAAGAAGCCCAGTAGGACACGGGCTGGTAAGCGCATGCGAGGCACCATCCCTTGCCTCCAAGTGCCAGAGTCGCCGTCACCACAACCCTCTCCCGAGCGACCACAGACAGAAGCTGAGCCCACTGTACAACCTATTCGCATACGGTTGTCCAGACCAGTAATTACGGAGGCCACCACGAGTACCGTCGCACCTCAGGCAGCTACCACCACAGAACCCCCAACCACAACCGCAGAAGCTCCCACCACCATTGGTGCGGAAGCGTTTTCTTTCCCTATCCCACATATGGAGACCGACCCCATAAACACGACATTCGATTTTGAGATGCCTGATGCATTCTCAAACGAATTTCAGTATTCAGAAGCTCAACTGTTCTCCCAGGAATATGAACGTCCCAGCTACCCGACTACGCCGCGAGACTTGCCACAGGGACAAGCCGTGTCGGGCTCTGAAGAAGAAAGGACCGAAACGGACGACGATCAAGGCGACGATGAAGCCAGCCAAGGCTCACAAGAGGAACAGACAGAGGGCCAAGGCCAACAGACTGACACACACGGCGACACCAGCACATATGAAGATGAAACTTTCGAAGCCGCAGCGTATACATTGGCCATAAAGAAATTATATCGTACCATGGAGAAAGTCTGGGCTCGAAAGAGGTTGACTGAAGAGGAGAGCCAGGCAATAATTGAACAGGAACTCATCTCCGGAGGATTCGAAGACGCCTATATCAGAGGGTTCCGAGAGTTAGTCCAATCAGTTGGCTCCCATGAAGCACTCAGATTTTTACAAAGAAAGCAACTACCACAGTTCGATCCCCGCCGAGTGCGACTACTCTCAAAACCCGGGGAGTATATTCGTGTACCAACAGGAGCCCAATCTTCAGCACAAGCCAGGGAGGCACGCCTCGCCCCCGAACGTTCAGTGACCGCAGAAACCATTCTTGTAGATTCGCCCCCCCGTACCACCATTGTACATACCACTACAATCCTTGAAATAACCTCCACCCCTTCGACTCCTCTTTCACCTCATCCTTCACCAACCCATCCTGTATCACCCGCACACCCACCTGCTTTCCCCACATCCACCCCTGTACAAAGCAATTTAGCCCCAACCTCTTCCTTACCCATTCATACCACCCGGCCCACACCCAGCCCTCTGCATCCCTATGTTAATCCCTTCGCCCCTTCATCCTTCCCAGCGTTTCCCCCACCTCTAAGAACCCCATTTCCCTTCCTAACCCCGCTAACCTTCTCACCCGTCTCACCTCCCCAACCTGCCATAACCCCTATTTCCCCGTTTCACCAAACTATTCCCACCATCCCCCCTGTAAACTACTCTACGTTTGTAAATCCCGTATTCACACCTACGCAACCACCCCCAATCACACCACTGTTCACAGTCACAACATTAAACACGTCCAATGGCATGGACATATCACCACCCACCTCACCACCACCCACTACACTCACAGCACCCTCATATGTAGGCACTCCTCAATTTTCCACAATCACCACTGCATCCACAGTCCCAACCCCGATTCCCATTCCCACTGCATCTACCATCACTGCATCCTCATTTAGCACTTCACTACTGCTATCGCCCACCGTAGACACAGCATTTCAACACATGTTCGCATGTATGACGCAAGTCCGAGATGAGTTTGCATCACTCGGCACCAACTATCAACAGCTGCAGAAAACGACGAACGACTTGCAAACGCAGCTTAACTTGTTGTCAATTGAGAACGCCTCACTGAACAGCCGGTACCAGGAGTTACGCGAGGCTTATCACAAGTTAGAAATAGAAAGTGAGGAAAAAAGCAAAGAGGCCACCGCAGATTTAGATAACCTACTTAGAGCCCAGACTGTCCGCAATGCAACGCTTACCAGAAATATGGGCTTATTAAGAAGACATTTAGCCGCAGCTAAAGAGGAGAACCAGCGACTCCAAGAGCAGAACAGAGAAAACCTGGAGGCGGCTTTAGATCATCCAGACAAGCCACTAAGTCCGAGCAGATTCAAGGCCATCCCATCTGAGTCGATGCGGATGTTGCTAGATGATCATGTCAGATTGCTCGAGGACTATGATCGGATGAATGAAGAATATCAAAAGTTAAAGGAAGATCACAAACAGCTACAACTCAGAGAACCAGCAACACACCACGAACAAGTAGCAGCAGAATTACCAGCACCTGTGGACCCTGCCCCTGAGGTTTTAGAGGAACTCAACGCACTCCGGGCCCAGGTAGTGAATCTTGAATCTCGAATCGCCATCTATGAAGCACCACCAAGGCCAGACTCCCCACCTGAGCTACCAGCTGAGGAAGAAACGGTCACTATTCCGGTGGAGGAGACCTTCGAAGAGGCTTATGAACCGATACCCATCCCAGGCGGACGTGTCACGGCCGAAGGCCAGATGACCTACGAACTACCTACCCCCGCGTGGATGAAGACAGTAGAAGAACTCGGAACAACACACTCGGCCAGAGTAGAGGCACAGCTACATGCCATGGCCATAATTGAAGAAAAAATTTTACAATCACCATTCTTTGCTCACATGGCCCCGCGAAGATACATATCCGGGCATGAACTTCAGTATAAACCATACTTTATGTTAATGGCAGAATATCAATTAACCATAGAGAAAGAAACCGGCAAGAAACCGACGCATGCAACTCAATTCGAGCCAGAGGACTTGCCACCCAGGGCGCAGAGAGGTGAAATCCACCAACCAGACTGGCGCAAAGATTTACTGCAAAATTATCCAGAAATGATGAGCACGTGGGTAAAAGCGCCTCTTCACTTAAAATTCAATCCGTGCTGGGGACCAGTACCACGACGCCGCTCTTGGACTGCCTTCGCTATAAAGCTACAGAACAATAAGCAGTGCCAAGACTGGCTGAACTACCCCTATTTCAAGCCACCAGTCGCGTTACCCACAGTTGGATATATGATGGCGACGATCCGCCACTGGCTCCCTCGATTAAAACCTATGGATGATATAGCCGCGCAAATGAGTGTCAAAATCTTTGACATGATGCAGATGGTCTTTAAAGTCTTCCGGCGCATCAAGGCTCCCCATGTCAACACCCCGGGCTTTGAGCATGGCAATTTGGATTTAGTCTATGATATGAGCACAACGCCATCGCTCCGGGTGTGTTACGCCTGGCACTGCAGGATCAAATATCTACCGGCATGTTACAAGCAAACATTCGAAGAAATGTTCACCACTGGTTTTTGGGAGTACCATTCAGAAGTATTCATAGGCAGGCCGACACATTTATTGCAATTATTCGCCTGTGAACGAATGGTGTACTCCACACACTATCAGCTCCCACCACCAGACGAGCCGCAACCTATCGACTGGGAGAAACTCGAGGCTGATCTCGCCCGAGGTATTCGTGTATCAGAGCACACCCTCGCTCAAGACCTCCTACAGAATTACATCCGGCAGACCTCACAACAAGGTTCTGTCAGGGACGACAGAAGCGAGAGGGAGGGGGGTGTTGGAAGCAGTCAGAGGCACAGACGCCACGGAAGCATGTGAAGACGAAGCAGGGAGCCAGTCGGACCATTTTTTCAAAACAATTATAATTTTATTACTTCTTCAAACATCCAACAGTGATTTTCATCACTCTTGTAACATATGTAATATAAACAAAACCCCATTTTTGTAATCCATAGCTCCATTTTGTGCAAGCCGAGGAGTCCTCGAGCTTGAGGAGCTTAGGTAGAATACTCGTACCAAATTTCGTTATTTTTAGACATCGTTTACCCTCCCAAATAGCCTCTAGGACCTAATTTTTAACTAGGCCGGTCACTAGATGTGAAACCGGTCAAAACTAGTCTAGAAACTATAAAAAGAGCTAGAGAGCTCATTTTTGGGGTTGGTTCATTTTGGTTAGTGTGAGCATAGAGCTAGTTTGAGCTTGTAAGAGTCTTCTTGAGTAATAGAGCTAATTTCCCACCTTCCATTGTGTCTTGCTTGTCTCTTCATTGTGTGTGTGTATGTGTGTGTGCATCTTTGTGCTTCTCACCTTCACTCTCACATCTTCTCACATTCACGATCTTCATATCATTCCTACCTCTCCCTCGGATTGACATTAAGGAGGTGAAGCTTCTTAACGTGGTTCTCACCATTGTGCTAGAGCAACAAAGTGCAATGAACACTTGTAGAAGAAGATTACACTTACAATGTAGTGTGTTATATTGCTCTCTCCCCAACATTGAATGAAACACTTGGTGAACTCCACTAATGTTTCTTGAAACATTTGACGTTGAATAGCACTAGACCTAGTCAGACCCATTAAGCCTACAACCTTATCAAAGCTCGACCAAACTTTCTTTCTCTTATTACAAAGATCAACTTGAGAGTCATTGTCTGTTGTGATCATGCATAGGTCTTTCCACAGCTCATAACGTTCATTATTTTGAGTGCTAGTACCTCTTCTAAAAAAATGTCTTGCTTTATTCCCTGTCATTGACACTTGTTGCAAGCTATCTTGAGATTCTCCAACTTTCTTAACAACTAGGGTTACATTTCCACCATGACAACCAATTGAATTAAGAAGTTCCTCCAATTTCTTTATAGCTTGAATAGATTTATCAACTGGCTTCATGGCAAATGCGTATTCTATATGGAGCTTCAATAGTCTATCAAAAATTCTCATGAAGGCATGCAAGGTGCAAAAGTGGACATTGACTAAAGGGAATGGAATAATGGGATTCCAATCCTTATCTGACATGTCACGATTAGGTGTACCTAACATGGGACACCTCATTAAAGGTGTATCCCATTCAGCAGATGGAGTTGCATCTGTGTCATCAACTAAATCATCTATGTTGTTTTGTTTTCTCTTTGTTCGTTTATAACCTCGTGTACAATATGGACAAGGATAGAGAGTAGATGCACCTTGTTTGCACCCTAACATGCATTTGATAGTCTTTAAGTCTCCACCTAAGTGCCACTCTACTTCAAAATCACCAAGGCTTTCTACATTGATTTTGGCACCATGAATTTGAGAAGTTATCACCTCTGTGATCCATGGGATCCTATTGAAAATCCATGTAAGAACATCATTGGATTCTTTAGGTACTTCAATAGCACCTAACCACCATATATCTTTCTCTGATTGGACACTATATGTAAAGTGATGGGTAGATTCTTCACTATCATCAATAATAGCATGGGCCATAGCTTCGTTCATGAGTGTCACACTAAGTCTCTCCATACGGCATCCCTTTATGATTTGACATTCGTCTAGCTTCAATACAAACTTGAGTTTGGAACCACAATCTACATCAAATAACAAACATTATATTATTAAAAATACTATGAATGTCATTATCAAAACAATGGATATACCTTGAAGTGTGGATTTGTAAAATTTAACCATTTCCTTTTGGAGCCTCTCCAAATTGACAAATATGTTGTTGTACTTTGTGTAGATGAATCCCAGTCTAGATGTGTTTTTCAACTCTTTCTTTGATGTAGATGAATGATAAATGGATGCAGGCATAACATCTTCTATATGCAGGTAATTGCCAAGAGTATTGGCTACATCCTCATTGGTTATCTTCTTCCTCACAGATACCTTGTAAGGGCATGGAAAAATGCTCTGGAAAATACCTTTGTTTTGTAGAGCCTCCTTCAAAAGATTGTACAATGCAGTGTACGCTCTAGTACTAACACCTGCTTCATCACATACCATCTGTACCTCACTAGGACTAATAATATCTTCTAAGTTGCCTGCAAAATCTTTAATCACTTGGGTTTTGATGTGATTTCCTATTGGTGACTCCAAGATCATAAGCACATGTTTGTTGCTAAGACAAGAATTCAGAAACTTCAATTGATCCTCCATTGTTGAGGAAGCACTCGCATCTTCAACAAATGACCTGCACAATAAGAATCTCAATCTAAAAGTCTTTTAACATAACTAAACAAAGGAAATACATACCTAAGTGCGTAAACACGTCGCTTCCGTGCTCCACCACCAGTTGAAAGAGCTTGAAAGGATGATAATGGTCGTTTCCTAAATCTCATCCCAAGTGGAGTCTCTTTTAGTTGTGTAAGATTGGCTTTCAACTTTGTAATTGTGCTCTCCTTTTCTTCCACATCTTGTTTGAGACTATTATTGTGCTCATCCAAAGATTTGATAGCACTTTCTAAAGTGTGTATAGCACTCTCTAAACTGTGTATCTTGAAATGGTTGTGATGACATTGTTGCATCCAATAATTTGCTATAGATGTAGAATGGTTAGACAATCGCTTGCAATAGCCTAGGAGTCCATCTTCACCGGAACCAAGGAATTGTAGAAATGTGGAGATAGTATGGAATCTAGGATGAACATTAGCCATTGGATCCAAGGGATACAAAGCACCATGGACCCAAAGATCAATATTCTTCTCTCCAGCTGCATGTCGTGCATTTTGAGAATCTATGTCATTGCTACCTCTAGTTGTTGGTGCAAATTCTGTAGGAACACGAACATGTACACTCTTTGAGTGAGGAGCACGCGCTGGTGCTGGTGTCATGTTCGTAATACATGTGAGCACCATGATGTTCCAAAACTCCAGCACCGAATGGGAAGAAGCACACAGATGGCTGGAATGGCTAGTACAGTAGCTATGTGCAAGAAAAAAAGTGTGTTTTGGTATGTGGATAGGTCAAAATGACTTTTTTCAGTATGTTAGAGGGAAAATGAGTTTTTTTTCAAAAATTCATGTTTTGGGGCAACCAAAGTTACGAGTTTGATGATGTGGCACTTAACTTTTGGAGGGATTTTGAAAAGTATGTTTTTTAAGTATTTTTTATAAAAATAAGTCTAAAAAAATTAAGTTCTGACATATACATAAAAGTATGGGCCATTTTGAATAAAGAATAGCTGAAAAAGAGACTTTTTCAGAAAACTCATTTTTTTATTCATAAAGATGGACGGATTTGATGAGGTGGAAAGTGGTTTTTCTCTCTCTCTATGTGCAGAAGAGAGAGAAGGTCCTAGCTCAGCCTAAAAAAAAGCCTACTTCAGCCTACCAAAAAGTGCTCTATTAAATGCACTTGTCCCCTTAACAAAGTACAAGATTAAGCTTAATCCCTAAAAATTAGGAATCCTTACAAGGCCCATGCAGGGTTCACTTTTTTTCCTAATGCAGGAAGCCCACGTGCCTCCTCAAGAAGCTTATCTTCCCCCCCAAAAGGCAGATGAACCCCCCTCGAAAGCTTACGTACCTCCACAGGTTGCCTACATCCCTTCTCAGAGAGCGTATGAGCCTGCTCGGAAGAGTAATAGAATAAATAATCCTCCCCAGGAAGCTTGTGCTCCAGCCATCTTTAAGAACAAGGAGAGAGCCAATGAGAGAATAAGCCCTCCTCCCCAGGTTGCTTATGTGCCTAATTCTACGGAGCCAGACACTTCTTCTTCTATGAATCGATTTGCACCAGACTTCCTACGAGAGATTCAAGAAGACAAATGGGATAACGAAAGTGAAGTCGCCCCTCCTTTTGAACTTGTGGATGAGGCACACGATCAATTCCCACAAGACATCCCATCTATTTACGGGGAACATGAGAGTACTCAGTCTCACGAGAGATTGGACTTTGCGTCTAACTCCATACAAGAGCTACCTCACTTCACAGGCCCATGGGAAGCAAAGTCCACATGTATGAGAGCACCCACAGTCATGGTAAGGAATGATGACTCAATCATATCAAGGAACACGGAGGTAGTAAAGAACACCGAGGTGCAGCATAATCTCACTTTGGAGGAACTGCCTAAGGATAGACCGGAAGCACGAAAATATGTAGCCAGTCAGGTAACTGAAGTTGCAAAACCTCGTTCCAGGGTAGGATCCCATAGGACAGTGCCAGAAATTCCCTTGGATAAGATAGGAGATATGTGTGAAGGTGAAGAAGGGAAGACCTATCTTCCCATCACCTACCAGGAGTACACCACCAAGGCAATTCTGGACTCAGGTGCAGGAGTTGCAATTGCCACCACCTCCTTATGGAAGCGTTGGGGCAAGCCAGCGCTCAGGCCAACGAGGATGAAATTGCAGATGGCCGATGGTCATATTGAGAAACCCTTAAGATTGCTAGAAGGAATAACTCTCACCACTTGTGGTGTTGAGTTTGAGCATAGCTTTGCTATATGTGACTTTAGCAAAAATCATGCCTATGAGATGATTTTGGGAAGACCATTTATGCGACAATTGCAAGTGGTACAGGATTGGGGAACCAACTCCTTGTATTTGCAACACTTGGGCGTTACGACCAAAGTCAATCTCAAGGACTATTCTCATAGAGATGTCCCTCCTATCCAGTGGAATCCCATCCATAAAGCCAAAGATGATACAGAATCCGTGCATTCCAAGGGTCAGGATCCTCATGGATGCATGAAGACACCCACTTATGGATGTGCAAAGTAGTAGTAGAGGAAGAGAAGAGAGAAAAGGCCAGAGAAATAGGTGCGAACGAAACCCATAGACCCATTCAAGACCCAGCCTATGCACCTGTAGTTTTTCCAGATGAGGAATTCGAACCCCATGGCAGGGCAGAAATTTTAGCAACCATGGACGTAGCCATCAACGAAGAACAATGGACACCTCATTGTGATGAGGATGGCTATGACATTTCAGTCTTCTCCATAGAGCCAATCATGGGAGAGGCAGTTCTAGAAGAATGCGAACCTAGCCCTGATGCATTTGAGGATACAAGTGACTCCGATCTCGAGTCAATCATTATGGACCCACCATTTGCATCAGATGAAGAATACTTCCATGAAGTAGAATTTCAACCCCAGAGGCATGGAGAGGTTACGACTAATGTAAGATTAGCAACACATGTGACCCCGACGGAAGAAGGAAAGAAACGAAAGAAGAGAGAAGCCTCACCAAAAGAGGAAGAATCTTTGTTTGAGGTCCCAGAAAATTTTAAGAAGTATGAGATAGATGACAGGAGAGTAATGATAAGAATGCCTAAACGAGAGGCACAAGTAGGAGAGGCCTATGATAACAAAGAAACTACCAAGAAAATAGTAGTGGCCATAGAAGAAGGAGAGGAGAGATGCACGTATATAGGCCATGACCTGACAGAAGAAGAAGAAGAGTACGAATTGATTGCCTTGCTAAGAGAATACAGAGATGTGGAGTTACAAGGATTTGAAAGGTGTTGACCCTGACATATGCTCACACACCATTCCTATGACTTCAGACGCTAAACCCTCTAAGCAAAAGCCTTATACATATAACGATAATTATGCTGCTAAGATCAAAGAAGAGATAGATAGACTGGTTGAAGCTGGATTTATCTATGAAATTGAGCACACTGAGTGGGTATCCCCCATCGTAGTGGTGCCCAAGAAGAATGGCAAGTTGCGTGTGTGCATTAACTTGAAAAAGGTTAATGCCGCCACGATTCGAGATAACTATCCGCTTCCCATCACAGAACATCTCTTAGAAAGAGTGGCAGGCAAGGAAGTGTACAGCTTCCTTGATGGATTTTCGGGCTACAATCAAGTAGCCATAGCTCCAGAGGATCAGCATAAGACAGCCTTTGCCACAGAATGGGGCATTTTTGCTTTTAGAGTAATGCCATTTGGGCTTACCAATGCACCAGCTACCTTCCAGAGGCTGATGTGCCATGTGTTTAAGGAGTTCCTGAGGAAGAGTTTAGAGGTCTACGTTGATGATCTTTGTGCTCATTCCAACATTAGACAAACCCATATCCCTGAACTCAGACAAATCTTTGACAAATGTAGAGAATATCAAGTCTGCCTGAACCCAGAAAAGTGCGTTTTTATGGTCAGGCAAGGCAAGATTCTAGGACATATAGTGTCAAAAAATGGCATATCTACCGACGAAGAAAAAGTGAGAGCCATAGCAGAGCTACCTAAGCCAAAGAATGTCAAGGAAGTACAAGCTTTCATGGGGCATTGTGGCTATTACCGACGATTTATACACATGTATGCTGTCATTGCAAAGCCCATGTACGGACTTCTGACAAACTTTGAGTGGACGGATGAATGTGAGAATTCCTTCCAAGAGCTTAAACGAAGATTATGTTCAGCACCAATTTTGACCACACCAGATTGGAATAAGCCATTCCATGTTCATGTGGATGCATCCAATTATGCCATTGGATGTGTGCTTGCACAACCTACTGGTGAAGGTAATATGGATCTTCCAATTGCCTATGCCAGTAGACAATTGAATGCGGCTGAACGGAATTACACCACTACGGAGAGAGAAGGATTAGGCATGGTATACGCAGTTAAGAAATTTAGACACTATTTGCTTGCAAATAAGTTTAAATTTTTTACTGATCATCAGGCATTGTTATATCTTGTAAACAAGCCATGCAATACAGGAAGATTAGTGAGATGGTTTCTCTTGCTAATGGAATATGACTTTGAAGTTGTGGTAAGGAAAGGTAGGACTCATTTGAGAGCTGATCATCTCTCCAGGCTCACATCGGGAGAAGCCCCACAAGGAGTATTGGATGATCTTCCTGATGCTTACTTGTTTAATTTGGAAGTTGTACCGCAGTGGGCCAAGCCATTGGTACCAGTATTGACATACGGGCCTAATCATCCAGTCGTAAACACACAGAATAGAGAGGTCGTAAAAGCCCAGAAGTACCACATCATGGTAGGAAGCATGTACAAGCACACAGACCAAGGGATCTTGGCTTGTTGCGTAGAAGAGGATGATTACTCTAAATGGTTGCAATTAGCACATGTAGGTGCACTAGAGCAACACCATTCAAAGCAACGAACGTTACAGACTCTAAGGAGACTCGGAGTACATTGGCCAACTATGGAAGCTGATGTCCAAAAGTTGTGCAAGGAATGCCCAATCTGTTGCACTAAACCACCAGTGGAACACGCCACTCTTTATCAAGTATCCATTGTGCCAGATTGGGGTGAACCACTAGTATCCTTCCTGAGGACAAACACATTCCCCCCAGACATGACGCTGGCTAGGAAAAGGAGTTTAGAACAAGAAGCCCAGGACTACTCACTCATAGGTGATAATCTATATAAGCGCGGTAAAGATGGTTACCTGAGGTTATGTGTCCATGAAAGTGAATATCTGCAGATCTTAGAAATCGCTCACCAAGGTGTAGCAGGAGGACATTTTGGACCAGATCGGGTGATCAAGGCAATACTATTTGCGGGCTTCTGGTGGCCGACCCTTCACATGGATGCACATACCTATGTGAAACGGTGTGATGTCTGTCAGAGAACTCTGTATCCTATACGCAAAGATGAGATGCCACTAAAACCTATGATGGGTGGACGTGCATTCTCTAAGTGGGGAATAGACTTCGTAGGTCCTATTAATCCCCCAGCTAAAGGTTCTCATGCGGAATACATCATTGTTGCAACAGATTATCTCACCAAGTGGGTAGAGGTAAAGGCTACGACAAAGAACGATGCTCAAACAACTGCTAAATTCTTGTTTGAGAATGTATTCACGAGATATGGGCTACCTATAGAGCTTGTAAGTGATAGAGGCACTCATTTCTTGAACGAAGTGATCGAAAATCTACTCCAAGAATTCTTGGTAATACACAAGAAGTCTGCCCCTTATCACCCTCAGGCTAATGGACAAGCTGAGAGCACTAATAAGATCTTATGCAATGTACTGACAAAATTAGTGAACACAAAACGCTCTGATTGGGACAAACAGCTACACCATGCTGTTTGGGCATACCGAGTGGCCTACAAAACGGTACTCCAAGCCACCCCCTTTCAGATGGTATTCGGCCAAAACGCTGTGCTACCCTTGGACTTCCTGATTCCTACATTGAGAATAGCACAAGAGCACGAATGGACAGGTCATGAGCTCTCCTCTAGGATCTTTGACCTTGAACGATTAGGAGAAACAAGACTGAGAGCCGCTGCAGGGATATATGCAGCCAAGAAGAGACAGAAGGCATACTTTGATGCCCACGTAAAGGATAAGGGTTTGAAAGCAGGAGATCTAGTTTTAGTCTATACACTGAAACAACACGCAAGGAAGCTAGAAAAGAGAGGCTACGGACCTATGATCATCAATAGGATCTCCACAAGTGGAGCAGTACAACTGGCCACATTAGAGGGTGATGTTCTCCCTAACTATATTAGTGGTTGCAGAGTCAAGTTGTATCAGGAACCCCTCACGGAGGAAATGCTCAGCCGACTCAACACTGCTAAGAAACGCAAAGAGGAAGAAAAGCGAGTTCGAGAAGAAGCTCAAGCAGAAGCTTTAGAACGCATCAGAAGGATGAAGTTACGAAGGCAAGGTAGAGATCAGCCTAGAGTGAATGAATATGCAGGCCAAGGATATCCCATGGCCATGTGTGAAGTTGCAGGAACAAGCTCGCATAGAATAATTGATAGACATCCTTTCATAACCATAGATATAGGACAAGGAAAGAGTGCAAGGACCGTAAGAGCCTTGATTGACTCAGGTGCAGCCACTAGTGCTGTTAGAGTGTCTTACTGCCAAGAATTACAGTTGACTGTCAATCCTGTGGAAGCATATCTCATAGGATTGGGAGGCGTGGAAACCCCTTGCATGGGCGAGGTGGAACTTCCCCTCTACATTCACGATGAGGCAATGACAGTTAAAGTACTAGTGTGTCAAGATGAGGATCTCACTGAGCCTCTCGTCTTGGGTCAAGATTGGATCTATGACCAAGCAGTCAATCTAAACCTAAGAAGTGGACTTCTCCAGGTTTGGGTCAATTATAGTCGAGTTACAGTAGAATTAGACAATGGAGCACTCAAGGAACTAGGAAAGGCACAGACTCCTGGTCCTTCCAGGGGTACACATGAAGATGACCATGCTGTTCTTGTTCAAAACCCTGTGCTGCAGAGGAATGATATTTGCAAAAAAGGAGTCAGGGATGCAACGGAACTCCCTTCTTTTCCACAGGCCAGAAGAAGGCAGCAACCAAAGGTGGATCAAAGGCAGAAGAAGCAGAGTACTACCTATGTCCGAGATCAAAAGTACCTGCGCAGCAGAATGTCCCAGAAAATAAACCAGGTGTGGGTGCGGAAAGGCGAACAACCGGTTGCACCACCGTCAACTACACGGGCAAAGCCTCTTATTAGTAACCAACAACACGACGCTAATAAGAAGTCTTTCAGAATTTTTTCTGCTAAAGTAAAATCTATTTGGGTGCCCAAGAAGTCGATGAAGGCAAGCCCACAATCAAGACAAATTTGGGTGCCTAAGGCTTGCTTGAAGGCACAAGTAGCTACGCCAAGGCCACAACCTATGCAGCATGACGCAGCTACGCATACTGCCAGTATTCACTCGTTCTCAACACTCAAGAACACACCAAGACCCAAGAGCGCGCATGTAATCAATTGTAAATGGGTCCCTAAAAAGCCTCATTTTCAAACCGCGCCATCGAGAAAGCTCTCTAGAGTCTCTACGAAACCGAAAGCAAAGCCCATCCACTACATTTGGCAGCCTAAGAACTGTAATAAACCCCCCGACCCCAATTTGTAAATTCATTCCCACTTACTAACTTCATTAGTCTCCTAGGACTACCCAAGCATTAACTACACACACATGCACCGAACACTTACTAACCCATTATTCGCTCCCGACCCGCATGTTAATATTGTGATGAGAACAACAACGGTCCTTCCTTGTCCTGTACAATATTAACACATGTTTGTATATTCTCACAGAGGCAGCCAGCAAGAAGTAAAATGGCTGATACAGTAGGAACTAGCTCCCAGGCAGGCACCAGCCCACAAGTGGTAGACATCGAAAGCCTTCCAGTTGAGGAAGAATTAAAGGAAAGACCAGCGGCATTATGGGCATTGCACGCCATACCAATTCAGAATCCTCCGCAGGGTCACACAATGCCGGTGGGCAAAACCTCACATTGGTTCAGTGACGTTGCTGGCCCCCTGGGTGAAGGCACGTATATGTGGGAGTCCGAAGTCGAATTCAACGGACGATGGGGCAGATACCATTTCTTTACCAGGGAGTTTGAAAGGCTACAGAATAACGAAGGACTGAAGCCGATCTGGAAGAAGGCAGGGCTTTATGACTACTTCAAGTCCCAACTACCAAAGCCAGATTTCCTAAGATGCTCATATCTAATTAGTACCCTCACCCCCAGCAAAGACAAGAAAGGATACAGCTCCTTTGTGCTCCCATCACTCACAAGGGGCAACGAGCTGAAGCGTTTCCGCTTAACTATCAATCTGGTAAGAGAAGCACTCGACATGCAGGGTATGCACATTCCGACAGAGAAAGAGACAATGGTTCCGGACAACATGAAGAACAGGAATCTGACAAAGTTGAAGGACATGGTTGCAATGACACCCACGATCGCCATCCACTTACGTATGGTCATGCAACATTTCGCCTTCCCCGCGCAGGAGAGGTTCACCATGCCTCCGAAAAAGATCTGGTTTAGCCTCTACCTGGCGGATGCTTTTGAGTTGACCATCAATATGCCCCATTGGATTATCGATCAGATTCATATGGCTCATCAGAGATGGTATAAGAAGCAAAGATCTGTATTGTATGGTTGTTGTGCACTCACAAGAATTGTCTACAGATGTCTCGCCTATGATGTACCGGTGCAAAGGGCTCTGATCTGGTCCAGAGCTCAGGAATTTCAACGCAGATTGTCAGCTGTAGGGCCTCCCTCAAAGAAGATGCGAGGCACTGTCCAGATGCCTTGTGCACAAGCTCGCGGGGCAACTCTGACGCCTGAGACAACCCCAAGACTCCCCCGACGAGTGCAACCGTTTACTATCAGGCTACCCAGGCACAGCACAGATGGCCCCAATCTTGTATTTCCACCAGTACCGACTGATCTGGAGTTCCCGCATGGGTTCACTCTAGAGGACTTAACTGACGAAGAAGTTGCAAGAATCATAGAAGCTGTAAATGCAAAAGTTGGAGAAGAGCAAGCCAGTGGACAGCAAACTGCCCCAGACCAAGCACAGCCCAACCAACCAGACGTAGTCAACGTGGACACTGAAGAAGAAGCTCATGGGGAGACACAGGGCGGACATTCAGAACCCGAAGAACAAGAGTATGATCCAGAAGCCCTACAAGTACTAGAAGGTGCCCCCGCCTACACTAGCGCATTAAAGAAGCTTTACGAAACAATGAACCGAGTTCAAGAGCAACACAGGCTCTCATTAGCTGCAGGTAAAGCTCTCATGAACCAGATTCTGGAGGAGGAAGGTGTGGACGAGCAATACCGTGCAACCTTGGAAATGATATCAGATGCTTTAGGAGTACCGGAAACTGTGCACACAGCACTTGTGCACTCACGAAGAACAGAGAGAAGATATGGAAGACGCCCCCCACGATCGGGAAAACAAATGAATGTATTAGGATCAGGACCACAAGGCACCCCCACAACCACTGGCACGGCACACAGAGTTCACGACACCGAGGAAGTCCACACATCGAGTGCACCCCCATCACCTCCCTTGCCACCTTCTCCCCCACATCGACCTCAATCACCTCCCTCTACCACTGTAACCTCCACTGTCACCACCTCTGAAACCACTGCACACACCAACGCACAATCCATCAGCCAACCCACACACTCTACTCCCACTGAAAACATAAGTCTAACTACAGCCACTGTACACCTCACCACCCCGAGCACACTTCCTAGAAGTTCACAATTACACACACCTCTGTACACATTCACAACCCTCACCGCTACCACAATCCCCATGTTCACAGTCACTCCCATCACGAACCCCACTTTCATGGAGGTATCACCCACCTCTGCACCTCTCCCATCCCCCATTTACCCACACTCTCCCATTCCCCCACCTCCCCCCTCACCCATCCCCAGTACTGCATTCACAACCCCCTTTCCCTTTCCCTACCCCTCTGCATTCAATACTATTCCTCTCGGTAACCTATTTAATAATATGCATCAATGCATGGCCCAACTCCAGCAACATTACCAACACTTGGACGACCAACATACAAGGCTCTTCCAACGCCACGAGGATCTCCAAGCAAGATGTAGGGATCTTGAAGAGCAGAAGCAGCAACTAGAACAGCAGCACGTGACATTACAGGAGCAATACGCACAATTAGAAGCCAACCCACCTCAAACAGATGATGACGAACGACGACATATGGACGAGTTGCTCCATTCTCAGATCACGGAAAACCTGAAACTTCGACGAAACTTGGGCCTCCTCCGAAAACACATGTCGACCGCGTTAGAAGAGAATAAGAGATTACAGAAACAGAACGAAGAAAACCTGGAAGCGGCCATGGAGGGTTCCCCACAAGAGATTGACCCAGAACGATTCAAGGCGATACCCTCTGAGAATATGCAGGTGGTGTTAGAAACTCATGCAGACTTAATGGAGGCCCATGCCGCTTTAGAAAAAGAAAGAGATGAGTTACGAAGACAATTGGCCACTCGACAAACAGAACCCAGCCCGAGCATAACCGCAGAAGAAATAGCTGAAGAGGTCAGTAAACTCCGGGCCGAACTTGAGGAATTACGCAGCAAGGTTATGCAATATGAGCGTCAGCCCTCCCCTCTGGTAGACCCCGAGCCTGACGACCTGGTGCCAATTGAGGTAGAAGAAACATTTGAGGATCCCTATGTCCCGATGCCAACACCCGGAGGTAAGCGCACAGAACAGGGCATGGACACAATTGAGATCGAGGCACCGGAATGGATGCAAAAGTTAGAGAAAGTAGCCACGACGCATGATGACAGGGTGGCCGTCCAAATCGCATTGATGTCAAAATTGGAAGAGGTGGTAATAAAATCTGATTATTTCCAGAATCTTTCACACCATAGGTGGATCGGGCCATCGGATGATCTGTATGTACCTTTTTGCGTACTGATGGCGGATTATAATGCGGAGATCAAGCGCCACACCTCAAGGGAACCCACCTCTGCCACCCACTTTGCACCCGATGACATCCCAGAGAGTGCCAAGCAAGGACATATCCGGCAACCAACATGGAGAATTCGACTGCTCGAAACCTATCCGGAAATGGTAAGAACGTGGAACAACATGCCATTGTACATCAAATATAATCCATGTTATTGCCCTGTGTTCCGAAGGAGATCCTGGCCGGAGTACACACATACAGTGCTGACGATTAAAGGATGCGAGAAGTGGCTAAATTACGTGTACTTCGCACCCCCTAAAGGCGCACCCACAATTGGCTATATGATTTCAACGATCCGGCATTGGGGGGCCCGTTTCAAGAATGTTCCTGATATCATGACTCAGATGTGCCTGAAAATTTTCGAACTTATGCTGGTCACCTTCAGGACCTTCAAAAATGTCAAGGAACCGCATCTCTCAGCACTAGGATTTAATGAAGGGAACCAGGATCTTGTATACGACATGAGCACAACTCCATCGATCAATGTTGTGTATGCATGGCACGCTCGCATCAAATATCTACCGGCCTGTTTCAAACAAACGTTCGAAGAGATGTTTGTCACGGGATTCTGGGAATATCATTCCGAGATATTCATTCCCAGACCATCCCATCTCTTGCAGTTGTTTGCAGTGGAACAAGCTCTCCACTCCGAAAAGCTACGTATGCCACATCCAGAGGTTCCTGGGCCGGTAGACTGGGATGCTCTTCTGACAGATTTGGCCAAAGGGTTGCGAATTGCCGAACATCATTTAGCGCAGGACGTCGTCGAATACTACATCCAAAAAACCTCTCAACAAGGGTCTGTCAGGGACGACAGACGCGAGAGAGGGGGGGGTGTTGGAGCCGGAGCTGAAGGACTGACAAGACAAGGAAGCACAAGAAGAGAGTCCGAGAAAAGAGATAGCACAAGCAGACAAGGCAGTCAACGACGATCCGACAAGTAGGCCAACAATTTTCTTCAGAAAGAAGCACTGATGAACATTCACGCAGATTTAGCACTAAGGCAACCTTAATCTTTCAAAACCTCTACACCCATTAAAAGTGATTATCATCACTAAGCACCATTGTAAATATCATTTCATCTTTTTGTAGCTCCATTTTGTGCAAGCCAAGGAGTCCTTGAGCTTGATGAGCATTAGAAGTATCTACCTGCCAAATTTCGTATTTTTTAGATATCGTTTGAGCCCTCAAATAAGCCCTGGAACCTAATTTTTAACTAGGCCGGACATTAGGTCTGGACAGGGCCAAAACTTAGCCAAAAACTATAAAAAGAGCTAGAGAGCTCATTTTTGAGGTTGGATTGTAATTGAAACAAACTTGTAAGAGCTTTTGAAAGTAATCTAAAGAACTCCATGGATTCTCTCTCTTTGTCTTGCCGTGTGTGCGCGTGTGTGTGTGTATGTGTGTGCATGCTTGTGTGCTTCTCACTCACGCACTTGTGCCGCCACTTGCTCGAGGTCTTCATACCATCCTCACGTCTTCCCGGATTGACATTAAAGGAGGTGCTACTCATCACTGAGCTACAAGAACTTAGAAAAGATGATTCCCAAGGTGAACAAGAGACAGCACAAGATGATCCTGTATCAGCCATACCAGACTTAGAAGCAGATTGGCCCAAGGACTTGTGGGATAGAATCAGAGAAGAACAATGGAAGAAGAATGGTGTCGATCCACCACCATTTGATGAAATAGATGTGGAAGACTGTCAACCCCATCCTAACCTCGAGGAAGTCTACGAGGAGGTCTCAAGACTCGATAGAGGTAGAGAGGAGACCATAAGCATTTCAACATTGCCTAACTATATGGGAGAGTACGAAAGAGAGTCAATGATAATACGAGCTCCCACGGTGCATGAAAAAGAAAAGGGAAAAGAAAGTTCGCATAACCTAACGGAACTAAAGAGAACCAAAGTGCAATGCCAATTGACGGTAGAAGAATTGCTTCGACTTAAACCCCAGTTATGGAAGCAATTGGCAGACCAATTAAAAACACGACCAAAGAATGGAGGATCAAAAGAAAAGGAAATGGAAAATAAGTCCACAATACAAGTTCCAGTTGATAAAGTAGGAGAGTTCAGTGAAGGGGATGAAGGGAATACCTGTTTACCTGTCATCTACAATGGGTACATGACCAAAGCTATCTTAGACACAGGAGCAGGAGTAGGAATTGCAACAAAGGAGATTTGGGAAAAGTGGGGAAGACCAGCCTTACGACCCACTCGTATGAAACTCCAATTAGCAGACGGTCATGTGGAGAGACCCCTAGGAATATTGGAAGGAATTAAGTTAACAACATGTGGAGTGGAATTTGAACACACACTAGCCATATGCAAATTCGAGAAAGCAAATAACTATGAGATGATATTAGGACGACCCTTCATGAGACAATTGCGGGTAGTACAGGATTGGGGCAGAGATTCATTATATCTCCAACATCAAGGGAACACCACCAAGATAAATTTGCACACATTCGCTTATCGGGATGTCTCTCCATTACAATGGAATCCAGTCCACAAAGAAGAAGATGACCTATCCATTCACAGTGCTGGATCAAGTGATCAGTCTTGGATGCACGAGGACGCCCAGTTGTGGATGTGCAAAGAAGCAAAGAAGGAGGAGTGTAAAAAACAAATGTGGCCAATAGGGCACCCTAACTATCGATCGATAGAAGACCCCGATTACATGCCTCAAATTTTTTCAGGTGAACTCTTCAAACCACATGGTTGGATGGAAATTCTAGCCACATTAGACGTGTGTGTGAATGAGGAAGTATTGACGATGAACGATTGTATAGACGAGGAAGGATATGACGTGAACCTCTACATGCTTGTCCTCCAAGAAGTAGAAGAAGGGGAAATTGTAGAGATAGAGTGGAAAGAAGAGTACAAAAGCATAGAAATGGAACCAGAGTTTGATTATGAGGAACAATATTTAAAAACTATGCAAAAAGAATCAAAAGAAAGACCAACAAAAGTCTTAACAATCGAAACCATCCCAATAATGCGTGAGCATAGAGAGGACACGAGTAAAGTGGAACCGGAACCAGACCTTTTCGAAGTTCCAGAACATTTTAAAAGATACGAAGTGGAAGAAAGAAAAATAGCCACTCAAATGCCTAAACGAGAGGCCCGGGATGGAGAAGCCTATGACAACAAGGAACAAACCAAGAAAATTGTTGTAACGATAGAAGACGGAGAAGAGAGGTGCACCTATATTGGGAAAGATGTATCGGAAGAGGAAGAGGAGGATCTCATAAGACTCATCCGAGAATATCGAGACGTGTTTGCCTGGACGTACAAAGACCTCAAGGGTGTAGAACCCAGCATATGCGCTCATTGAATCCCTATGACAGCAGATGCAAAACCCTCTAAACAACGCCCTTATACGTATAACGAAGTTTACGTAGCAAAAATAAAGGAAGAAATTGACAAACTACTAGCGGCAGGCTTCATTTATGAGATTGAACACACAGAATGGGTATTGCCACTAGTAGTAGGGCCTAAGAAAAACGGAAAACTAAGGGTGTGTATCAACTTGAAAAAGGTAAATGCAGCAATACCCATCACAGACCATCTTTTGGAAAGAGTTGCCGGCAAGGAGGTCTATAACTTCTTGGATGGATTCTCTGGTTACAACCAAGTAGCTATTGCAACTGAGGACCAGCATAAAACCGCATTCGCGACTGAATGGGGAGTCTATGCATTTAGAGTAATGCCTTTTGGGCTTACTAATGCGCCAGCCACCTTCCAACGACTGATGTGTCATGTATTCAAAGAATTTCTGAGAAAAAGTATGGAAGTATACGTAGACGACCTTTGTACATACTCAAATCAACGACCAGACCATATACCAAAACTGAGAAAAATATTCAATAAATGTAGACAGTACAGAGTTTGTTTGAACCCTGAGAAATGTGTCTTCATGGTGCGACAAGGAAAAATCCTAGGACACATCGTTTCAAAGAATGGAATATCCACGGACGAAGAAAAGATTAAAGTTATCTTAGAGCTACCAAGACCCAAGAACGCAAAGGAAGTACAAGCCTTTATGGGACACTGTGGATATTACCGCAGGTTTATTCACATGTATGTCATAATAGCTAAGCCTTTATATGGTCTATTGACTCAGTTCACTTGGACAGACGAGTGTGAGAAGGCCTTCAACGAGCTTAAGAAGCGGCTGAGTATAGCCCCAATTCTGAAATCACCCAACTGGAGCAAGCCTTTTCATATTCATGTTGATGCTTCGAACTATGCCATTGGATGTATCCTAGCTCAACCGGCAGACGAAGGGAAGCTTGACCATCCAATCGCTTATGCGAGTAGACAATTAAACCAAGCAGAAAGAAATTATACGACTACTGAAAGAGAAGGCTTAGGAATGGTTTATGCAGTGAAGAAGTTTAGACACTACCTCTTAGCCAACAAATTCAAGTTCTTCATAGACCATCAGGCTTTGTTGTATTTAGTCAATAAGCCTTGCAACACGGGAAGATTGGTACGATGGTTCTTACTATTAATGGAGTTCGACTTTGAGGTAATAGTCAAAAAAGGAAACACACATGTAAGAGCAGATCACCTGTCAAGGCTAACGCATGGAGAACCACCTAGCGGAGTACCAGATGATTTACCAGATACGTATTTGTTTAATCTTGAAGTATGTCCGAAGTGGGCGGAACGACTAATTCCTATACTCACCCATGGCCCTCAACACCCAATAAATAAGGATAGCAAAAAAGAGATTCTTCAAACAAGAAATTTACACATTGTTGCTGGAAGCATGTATTATAAGGAACCCAACGGTGTCTTATTAAGATGTGTCGAGGAGGACGAACAGAAGCAACTAATTCAGCAAGCACACGTAAACAAGTGGAGAACCCATCAAGGGATGCATGGAACACTTCGAGAACTGAAAAGGTTAGGTGTATATTGGCCTGACATGCCAAAAGACGTTCACGATTATGTGATTAATTGTGCGAAATGCAAAGAGACTATCCCGAAGGATCACATGTCCTTACCTTTTTCGACCATAGCGCCTAATTGGAGTAAAACATTAGTAAAATTCCTCAAAACGAAAGAGCACGAAATAGGGGCTAGTTTAGCAAGAAAGCGATCCCTAGAGGAAATGAGCAAGGATTATGTGATAATGGGAAAACAATTGTTTAGAAGAGGAAAAGACAATCAACTCAGATTGTGTGTGCATGAAGGAGAATACCTTCCCATATTAGAGATGGCACACGCAGGAGCGGCTGGAGGACATTTTTCAGCAGACAGAACTGTAAAGATGATTCTCTTTGCAGGTTTGTGGTGGCCGACTCTACATATGGATGCGGAGACATATGTGAGAAGCTGCGAAACATGCCAGAGAGCGAAATATCCCATTCGAAGAGATGACATGCCTTTAAGACCCATGGTTTGTGCAAGAGCATTTACCAAGTGGGGTATTGATTTCATAGGACCTATCAATCCACCAGCGAAAGGATCACATGCGGAGTACATCATAGTAGCCACCGACTACTTAACCAAGTGGGTAGAAGCAAAAGCCACTAGAAAGAATGATGCTCAAACTACAGCAAAATTTCTCTTTGAGCATATTTTCACACGCTTTGGACTACCGATCGAGATTGTGAGTGATCGAGGAACGCATTTCCTAAACGAAGTCATTGAGTCGCTAATGAATGACTTTTTAGTGATTCATAAAAAATCAGCCCCATACCATCCTCAAGCTAATGGACAAGCTGAAAGTTCCAATAAGGTACTATGTATTGTATTGACAAAGATTGTCAATAATGGACGGTCAGATTGGGACAAACAATTGCATCATGCAATTTGGGCATTCCGAGTTGCATATAAAACGGCCATTGGAACCACACCTTTCAATTTAGTGTATGGGCAAAATGCAATTTTACCAATTGACTTCTTAGTACCTACATTGAAAGTGGCCCAGCAATATGAGTGGAACGATCATGAATTGTCCCTGCAACTAGATCAAATTGAAAAGTTACACGAGACTAGATTGCAAGCTGTAGCGGCCATTTATGCTGCTAAACGGAGACAGAAGGCATATTATGACGCACATATAAAAGACAAGGGACTTAAAGAAGGAGACTTAGTCCTAGTATACACCCTAAAACAACATGCAAAGAAGCTACAAAAACGCAGATATGGACCCTTGATTATAAATCGAATCTCTACTAGTGGTGCAGTCAATCTCGCCACACTAGACGGAGACATTCTTCCCAACTACATCAGTGGATGCAGAGTAAGAAGATTCATGGAGCCCTTGACTGATCAAATGCTAGCGTGACTGTTATGTGCTCAAAATAGGAAAAAGGAAGAAGAGCGAATTAGAGAGGAAGCTCGACAGGAAGCACTAGAACGCATTAGGAAACGAAAAGAGTGGATCAGGCAAAGAGATGAACGCTATCTCCAAGGAGAAGAGCCCATCCCTATGGCAAACTATCAGGTCAAAAATCATGATACAACGGGTATGTGTAAAACGCAACCTTACCTAAACCTAGGGATTGGCAAGACAGAGTATAAATTGATAGATGCATTGATAGACTCAGGAGCAGGCCTTAGCTGCATGCGAAAGAGAATAGCAGACGAGCTGCAATTAGAATTGAATCCCACGAAAGCCCAATTAATAGGAATTGGAGGTCACACCATAGAATGTATTGGAACCACGAATGTATCCCTCCACCTAGGAAATTCCTCCATGGAACAAAGAGTCCTAGTGTGTGAGGATGACGATTTGATAGAAGACTTCATTCTAGGACACGACTGGATCATTGAGACAGAGGCGTGTATCCATCTAGCTCAAGGTTATATTTCAGCTATGATAGGGCATAAGGAGATTTTCAGCTTGCTTGAAGAGAAACCATGTAACCAAACCATGTTAATGCCAAGATCAGAGGAGGTTCAAACAACGACAAAAGAAAGTAGCAACTATGCTCACCATTCAGAAACCAAATGCATAGAAGTTGAAACTTCAATCCTAGCGACGTCCACCATAGAGTCGAAGTTATCCAATGCAATTGTGGAAAAGCCAACCAGTGAGGAGACGTGCTCTCCTAAGCAGACTCAGCAAACCAAAAGATTGCCATATTGGAAAACAACAAACCAGCATACATATCCGGGACAAACTAAATACAAATGGGTACGTAAAGATCGAATGAAGAATCAACAAATGACAGCAACCATTCTTACGAAGGAGACGGGAAGCACCAAGCCAGCTTCACAGAAGTACGTACAACGAGGATCATTGTCAGTATGGATTCCCAAGCCCTTGCTTGAAGCTCAAAGATCGCGACATCAGATATGGATTCCCAAAAAGGTCATACAAGCAGCTAAACAGGCTGTAAGGACAAAGGAGGAAATGCCACATCAGACAAGGCAAAAGTCAACAACACATAAGAGTCATCAGAGAAAATCGAAGAGCAATGCCAAATTCACTAAGGCAATGGATAAAGCAAATGGAACACGAGCAGCTGCACGAATCGAGAAAACCCAGCGACCTCTCTCTGTGTTCTCAAAATGGATCTGGAAACCAAAGCTAACACGAGGAGCGGATGATCGAGGAGATAAAGCACCCGATTACACTCATGTAGTATCTGATGCACCTCAAGTAAGCATAATAGGGCCGCAATACAGGGCCAAGCATTCGGCACAGGATGTACATTATCAAACTAGTGGTGCACGATCTCCAAGTGAGACTAGATCTTAGCTTTAACCTGATAGGAATGGACATACTATGTACATAAACTATGCTTCGGCTATACTAATGATTGTCTTCTTTCAGGAAAAAAATATAAAAAGAGGCGGTAAGAAATCCCACTCTTGCAATAATGGGGAACGGAGTGTCGAGCGACTATAATCACAACAATACACTGCATGGTCTCATAAAGGCCTTTCGAGCTAATGCACTTTTCCTTGTAAGTGCAGATGGCTTCTGAAGACTCTGAAGCTACAATCCAAGAGGAGGTCCAGGAATTTCCTCCCCAATGTCTTACGAAAGCAAAAGGCCATTGGTTCAGAGATGAGCAGCCAGTTGAGGAATATCTATTCTTGGCCAACATAAAGATCATGGACACAGAGCATCACTTTCCGATCATGTCCCAGGACTTCAAAGTTTTACATGGACTGCCATCCACAATCGACATCATGAAGAAAGCAGGAATTCATAAGTATTTTGAACTACCTATCTATAAACTAGATTTCCAACGCTGTACACAAGTCATGAACACCCTACGACCAGCACTATATGATCCATTGGTACCAGAAGCCAATGTGATGGATAAGAATGGAGAATGGGTGGTCATTCAATTTTCCCACGACTTAATCAAAGAAGCATTTGGTTGGGAAAAGGATGGTGTCAACACGGTCAAGGAAGAGAGTCGTGGAGCAAAAACAAGAACTTTCGTTGACATCAATAGGGTGGACATCGAAGAAGAAGTCAGATTGATTCACCAACACTTCTGCTTCCCAAGCATGAATAGATACACGGCCCCTCAAAAAATCATTGTGCAATTATTGTCTCATGCCATAAAACAGATAGGCAATCAGGTTAACCTCACACCCTATGTGCAAGAAAGATTATTTGAGGCAAAGAAGAAATGGGATAATAAGAAGTTCCTCAACGGAACTACTGCGCTAACAATTATGATTTACCACGCATTGGGCATGCGCGAGTACTTACAGAAGATGCAATGTCAATCCGGGAAGACATGAGGATGGTATGAAGACCACGAGCAAGTGGAAGCACAAGTGCGTGAGTGAGAAGCACACAAGCATGCACACACATACGCACACACGCGCACACACAGTAAGAACAAAGAGAGTAAGACAATGGAATCACTTCTATTGCAAGAAAGTTCTCATACAAGCTCAAACTACAAGAAGCTAACCTCAAAAATGAGCTCTCTAGCTCTATTTATAGTTTTTGACTAACTTTGGCCCTGTTCAGACCTAGTGTCCGGCCTAGTTAAAAATTAGGTTCCGGGGCTTATTTGAGGGCCCAAACGAGATCTAAAAATTATGAAAATTGGCAGGCAACTACATCTAAGGCTCCCCAAGCTCGAGGACTCCTCGGCTTGTACAAAATGGAGCTACAAAAAGGTGAAATGATATTTACAAGGGTTTGTAGTGATGAGAATCACTTTAGAATGATGTTGGGGTTTTGAAAAAAATGAAGGGTAGCCTCAGTGCTAGATCTGCATGTGTGTCCATACTTGCTTCTTCCCGCATCCTGTCAACAGTTAGCAAAGAATGTGAGCCTAGCACAAGTAAGCTCAAGGAGGATGGTGACAAAGATGAAGAATCCATCCTCATGGAGCCTTTCTATGCTGTAGAAGAAGAATATCTCTTCTTGATAGATGCTAGAACTCAGGAACATGAAAAAAGTAATCGAGAAAAGAGGATTACAATGACAAAGGATAATCAAGATAAGAATAAAAAAGGAGAAAAACCTGTCATCTTCAAATGCTTTTACCCGTAGATCTCTTACCTTCAAAATTAGAGTTTGGCTCCTTGTTTTTGTAAAACTTTACACTATGCACTGAGATCTGATCAATTCTTTGACCATCGAGATTTCACCTATTTCAGAAGACACTCATCACTTCTTCACATACAAATGTTCCTACACATAATCCTCTCAGCTTGTTTACAATTAGGCTCTCAAATCTTAACCATAGAAGCATTAACTATGGAATTAGACATCTACAGAAGGATCCTTTAAATGATCAAACACAAAAGGAGAACACAACAAAATATCGGGTGCAAATTTTTCTTCTATTCAAAAAAATTTACATCTGTAAGAGAGATCTTCTTCACTTCTAATTCTTCTCATCTCATGCTCTCTCATACTTGCCTTGACTTTCTACTTGTATATATAGGCATATATGTACAAGCTCTATCTTCCTGAATATGCCCTATCTTCAAACTTCACTTGTTGATCTTTCCTTCATCTTTTGACTTGAAGTCTTCATCAAAGACATCAATTAATGGTTGACTTGCACCAACAGCTCCCCCTCAATCATCAATTGAGGTTTTCTCTATCTTCTTTATACCTGCCATGTCTTTGAATCTCTATAGCTTTGGTCCATCCAAGCTTTTGGTTAGCATATCTGCAATCCAATCGTTTGTTGAAGTATGTATGACTACAATCTCCTTATCAATCACCTTCTCTCTTAAGAAGCGATACAGAATCTCAATATGTTTAGTCTTGGCATGAAAAACAGGATTAGCAACTAGATACAATGAACTCATATTATCTCCATGAATAGTGGGTGTACTCTGAATGATGTCAAAACTCTTCATGAGAGTCTTTAACCATATGACCTCCTTTGCAGCTTCAACCATGCCTTTATACTCTGCCTCTGTAGATGATAAAGAAACTGTATGTTGCTTCTTAGAACACCAAGAGATTAACTTATCTCCCACATAACACAAGTATCCATATGTTGATCTTTTATCATCAGGGTTACCTGCCCAATCTGTATCACTATAGATCTTGATGTTTGTATCTGATGTAAAACCATAATACAAACCTTCCTTCAGTGTTAATGTATCTCAACACTCTTTGTCCTGCAATCCAATGTTCTCTCCTAGGACAATGCATGAATTGAGACAACACTCCAACTGCATATGACAAATCAAGCCTACTTAATGTAGCATAGATTAGACTACCAACCAGACTTTGATATAGCTTCATATCCTTGAATTCTTCTCCTCCATATCTGCTCAATTTGTGATTCACCTCCATTGGAGTAGGTGCTACCGTGCAATCTTCCATTTTAAAATTGATCAAAAAGTTCTACAAATACCTTCCTTGAGTCACATATACTCCATGTTGAGTATATGAGATCTCCATGCCCAAGAAATATGACAAGTCTCTCAAGTCACTAATCTTGAATTCTTTCTCCATTTGCTTCTTAAGACTTTGTATGCCCTTCTCATATGTACTTGTAAAGATTATGTCATCAACATATATGCACATATAAATGAACCCATCATCACTTGCTTTGACAAGCAAGCTACTATCAGTTTTAGATACTTGAAAACCAAGTTCCTTCAAGAACTTTACAAGTCTATAATTCCATGCCCTTGGGGCCTACTTCAAACCATACAAAGCTCTCTTGAGCTTACATACATATTCTGAATACCTTTTATCTCTGAACCCTTGTGGTTGATCCTATGCTAACTTTTGAGCAGGATGTCAAAGGTGATGTTGATAAGAGTACAGGTCAAGCAATGTATTCAAAGGACAAGAAGAAGAATAGAAAAGGTAAACAACAATTAATGAAGAAGAAGGTACAACTAGTCAAGCCAACTTCCTAAGAGGAAGAGGAGGTGGCAAAGGTAGAGGAAGAGGCAGAAGCAATAAAGATGGAGCCAAAGCTTGCTGGATTTGTGGTAAGACAAATCATTTAGCTCATGATTGTTGGCATAATAATCCGAATAATGGAGTATATGGTCAAAAATTTAATTCAAGAGGAAGAGGTGGAAGAAACCAAAGAGGTAATTTGAGACGAAGAGGTAGTAGGGATTACTTTGGAAGAAATGCAAGTAGAGGATTCCAAAGTCAATCCTACAACAATACCTACTACAATTATGCTTCAGATCAGAAAGAAGACTCAACCTTAATCATGAATGCAACTTGTGAAAGACAAAGTGAAGACCAAAGAGTCTTCTACATTGACTTAGGGTGTAGCAATCACCTGAGTGGTAATATAGCCTTGATGACTCATTTGGAAAATAAGGTAACTAATCATGTCGTTCAAACATGTGATAATACAAAGCACAATGTGAATTCAATTGGATCAGTGAAGGCCAAGGATGGAAGTACTCTTCTGAGTAAGGTCTTGTATGTTCCTACAATTCCAAAGAATCTGATAAGTGTAGGGCAAATTGTTGAAAAAGGTTATGAAGTAAGGTTCACTAATGATGGAGCCTTTTGTGGAAGACCCGAGCAATGGGTATAAATAAAATATTTCAGGGAAGAAAGAAGGAAGACTATTCACATCGAAGATTCTAGGTGATGTTGTACCTAGTCTTTATGTGACTTGCCTCCTAGAAAGAAGGCCATTGGCACTAAGTGGGTATACAAGTTGAAGCGTAAGCCTAATAGAACAATTGACAGGTATAAGGCTAGGCTCGTTGCAAAGGGTTATGCGTAGGAAAGAGCCATTAATTTTGATGAGACCTTTGCACCTACATGCTGAATGACTATTGTTCATAGCATCTATGCACTAGCAGCTCATCATGGTTGGAATGTACATCAGTTGGACATTAAAACTACATTTTTGAGTGGTGACTTGCATGAAGAAGTTTATGTTTTTGAGTCTCGCGGCTTTGTGGAGAAAGGGCATGAAAACCAAGTGTGCAGGTTAAAGAAGGCATTCTATGGTTTAAAGCAAGCACCACATGCTTGATATGAAAAGATACATGCCTAACTAATTGCACATGGTTTTGAGAGCAGTCGAACTGAGAGCACCTTATATGTTAAGCATGCAAATGATGTGCTTCTGATCATTTTTGTGTATGTTGATGACATGCTACTCATTGGCCCTCATGGGAAGCATATTACTTATTTTAAGGCTGATTTGCATGCGTTATTTGAGATGTCTGATTCAGGGCATTTGCATCATTATTTGGGCATTCCATTTATGCACGTTGATGGCCAAATAGCTTTGTTTCAAACAAAATATATTGACACATTATTGCAACATTTTGGTCTTGAAGACGACAAACCTATTGCCACTTCTATGGAGACAGGTTTACGATTGAGTCTTCATGATGCTGGAGATGCATTTGATATTGTTCTCTATCAATAGGCTATTGGATGCTTGGTTTACTTATGCATTACTCGGCTAGATATTCAGATTGCTTTCTCATAGATGAGCAGGTTTATGCATTACCCATGTGTCAAGCATTGGTAGGTAGTTAGGCACATCTTTTGTTACTTGAGTGGTACCTGACTACTTGGATTGTTTTATCCCAAGGTGGGATCACTACCGCCAGATTTACTTGCTTTTTCAAAATCTGACTGGGCTGGTTGCTATGATACTCTTGTGTCCAACAGTGGTTTTTGCTTCATGCTTGGTAGCTCATGCATATCTTGGCTGAGCAAGAAGTAGCCTACTATGGACACTTCCAATTGTGAGGTTGAGTATAGGGTAGCTTTCACAATGAGTGTTGATTGTGTGTGGCTCAGATGCCTTATGGCTGATTTGGGTGTTGGTCAGTCTTCTGCCACCACCATCTTCACTGACAGTCAAACGCATTGGCAATTGCAAGGAACCCTGTGTTCCATGCTCAAACTAAGCACATTGAGGTGCATTATCATTATGTCAGAGAGAGATTCTCTGTTGGAGAGATCAGCTTGGCATATGTGCCCATGCAGGAGAACATTACATACCTTTTTACGAAGGCTCTGTCCAAGGAGAACTTTGAAGCTTTTCACAAAGCTTTGGGCTCACTTCCTTTTGTGGATTGATTCCACATAGCTTGGTACTTCCTTATACATGAGTTCTAGCTCCTCCTTGTTCATTGCATCACTCCCAGGGGGGACTTGTTGATATATTTAGCTAGTGATGTGTGTGAACACACTAGGACCATTGGGACACTTTTTTCCCTCTTTAGGAGGTTTTTTCTCCTGGCTTGTATATATGCCTACTGCCCTAATGAGTTACTTAACTTTGTACATTCTAGTGGTAATACATTCCGTATTGTGTGTTGTGCTCCAAGCTTCTTCTTCTTCTTTGTGATGTTTGCGTGCTTTTGTAGACCTCGAACTCCAACAGTAGCCACTATTACAAAAAACCTAATAAGTGGGACCAAATTGTAGAAAAGGTTTTGCAAGTTAGGTTCAGCCGACATGGAGAATATGTGGAGGATCCATAGGATTCAAAAAGATAGCCAAAGGTGAGAAATATAGTAGGCTTTTCACCTTTGAAGTAAGAGAAACCAAAAATCTAGCTCTATAGAATTTTGGGTCACAAACCCCAAGTGAGCTAGAAGTATGGCATAAGAGGCTTGCTTATGTTAATGAAAGAACATTAAAAGATATATGTAGGGACCAAAGTGTTCTAAGGCTTCCAAGCAACACATGATCAAGATATGTGATGCTTGTTAGATTGGGAAGTCATAGAGACAACCTTACCACAACAAATGATATATCCACAACAACCTCTTAGATTTAGTACACACAAATGTGTGGGGACCAATTCAAGAACCATCATTAGCATGCTCAAGGTATTATGTATCTTTTTTTGATGATCATAGTAGATGGACAATCTTATACTTTATAAACAATAATATTCAAGTTTTTTATTGCTTCAAAAGATATCGAGCACATGTGGAGAACCACATTGGTAGGTCATTGAAGAAGCTTAGATATTATTGAGGGGGATAATATTTCTCCAAAGACTTTCATGAATACTTCTAGGATAAAGGCATCAAAAGAGAAGACACCACTAGGTATTCTCCTTAGTAAAATGGTTATGTTGAAAGGAGAAGAAAAAATCTAGTTGGGACAACTAGGACTATGCTTGAAGAAAAGAAGCTACCACACTACTTATGGGTAGAAGCATTTTCTACTACAATATATCTTGTCAATAGAATTCCATTTAAATCACTTCAAAGAATGACTCCCTATGAAGCTTGGAATGGCAGAGAGCCAAGCCTAGTTCATTAAAAAGTCTTTGGTTGTTTATCATATGCACATGTACCTTCACAAATCAAAGGGAAATTGGATAAAAGAGAAACCAAGACTCTGTTCATTGGCTATGATTCAACACAAATGGGTTTTACAATCCAACTACAAAGCAATTCACAACAAGTGGGGATGTTGTATTTGAAGAACATAGGTCATGGTATGAAGAAGATAAGAAAAAGGTAAAGCTACCCGATAACATTGATACATATTTTCTTCCATTAGATAATAAGCATGATGCACAAGTGCAGGATTCTAGAAGTTATTCAAAAGAAGAACAAGATGGTAAAGAGAGAGATTGAAAACTTTGGAGATTGAGAGTTAAGGTCAAAATACAGGAATGTGGAGAATGCTCCAAATATGCTCTTAGAATATCAATAAGGGATAAGAGACAATATGAAAGGTATGGTTATGATACATCATTTTTAACTAAATATACCATCTAGTTGGCCAAAGATTCAATTTTAGAAGAACCCTATACTTACGAAGAAGCCAAATGTAATACTAATTGGGAGAAAGCTATGAAAGAGGAAATAGAAGCACTAAAAGAGATGGAAACATGGGAGTTGATTCCTATGCAAACCAACAAGAAGGTAATAGGCTAGAGATGGGTGTACAAGTTAAAGAGGAATTCAGAGAGCTCTATTTGTAGATATAAATCTGTTCAGCCCATAAAAGTCATATTGATCAAAGTCAACCCTAGTTAAAGTCAAAAGATCATAGTCAAACCGATCAAAGTCAACATGTTCAAGGTCAAAATAAACATGGGCAAAGTTAAAGCGTTCAAAGTCCGGGTGTCAAGGTGCACAGGTAGTGCATAAGTAATTGTTCACAAAGGTTATATGTTGCATAAAGTGGGTTGCAGGTTGCAGAGGTATTTTTGTAATTCTCTAAGGTTCAAAGTGGTTTTAAAAGTGTTTGGAAGGTTCAGGTGAACCCTCTCTTAGGTGCACATTTGAAGAATTAAAACGCAAAATATGAAGGTATGTGAAGCGGCAGCGTACGCAGAAGTGAAAGCATGGCCCCCCAATTAAAATTTTTGTTTTAGTCTAAAGTCACTACAGGACAAAACAAGGATTCGTTGGCTGCCCACTTTTATAGACAATCTTGGAACATCAAAGTGAGCACCAAGATACTCTAGCAATTAGGAGCGTACTTGAATCGACACTCAAATCAAGGCAAGGCATTATTCTTGGAGGAGTAAGCAAGGTGAGCATGGTCTAGACTAAGAGAGAAGTGCAAGAGTCATACAGAGTGTGCGTGACGCAAAGAAATAAAGTGCAAGGTGTGCAAGAAGAGTGACTTTGAAGTATGCAGAGAAGGTGAAGCAAGGAATATCAAGAGTTCCAAAGTCCCATTGAAGGTGCATGTCGACAGAAGGTGTCCATCCCTCCCCTTATTGGAAGCTTGGTGCAAGGTGTGCACAAGGGAAAGCTTGAAGAAGGTGAAGGTCTGGTGCAGAGGTCGGCGGCAGATTCTAAGTACTTTGTAATCTTGTTTCATGGGCATTATTTAGTCTTTGGCATACTGCGTAGAGCATTTGGCTTATATACAAGCTTGTATTCTTTTCTTCCTAATTGATCAGAAGCTTTCGGTGTCATAAATTCTCTTGTTCTCACTCCCCATTCTCCTATAAACACTCAAATCTCTTTCTGTACAAGAATCCCCCAACAAAATTTGGCACGCCCAGTGGGACCACAAGGAGATTTGAGCATAGGAGAATCAAATTGCAAAGTGTAGAAGTAGTCAAGGATACCGACAGTATTGTACTACCTTAAGAGGTAATCTTTCTTCCATTGGAACTCTCTTAAACTAAGAGGACTATGAACAGGTCATGACTGCAACCCGGTCTCAAACATTGAGGGTCACTTGCAAAGCAACAAGAAGGAAGGCTGTTAGAAGATCCTCCAGTCCACTGTCATCAACATCATCAATAAAGAACATGGTAGGTCAAGTAGATTTGGAAACTCTACTTTCTAGATTAGATATAAAATTTCCATCTTTCAAAGGCTTAGCTCAAGAAGATCTGGACGAGCACATTAGGAGATTATTAGCATTATGCAAAACAAGAGGTTTGATGGGAAGAGAGGATGCCTTTTTTATCCTTTTTCCTGCCACATTAGAAGGGCTAGTAGATAAATGGTTCATCCAGTTGGCTGAAAACCATTTCACCACATGGGATTTAATGAAAGAGGCATTCAAAACTCAATTCCAGCATGGGAACACTACAGCGATAATCATTGAGGAGTTAGAAAACTTGAGACTAGGTCCTGGTGAAACATTTCCAGAGTTTGTAACTAGGGCCAAAGCACTAATGTCTAACTTTCCAAATCCTCCACATGATTTCTTTATTAAGAAATGGTTAGCTAAACCACTTCTAGTGACTACACAATGTAAAATCAAGGAATTAGTGTTGCCAATAGCCTCCATAGAAGAATTTATCAATACAGCTACAAGATTGGAACGAATCAGACAACAGTACGGGGCAAGCTCTTCCAATTTTCCATTTCTTGGAGAACCTGAAAACCCAGTAATTCAGCTAAGGAAAGAGCTTGAGAGCTTAAAAAGGAATAAGCCCCATAAAGAAGAGGAGAGTGCAATGACTCAGTTGAGGAGGCAAATTGAAGCATTGAAGCTACAAAAGGAAGAGGAAGCCCAAGTAGAAGAACTGGCTCAGCTTTGACAGGAGTTGCAGGAACTCAAAGGGGGTGGCATCAAAAGTGGGTTATGGTGTACCATGTGCAATAAGCAGGGTCATGTGGTAAGTGAGTGTCCATTGTTAAGTGTAGCTTGCTAGCTATGTAGGAAAGCTGGCCATGAGGCCCAAGATTGCCAGTCAAGAGGTATACCTGCAACAACATATTGGACACAAGGAGAAGCTTTACCACTAACCGATGTAATGGCAGCAACATCCAATCCAGGTAACAATTACAACCCTAGACATAGTGATAACTTTGGAAATGGGTCAAGGAGGCCAATTATTTGTTTCAGATGTGGAGAATGTGGGCATTACCAAAGTAGGTGCACTCTACCAGAAAATGCCCCTCCTTGCAGGAACTGCTGAGAGGCGAGAGACCACTATACTAATTGTTGTCCTAAGAACCAAGCATCTTCATCTGGGCCCAACATTCAAATGATTTCTGCGCGTAAAGAAGAAATGGTAGATCAAGTCAATATGCCATCACCATCTACCAGGGTGGTGCAGTTAGAAGAAATTGAATCTTTTACAGTGCAAACAAGAAGCAAAGGGAAGGCTCAAGTAGAAATAGGTCAATAATCAAGGATTACTTGATTGAAAAAAGACAAAGAGACATCTAAAGACAAAGCCACCACATGTGCAGATACAAGGCAAAAAGAGAATCTCATGGGTACTAGTGATGCCATTGGACATGCATTCAGCAGGGCTCATGAGGAGTTTGATAAGTCAAGTGGAGCCCATGCTCTTAAGGAATCAGAAGCTTCAACACTACTCAAGTCCATGAAAAAGGAGGTCACTATTTTTTATTTAATAAAGATGGATGGGAGATTCAGGTCAAAAATCTTGCAGATAATTGAGAAGGCTTCCACAACAAGTTTAGTGGCAAAGGCTGCTATTATGCATAAAGATAAAATTGTAGGGGAAGCACCCCTCACAGATTATAAGAGCCCTCGGCTAATAGTCTCCATCAAAGGTCATGAGTTTCAAGGAGTTATTGTGGATGGTGGTTCCGGCATTAACTTGATGCCTGAACATACCATGAAAAAGATTGCACTACACCCTTCAAGACCTGCCAACTTGACTATAACACTGGAAAACAAAAGCATAGTAAGGCCTATGGGTGTGGTCCCTGGAGTCCCAGTCAAGATACAAGGTACCATCTTTAACTTGGATTTTGTTGTTTTAAGGTTGCCACAAGTAGAAGGAAGTTTCCCCCTATTAATTGGGAGACCTTGGTTAAGGCATGCCAATGTAGTACATGTCTAGGGTAAGGACACAATGTGGGTAAAGCAAGAGGGGAAAGAGTTACAACAGATATTTTTAGAAGAAGGTCCATACAACCAAAGTCATACGAGCATGATGCAGACAGTTGGTATTTGTATGGAAGAAGATTTGTTGGACAACCCAGAAGCAGATCTATTTGAAGAAGCAAATTTATATGAAGAGGAAAACATGTTGGCTTGGCTCCATGCAGAAGATCCATCTTACTGCTATGGAATTTTTCCAAACTCAAGTAGAGAGGAAGCATATGAAGAAAAAGAGGACACCATTCAGGTTATAGATTTGAGTGAGATAGTCTTAGTCAAAGGCCATAGAAGAGAGAAGAAAAGAAAAGCCCTTAAGTGCAGCAGTGACGAAGCTACTTCAAATCCTATATCAAGGGCTAGTTTGTTATGGATACTGGTATGGATATCATCTGTTATGTTAATTTTTATGATAGTAAGTGCAGGGCTTTACAAGGATGTGGAAGGAGTACCTGCAAGTCTTTGAAAACAGAGGGTTCCATTGGATGAAGAAGCTGGAATAGTAAAAATGAAATTTTGCAGATTCAGTTATAAAGTAGCTGAAACAAAGATACAAAAGATGCAGTGTGGAGGAGATAATATTCTAATGAAGGATTTAGGGTACCCCTATCAGATGGTCAGTATGCCCAAAAAGAAGACAAAACAAATGAAGTGCAGTACATTTGGAGATTATGGAGGAGTTTCTCTTAGTCATCATATCATGGTTCAAGGCCTTTCATCAAAATAACTGAAGATTCATGAATCACTTGGAACTTGCAAAATTCTGTCTAGGTTGTACATAGCCTTCTCATTCCATTTTTGCTCAAGTTTTAGTAGTTTTTTTTTCCATTTTCATGCTTGTTCCTTGACTTTTTATGCACATTAGAAGCCATTTCCCAACCTTTAAAAAATAAATAAATTAAAAGAAAGGAAATTTTTGGGATTTTTTGGGAATTTTTAAGGCATTTTTAGATTTTTTTTCTAACATTTTTTCATCTTTTTCAATGCCATTTTCTTGATAAAATGAAAGAATAAAGGAAGATCTCTGGGTTTTGAGTGGAAAAGTAGCCTAGACATGTCGATAAAATTTTTGAGAATTTTTCTTGATTTTTTTTTTGCGTTTTTTTGAACTTTTTTGGATTTTATTAGTTTTTTTTATTTATTTTCAAGGTATTTTTTTCAAAAAAAACCTAGAGGCTAAAATTATTTTTCCAAAACTCTCTCTCTCTCTCTCTCTCTCTCCCTCTCTCTCTCTCTCTCTCTCTCTCTCTCTCTCTCTCTCTCTCTCTCCCCTCCCCCCCACCCCCCCCCACTCCCCACCCCCCACCCCCCCCACTGCCCCCCCACTGCCCCACCCACACCCCACCGCCCCCCCCTCACCCCCCTCCCCCCAGCCCCCCAACCCCCCTCAACCTGTCACAAGCCTGTTTTTCTATCCAGACCTTTTCAGTGCTTGGGGGGTATGCCCTGCGGCGCCAAATTGCATGCAACTATGAGGGGTACTAGTACTCCTCATACCAAGCTCTCATTGTCGTCCCTTGTAAACATGAGTTGTGAATCTAACATAAAACGTGTTCTTGGCAATCTTCTTAGTGTCCCCAATTTCCAGTTTCGTGCATGCTTGGGTTGAATGTCTCAAGTGGTATCAGAGCAATGACCCTAGGGGAAGCCTTTGGACGGACGGACTGTCACACCAATGCAGGCAGTGCCATCTAACATCCTAGGCCCATCTGTGGGAAATTATTTGACGTCACGGGAGTTCCTTCACCCTCCCTCCCTCCCTCTCGAGCAAGGGCCATCCCCTTGCCCCCCCACCCTCCCCCCCTCAAGCAAGGCACCCCCTTGCCCCTCCCCCCCTCAAACAAGGCACCCCCTTGCCCCCCCCCCTCAAGCAAAGCACCCCCTTGCCCCCCCATCCCACTCAAGGCAAGCTCCTCTCCCCCCCCCTCCAACTTAAGCGCCCAAAGCTACCCTCCTCCTCTCCCCCCCTCCTCCGAGCAATGCACCAACCGCCTTTACCTGTTGAACCATCGCCCTCACCGTCTAGGTGCCCGTGTGCCCTAGCCTCTTTTGTGCCCCTAGGTGCCCTCACCTACCCGGGTTGTCCCCGATTGGCTCCACGCCACCATGGCCAGCGAGTACGATGTTGGCACGACCGGTCTAACCTCGAGGATGGAATGCGCCAAAAACGTGACCGAACAGTGCCGACATCACCAGGCCCGACGAGAAGCCTTAGAAGAGGAACTCAACGACCTACTCTTAGAGAATGCCGAGTTACATGAATGCCTCTAGGAGGCTGAGCTCAATACCAAGATCAACACCCAACCAAAGACCAACCGAAACACACCCAACCCCGACCCAGTCCATAATCGGATAGATCGGATAAAAGACACCCTCGCTCGCTTAACAACCTTAGTTGAAACGCATCTCCTAACCAAGGACCAATCCGAAACCCAACCACAACCTCAGCCAAGCCCCCAACCGATGCCCCAACCAACTATGACCCAAACATCCCAACCAAATCCAACCCCCCCTAAACCTGACACCGATCACTCAACTTCAACCGGTGGACCTTGATGACCCAGACTCCTTCAGCTTCTTCAAATCGAACCGAGCGGACAAGTACCGAGGCGGCTGAAGCTCCATAGCCGTCAACCGGTGGATCGAAGCAATGGAAGGATACCTCCAGATGCTCCGGTTTGGCCGCAACAGTTGGACCCGCATTGCCGGCCAGTTTCTACAAGATGAAGCCTCTGCATGGTACATGGTGGAACAAAAGAAGCAAGCCTGGACCTCTTGGGACCACTTCAAAGCCACCATCATCGACTACTTTGTGCCTCGCAATGAAGCGTTCTAGGCACGGGATGAATGGCGAAGCCTACGTCAAGAGAAGTTCATCGGCCCATACGTATCTCAATACTACAAGCTGATGCTTCAGATCACCGACATTGCCGAAATTGATCACCTACACGGTTTCCTTTATGGATGCTCCCCATACTACCAAAAGGAGGTGGAGAAATAGGACCTCTAGACTTGCGAGAACATTGCTCGCACAGCAGAACGACTTAACAATGCATACTCCAACCCACTTGCAAGAACAAGCGACGGAGGTCAAACCAACAGCAAAGACACTACCGCCAACAAAGAGCAAGGATCAACGTATCGAAGGCCTACCGAAAACCAACGCGAAAAAGGACTCAAAGCCCTCTCGGAACCAATAGAAACTCGCTCAGGATCGCCAAGTCAAGCCAATCAAAACCAACGAGACCCTCCACCTGTGTGCAAACACTACCAAGGGAGCCACCCCACAGAATGGTGTTGGAGGAAGCTCCTTGAAACTCAAGTGCAAACAACAAAGACAGAGAAAGCATCCACCTCAGGGCCCAAGATTACCGAGATTTATAGTGACGACTTAGAGGACTCTTCACCACACAGGCCATCTACTTCAAAGGGGAAAGCTCAATGCCATTCGGTCGCTTTACCAATCATACATCAAGTCTTCATTATGGCAGAGGTTAGAGGTGAACAGATGCCAATGATGCTAGACACAAGTGCCACACACAATTTCATGACACCGCAATGTGCTCAACCCCTTGGACTGAAGCTCAATAAACATCTACGCATGTGCATCGTCTTTGCCCAGGGGGAAGACAGTCATGTAAGGCATGCAAATGGGATCTCGATCACATAAGGCCAGTGGTTCGACCATTTGAACTTACTTATCATCCCCATGGAAATGTTCAAAGTCATTCTAGGCCTTGAATTCATGGGTCAACACTTGATCTCCTTCTTCGGAAAAGGCATAGACAAGGTGCTCTTGGACTAGAATGGACAGGCCCTCGTCGTCAACTGCAACCGGGTCCACGCCCCTCTTGCAGAATGGCCATCTGACAGTGAACAAAAGGAACCCAAGCAGACACACAAAGGCAAAGAGAAATCACATGCAAGAGCCTCAACCTCAACACATCTGCAAACGACTCTATCTCATAAACAGTTTAGACGGGCAGTATATCAAGGTGGGATAGCACACTTATCCGTTCTCAGGCCAATGAGAGAGGAGACGGGACCGAAACCAATCGACGTATCAAAGATTGGGCACCCAAGTTTCTAGTTCCGCATGGAAGAATTTTTAGATGTGCTCATAGACATGCTCCCACCCGATCTCCCCCCCTTAAGGAATGTCCAACAGAGGATCAAGACCGTGCCGGACCAACCCGCCCCATCTCGGGTCCCGTATAAGATGAACGAGACCGACTTACAGGAACTTAAATGGTAGTTGCAGGAGTTAGAGGAAAAAGGGTACATCCGGCCAAGTAGCTCACCGTATGGCGCTCCGGTCCTCTTTGTCAAGAAGAAGGATGGCTCTTTACGTTTGTGCATTGACTAGTGAGCCCTCAACAAGAACACCATCCAAAGTAAGTACCCCATCGTGGTGATGAAAGAACTTCTAGACCGCCTAGGCAAGGCCCGATACTTCACACGAATCGACCTCCGATCTGGATACCATCAAATCCGAGTGGCAAGGAACGCATAGAGAAGACTGCCTTCTACACGTGCTACGGCAGCTATGAATGGCTTGTCATGCCATTCGGACTTAGAGGTGCACTGGCCACTTTCTGTCGGGAGATTAATGATGGCTTTCGGGATATGGTAGACCTCTTCCTCATCATCGATATTGATGACTTACTCATCTATAGTCGCACGTTAAAGGAGCATTATGAGCATATTCGGGCCATCCTGCAACGTCTACGTGAACGCTGACTTTTTGCAAAGCCAAGCAAGTGTGAGTTTTGCATGAAGAAGGTGGAATTCTTGGGGTGGATCATTTCAGAACTCGGTTTACATGTTGACCCCCAAAAAGTAGAAGCAATACTCAAATGCCCCCCCCCAAGTCCCTGAAAGAGGTGTGGGAATTCATATGTTTTTGCCAATTTCTCCGTCGATTTATCCAGGGGTTCAGCAAGATCGCGGCTCCGCTTCTTGAGTTGATCAAAGAAAAGGAACCATTCAAATGGGGACCTGAAGAGGAAGAAGCCTTTGAAGCTTTGAAGGTGGCCATGTGCAACGCTCCGATAAGCTCCTCGAATTCGACAAGCCATTTGAGGTTCACACGGATGCATCTGGCTCGGTAATTGGAGGCATGATCTTGCAAGATGGATAGCCATACGCATATGAGTCTCACAAACTCACCGGACCCAAACTTAGATGGAGCACACATGAACAGGAAATGCTAGCGGTGGTTCATTGCCTATGCAAATGGAGGCACTATGTCCTCGACAAACACATGAAGGTCTTCACTGACAATATATCTTTGAGATACTTTGCTTCACAGCCGAAGCTCAGCCCAAAGTAAGCAAGGTGGCAGGACTTTCTTGCCCAGTTCGACATCGAGATAATTCACAAATCGGGTAAGTACGTCATGCCCAATGCGCTAAGTCGGAGACCCGAGATTCAAGCGATATCCACAGTGTCATCAGACCTGAAAGGAAGGATTCATCGGGCTCAGGAACAGGATGCCCATGTCCAAGAGATTCTACGAGAAGTTCAAAGTTCCAACCCACCCATGCGTTACACGGTGCAAGAAGACCTAGTCTACCGCAAAAGCAAGGTCTATGTGCTAGAAGACTTCAAGCTACACAAAGAGTTGCTTTGGGAAGCACATGACTGCAAAGTAGTCAGCCACGACGACCAAAACTGCAGCTACGAGACACTGCACAAATACTTCTACTGGCCCGGCATGAAGGCCCAAGTGCAAGAATACGTAGAAACGTGCCCAACATGCCAACTCATCCGCCAAGATCGAGTTAAACATGTAGGCCTCTTGCAGCCCCTTCCGATTCCAAACAGGCCATGGGGCATGATTAGCATGGACTTCATCACAAAACTCCCACCTTCCCAAGGCTACACTACTATATTCCTGGTGGTGGGCTACTTCACTAAGCAGGCCCACTTCATTCCAGCCAAACCACCTCTCAATGCAAAGGAAGTGGCCCATCTCTTTTTTACACACATTGTGAAGTACCACAGAGTGCCCTTGGCCATCGTTTTTTACTGCGACGGACGCTTCCTAAGCTGGCTATGGGCTGAGCTCTTCTGCCTCTTGGGAACACAACTTAGGTTCTCATCAGCTTACCACCTGGAAACAGATGGGCAAACAGAAAGGGTAAGTCAGAAAATCAAAGATTATATAGGAAACTATGTCCGAACCGATCAGAAGGACTAGGCCAAACACTTAGACATTTTGGAGTTCCACTACAATGCCTCCATCCACTTGAGTACAAAGATGATTCCATTCGAATTGGCGACCGGAAAGAGGTAATCACACCCTTAGCTCTCACACGTGACTCCACGCTTTCGACGAGGGACCCCAATTGTAGAGCCTTCTTGGATCAATGGAAGACAAAGTTGTAAGAGGCCAAGTCGAGTCTGCAAAGAAGCAAAGAACGCATGGCCAGATATGCGAACAAGAAGCAAAAGCCCGATGAAGATTTTCAAGTCGGCAATCTAGTCTTAGTCAGTGCTCGAAATATCACCTTGCCTTGGAACATCACGCACAAGTTTAACCATCGCTACTACTACCCTTACAAGGTGGAGAAGCGAATTAACAAGGTCACTTATAGCTTGGAGCTACCCGACAATGTCCAATTTCACAATGCATTTCATGTGAGCCTCCTCGAACGGTTCAAACCCGACTCCAAATACGGACGTGAGGTACCAGTACCACCCCCCCACCCCCCACCCACCCCCCACTGCCCCCCCCACCCACCCACTGCCCCCCCCCCACCCACCCCACCCCCCCCCCCCCCCCCCCCCAAGCCCCCACCCATACCACCCCACCCCCCCCCTAAAATATATATTTCTTTTATTTTTTTTATTTTGCATGGCCCAATGCTTTTGGCTCTAGATTGCACCTCGGATGGCCATTGTTTTCAAACTTGGGGTCATTTTCATGTATTTTGGCACCTCTGGACTCATTTTCTGCCTTAGTTTTTCCAAAATCGGACCGTTTCTCTGAAGTTTGGTCAAAACCCACATGTTTTGTGCACATTTAACACATTTTTCCCATTTATGCCCTTTGTAGCTTTACTATTTTCTCATTTTGCCCCTCTACAGAGCCAAACCCTACTCCCTACCCTCACTTTGGTCTTCTAAGCCACCCCATCCTTACCCCTCCATAATCGATCACTCTGTGCCCCCTCAGCCCTCCCTTCCCCCTCCTTCCTACCCTCCATTTGCCATCCTTGGCTTTTCTTTGCAAATTTCCACTTTTGGTTCTTCTCTAGTGTTTGTTCTCTCCTGCTCCTCGTGGACTCCTGGTGGCCTTGGTAGCTGCTCAAGTGTCCCTTTGTAGATTTTGCAGCACAAGAATCATGGTGTCATCTCTGCTTAGAGTTTTGGCTATAGCTCTCCGGGACAGAGAGCCCATTAAGTGGTGGGCAACTACCCATAAAAGTCATATTGGTCAAAGTCAACCTTAGTCAAAGTCAAAAAGATCAAAGTGAGATTGGTCAAAGTCAACATGTTCAAGGTCAAAGTCAACCTAGGCAAAGTTAAAGCATTCAAAGTCCGGGTGTCAAGGTGCACAGGTAGTGCAGAAGTAATTGTTCACAAAGGTTATATGTTGCAGAAAGTGGGTTGCAGGTTGCAGAGGTATTTCTGTAATTCTCTAAGGTTCAAAGTGTTTTTAAAAGTGTTTGGAAGGTTCAGGTGAACCCTCTCTTAGGTGCACATTTGAAGAATTAAAAGGCAAAATATGAAGGTATGTGAAGCGGTAGCGTACACAGAAGTACAAGCATGCCCCTCCAATTAAAATTTTTCTTTTAGTCTAAAGTCACTACAGGACAAAACAGGGATTCGTTAGCTGCCCACTTTTAGAGCAATCTTGGAACATCAAAGTGAGCACCAAGATACTCTAGCAGTTAGGAGCGTACCTGAACCGACACTCAAATCAAGGCAAGGCATTATTCTTGGAGGACTAAGCAAGGTGAGCATGTTCTAGACTAAGAGAGAAGTGTAAGAGTCATACAGAGTGTGCACGATGCAGAGAAGTAAAGTGCAAGGTGTGCAAGAAGAGTGACTTTGAAGTATGCAGAGAAGGTGAAGCAAGGAATATCAAGAGGTCCAGAGTCCCATTGAAGGTGCGCATCGACAAAAGGTGTCCATCCCTCCCCTTATCGGAAGCTTAGTGCAAGGTGTGCACAAGGGAAATCTTGAAGAAGGTGGAGGTGTGGTGCAAAGGTCGGCAGCAGATTCTAAGTACTTTGTAATCTTGTTTCATGGGCATTATTTAGTCTTTGGCATACTGCACAGAGCATTTGGCTTATGTACAAGCTTGTATTCTTCTCTTGCTAATTGATGAGAAGCTTTTGGTGTCATAAATTCTCTTATTCTCGCTCTCCATTCTCCTACAAACACTCAAATCCCGTTCTGCACAAGAATCCCCCAACAAAATCCTGATTGGTTGTTAATGGATGTGCTCAAACATAGGGTATATATTATCAAGAAACTTTAAGATGAAATCCATCAAAACTTTGTTGTATGGTAGTTGCAAGGAGTTGGACCTACTTCAACTTGATGTGAAGAATGATTTCTTCAATGGATGGATCAGTGAGGAGGTATGTGAAGTATTGTGATGGTGATGCATACATGATGGAATCTCCTTCTCAAACACTCCCTGATGATACCCTCATAGTGGAAAGCCAAGCTCTAGATGCCAGACATAGAAGTCCACACAGTGCTTGCAAAATACGCAAAAAAACACAATACACAGAATGAACACAGATTTCTTAGGTGTTATAGAATGGGATCAAACCTACATTCTATGGCTGACCAAGCCACTATATGCTTTATCAAAGAACATATAAAAAAGTGTCCAGTGCCCATTTGTCCTTTCACATGGACACTAAAGGCAACAATCTCCCACTAAAGGCCAATATGGCCAAATTGGATATGGGAGAAAAATAAAGAATGATAAAGAATACTTGAGTGTAAATATACAAACTGTACCTCCTACTTGATGGAAATATTACACTGTATATAAGTAATTGTGTAAGATCGTGAATCAAGTAACCCCCATCAAGTGACAATAGTGTTGAAAGCTATCATGTGGTAGAGCTTTGGTCAAAGCATTTGCAGCAGTATCACAAGTATGAAACTTCTCAAGAATAATGTGCTCAATGGCTAAGCAATCTCTAATGAAGTGATACCTCACCTTAATGTGTTTGGTCTTTACATGATAGACTAGATTCTTAGCCAAAGCAATGGCACTCTGACTATCACTAAGCAAACAAGGTACATGTTGAGGTAGACCCATATCATAAGTAAGAAGAGAAAGCCACAATGCTTCCTTATATGCCTCACTTGTTGCAATATACTTTGCTTTTGTGGTGGAAACAACTATACATTCCTGAAGATGAGATCTCCAAGAAATAGCACCTCTAGCAAAATGAAAGATGTACAGTGATGTAGATTTTTTTGTCTACACAACCATCATAATCAGAATTTGTGTAACTAATAATGGATGCCTTTCCTCTACCTAAGAATAAACACTTGTCCTTAATGCCACTACGATATCTCAAAATCATCTAGACCACTTCCCACTACTTCCAAGAATTAGACATATATCTGTTGACAATTACCACTACAAATGCAATTTCTAGCCTCGTATCTACCATAGCATACATGAGACTACCAATTGCAAACTGATGAGGAATTTTGGTCATGAATTCCTTTTCCTCATTTGATTTGGGCAATCATCCTTGCTCAATTTCACATATGTGGATAAAGGTGTATTGAATTCATTTCCACCCTGCATATTGAACTTGTGAAGTACTTTGGATATGTACTCACTTTGAGATAATTATATGCATCTTTTACTCCTATCATGAGTAATGCGCATACCAAGAATATCTTTGGCATCCCCCAAATCCTTCATATCAAATGTCCCATTCAACTTCTTTTTGAGAAATGACAACTCATAAGATGACTTCCCAACAATCAACATATCATCAACATAAAGTATCAAGCATATCAAGTTGCCATGTGAGCATCCCTTTGTGTAGACGCAATGATCCTCATTGCTTCGAGAATAGCCTTGAGAGTTCATAAAAGCATCAAAATTTTGGTACCATTGTCTAAGGGACTATTTAAGTCCATATAAGCTCTTCTTCCATTTACAAAATAGACTTTGTTTGCCATGAACTGCATAACCCTTTGGTTGTTCCATTTAGATCTCATCTATAAGATCTCCATGCAAGAAAGCAATTTTCATATCCATTTAGACTAGCTCTCAGTCCTCCATTGCAACAAATCCAAGCAACATGTGCATGGTAGTCATCTTGACTATTGGAGAGAAGATTTCCTCGAAATCAATGCCATGTTGTTGCTTAAAACCCTTTGCAACAAGTAGTGCTTTATACTTTGGAGAAGCACTCTCTTATGTGAATTTTAGTTTATATACCCATTTATATGGTAAAGCTTTCCTGCCCTTTGGCAAAGGTACTAAATCCCAAGTACAATTATATTGTGAATATAATCCAATTCACTCCTCATGGCATGCTCGCACTTGACATGATCTTCTGTTTACATAGCCTCTTTGTAGCAAGAAGGATCACTAGCATCTATTATCATAACAAAATCCAAACTTGGAATATATCTATCAAGTGGACATAAGGCACATGCAGAACGTCTCAATGGTTTCTCAATAGGAAGATTTGCAGACTAATATGGTTTGAAATTCTATTGAACATCCCTATTCGTAGCATTTTTATGCATGCTAACTGGAGGACTAGTATCCTCAAACACCACTCTTCTCAATTCAACCTCCTTAATTGGTTGTTTATGCATCTTAGACTCATTGACAATGACATCACTACTTCTCATCACTCACCTTGTTTTAGGATCCCATAAGCAATATCCAAATTGGCCTTCTCGACCATATCCAAGAAAAATACATTTCTTTGACTTATGGTTCAACTTTTGTCTAAAATTCTTGGGTATACGAACATATGTTTCACACCCAAAAACTCAAAGATGATCATAATATGGTGGCTTCCCTATCCATCAATCGCGTGCCACTTTAAGATGTTTGGGCGTACTATGTGAAAGGTTAACCATGTGAGCTATAGTTAATATTGCTTTTACACAAAAGCTTGTCAAATCTTTGCATGATGGAGCATATAAACTACTCTATCCTGAGTAGTTCTATTCATCCTTTCAGCTACACGATTCTATATTGGGATATAAGGAGTTGTACACTCTATGAATTCCTCTAGAGTGACAAAAAAGGCTGAATTCATGTGTGTTATACTCAGCCCCATTATCTGAATGTGAAGCCTTGATCTTAGTTCCTTTTTTAGTCTCAATTGAAGCAACCCATTTTTTGAAGGCAGGGAATACCTCATCCTTTAATTTAACATCATCTATGAAATGATAAAATAAAGAGAACCACCTAATGACCTTGTGGGCATAGGACCACTCACATTTGTATGAACAAGATCTAAAGGATGAATTGAAGAGTTAGTGTGCATCTTATGTGCATTCCTAGTTTGCTTTCCATATTGACAATGCTCACAAAAGGAAAAAGATAACATAGGTAAGTAGCTAGAACAAGAAAGATTTTCCATTCCACTATGAGATATGTCTCCCAAAGAGCATGGAATACAAGCCATAGGCTATTCAATAACACCAAACAAGTGTCCTTTATGTGATACAAATAAAGGATAAAGTGAACCAACTTTGCTTCCTTTTGCAATAACCATACTGACCTTTGATATGCGAAAGGGCTGAGCATAGAAAACCACTTTGTAACCAAGGTCATCAAGTTGAACAACTAAAATCAAACTATGTGGTAAATGAGGTACAAAACACACATTATGGATAGTAAATTTTGAACCATCAATGAACTACAAAATCACATCTTCAATCCCCACAACATCACACTAATAAGAGTCACCAAATCTCATGGTACCAAGAGACTTTTTTGCATAATTAGAGAACCATTCTCTATGTGGTGTCAGATGGAAAAAAGCATCAAAATCTAGCAGCCATGTGTGGGAAAGAGGATCAATTATAAGAGCCTCAATGGTCATAGTATTGTCAAGTGTCAACACATCAACATCATTAAAAATAGCATTAATTTCTTCAATCTCAACACTCAAAGTATATGCTACACATAGTTGTTTAACATGTTCATCAACATTATGTCCTTTACCTTTAGCATTCTTTAATGCATAGCAATCTTTCTTCATCTATCCTTTTCTATGCCAATAATGGCATTCGATATCCCTCTTCATTTACTTCTACTCTTGTTCCATTGACCATTCTTTTCCTTGTTCTTGCTCTTGCCACATTGCTGATTCTTTCCTTGATAAGAATCACGAACATTATATGCATCTCCACTCTGAGTTCCAACCATATACCTTCTACAAATCTCCTCACTCAAGAGTGCTCCACATATGTCATCATAGACCACTTTAGCACCAGGTGCACTATTGCTCATACCTATGCAAAACATATCCCATGATGATGGCAAGGTGCTTAACAACAAGATAGCTTTCATTTCATTATCCATCTCCATTTTTTGAGCCTTTAACTAAGAGAATATAGCATCAAATGCATCTAGATGAGCAACAATACTATTTGTGTCTTCATGCAAAGTTCATATAACTTTCTCATTAGATACACTTTATTTGATGCCATTTCTTTTTCATATGTATTGCATAACTTTTTCCAAAGCTCCTCTACACTTTCTTGACCTCTCCAAAATGAGCATATCACTAGTGTCAAAATTTCATAAAATTGCAAGTATTGATATGTAAACTTGCATAGTGAATCATGTATTTCACTGCATATAATTAGTTAATCAAAAGAAGCCAATTAGACTTATTGAGCACCTATGAACAACTAACATTTGTCTCCTATGTTGAGATATTAAGATCAACATGTGATTATCTAGGATGACACGTATCACTTTTTTATTTCTCTGACATGTATAGTGGTCACGCCAGTATATGTCAGGGACACTTCATTGAGCTTTATTAGATTTATCTACTAAGAGTGATGGCACATTTGTTTCTTGCCAGCTCACTCATTCCGGGACATTACGTTTTTCCTTATGTACTGGTCTGTATATATTGCACTAGTTGTATTCTTGCTTTTAGATCATTCTTGTACATTCCTTTTATGTAATAGAAGAAGAAGAAGAAGATCATTCTTCCTTGCCTCAATTTGAGTGTGTGCTTCTCTTTGATTGTGAGAGTGTGTGTGTGTGAGCTCTCTTCCTTATCTCCTTCCTCGTGACATGGTATCAGAGCTAGTGTGGCTGTAGAGAGCTCATGGAGAAGGCCAGCGGTGAAGAGTATGCGGCAAGGCATGGAGAAAGTGCGATTTCCAAACAACCTCAGATTGCTACGAAAATTGGCATGAAGGTAGAAGACCTCAAAATATTTTTGAGAGTTAGCCCTTTAGGGTCACTTGTTTTTGTGAGATCAGAGTTTTGGAGCCATCTCGACCTCCGTTTTGAGCCCGCAAGGTGGGGCCCACAAACCAGAAAACTAGGGCAGTTTCAAAAATTCTAACTTGCATCGTATTCGGAAACACTCATATATTCGAGATCTAAAATTTCAAGCGATTGTGTCTACTGTTGATACACAAGTTTTTCTGAGATCGAATTGTCACATCATAGTGTGACAGTGTTCAAGCAGAAGTGCTGCTTGTAGTGTTTTGCAGTGTTGTGAATAGTTGCAGAAATGGCAAAGGCACATGGAATGAGTCAGCTTATGAGCGATAAGCTGGAAAAGAACAACTTCCATGCTTGGAGATTCAGAATGACAAATTTCCGGATGCGAAAAGGCTACTGGAAGTACATCGAAGGAGAGAACGAAAATGCTCCGCAGTTACTAGAGAGGAATCAGATTGCAAACCCGTTAAGAGCATATGAAGAATGGAATCAACGAGCACAAAAGGTAATGTATTGGCTATATGTTAGCATGCAAGATAGCATGATTGGGCACATACAGGATGCCAAGACTCTGAAAGAGGCTTGGAACACTTTGTATGAGACCAATACAAAGGCACGAAAATTGAAACTCAAGAATGAGCTGCATACCTTGGAGAAAAAGAGCATATCGATAAGTGACTATACCCTGAAAATCAAAAGCATATGTGAGTCACTTGCATCTATTGGAGTGAATGTAGATGATGATGAAAAGGTGGAAGTATGCCTTCGTGGTTTAGGAGCTGCATATAAGCAGTTTAGAACTTCTATATAGACCAGGGAAAATATTCCAAATTTTGTTGATCTGGTATCTATGCTGATTATTAAAGAAAATAATCTTGGTGAGGATTCAAACTCCCAAGGAACAGGTATTCTACTCTGTAAGAGAAAGAGGCAGAGGAAGAGGCTTCAGAAGCGGAAGAGGACACAATAATCAAGACCAAGGTCAACAACAAAATCATGCAGGAGGAAGAGGACAATTTTGAGGTAGGGGGAGCCAAAGAGGCTACAAAAATTTCCAAAGAAGTGATTCAGGTAATGACAGTAAAGGATGTTGGAATTGTGGTAAACCTGGGCACTTTGAATGTGTTTGCAGGTTGAAGAATCAAAATAATAGAAGGCAACAAAACAACTATGCATCCACAAGTGCAGATGATTTTGAGAAGTTGCTCATGGTTCAATATCATATGATGAATACGATGTCTGCTGATAATTCAAAATCAAATGGTAATGTCTATTCTCTTGATTCAAGTGCTTCAAATCACATGACAGTCATTTGGAATCATTTAGTAGTTTGCAGAAACTACCTAATCCTAGATATGTTGAAATAGGTGATGACACATCACATCCTATTGAGCATACAGGAAATATAGCACTGTCTATGGAGGACAAAAAGGTAAAACATCTTTCTGATGTGCTGCATGTTCCAAATATAACAAAGAATCTGGTTTCTATTGGACAAATGGTTGACCAGGGATTACAAATTTTTGGTACAAAGTTCAAGCTCAGACATTTGGCTTGAAGTCCATAAACATATGAAGCTCCATGGAAACCATTGCTAGAAAGATTTTTTCATCTTTACCATTTGTAAAAGTCATTTTTTGACTTGAGAGAATATTTGTAATCACCTACCAAAAACTCGTGGACTTGTTAGATAGAAAAGTAATTACTTCATTGAGGGAATATTTCTTAGATTGAAGGACTACTTTTAGATAGAGCCAAAAACTTGAATTCAAATTCAAATTTGAATGTATCTATTATATAAAGTGGCTTGAAAAGTCGCATGAGGGACTGACCATTTTCAGAGTTCTCCATTGCCATTTTGTAAGAGTGTGAGGTCTACATGGTAGCCTACACTACTCACCATCATTAGGATATAATTGTCAAGCCTATGATCTTGTACAACATTGTTCATTAATACAATAGATCTACATTCTTCATCAATGATCTCTCTGTCATAGTCATTCATAACTATTAACTTGTACTACTCATATCTCAGTCATTTCTCCACCATTTTCAATGGTCTATAGCTTGTTGGAATCAGCTTCAAGTTCTCTATATGCTCGCAGATTTTGAAGGAATTCTATTTAGCCAATTTGGAGAAAAGCGCATCGAAGCACTCACTGGTCAAAATCTACAGAGGTCCTAAAAAATCGAGGGTAATGGTTCAATTGCTAAATTGATTGCTCTGTGTATAGTGCATCATTTTGAGTGATTCCACTTGGAATCATTAGCTTACTAAGGTAATTAGATATCTCTAAAAGGAATTTCTCTAATTCCTATGTACTGGTAGCACTGAGCATAACAAGCAACAAGTGTATGATAAAAAATAGAAGGTTTTCATTGAACCTTCAACTTTGAAGTAGTCTATTTTGATTCAATCTTTTCTTACATCATTTCCAAAGTGCATAGGCACTTGTATAGCGTCTTTGGAAAGCTAAGAGGGCCCACAACTCAACTCTAAAGCTACAAGGGGGTGGTACAAAGCAGGATTTGGTAGTACCTACTCATTTCTTGGAGTGTCCATCCATCTATCCCAACAGTGGTATCAGAGAAAGTTAAGGTAAAATGGAAGATGGTTTTCCTTCTTTCATTGATAAATTGGAGAGGAACAACTACCAAGCATGGTCCTTGAGGATGAAGACATACTTGCAAGGAAGGAGCCTCTATGGATACATCTTAGGAGATGAGGAGATGCCCATATTCAGAAGCAAAGGACAACCTACAAGAGAGGAGCATGAAAGACTAAACACATGGTGTGCCAAGGATGCATTAGCAAGGTCTTACTTAACTCAATCTCTAATTTTCTTCTTCCACATATTAGGAACTATAATACATCCCAAGAGACTTGGGAAACATTTTCCTCTTATTTCTCTTCCAACACAGGGGCTAGGAAGAACCAGTTGTGGATTGAGTTTACAACTAAAAGAAAGCAACCCAAGCAAGGCATCTCAGAGTATGTGACCAAAGTCAAAAGATGTAGCTGATCAATTGGCAAGCATAGGAGAAGAAATTGAAGAAGAGCAGATTGTAAGACAAGTAATCAATGGTATTAAATCTGATGACAAATGGGAGAGCTTCACAACTGCCATGGACTTGTACATGGACATGCAGATTCCAGATCTTACCACTCTCATGGGGCAACTATTTATCCATGAAGCCAAGCTCAACAAGAATGGAGACTCATCAAGAGGTAATAGCTCTTCTACCCTATACACTGATAAAAGTAAGTCCAAAGAGAAAGGGAAGAACAAAAAAGTTGAAGATGAAGGGACTACCTCCCAAGCCAACTATGCAGGGAGAGGTAGAACATCAAGAGGAAGGGGCAGAGGAGGTAAGCAAGGTAGGGGGAGACCTTATAACTCCTCATCATTTAATATTTGTGGATTATCAAATCATACTACAGATGAGTGTTATAGGAACTTTAAGAATCAGAGACGAAGAGGATATCAAAGAGGTGGATATACACAATCAAGAGGAAGATTCAATCATCATCAAGGATACAATAACAGGTACAACAACAGCTACAATAGAAACTACCAAGGAGGCTACAAATCAAGGAAGGATTACAACAACTACACGGAGGAGCAAGAAGATTCTCTTCTGATAATGAACATGACTTCAAAGCCAGGTATAAATGATGACCATCTGTAAGGAATTGAACTCACAACCTCTTGGTTAGGAATGTGATGGGCTAACCACTTGCCCCAAAAGCCATGGTTGAGGATTACTTCCTAATCCTCTCTCTTAGGGTGTGGTTCAACCATCTCCTACCAGGATTATGTTACATTCTTCCCCCCTTGGTCGATCATTGTCCTCAATGATCTACTCTTGTATCCCTCTAGCCTCGGTGATCAGTCCCTTGAACCCCTAGGTGCCCTTGAATTGATGTCCCTCAACCTCGCATAGTTTCTTGAACCTTGTTCGCAACCTTGGTCTCTTGAACCCTTGCTCTCAACCTCGGTGTCTTGAACCTTCTTGTTCGCAACCTCGGTGTCTCGAGCCCTTGTTCTCAACCTCAGTCTTGAACCTTGTTCTCACCCATGCTTGGTATCTTGAACACTCAATCAAGTGCCACCCAAGGATTCCCAAGGAATTCACACTTCCAAGCTAGCTCATTGGAAAGTTCGTTCCGAGAGCTTTCCAACGGTATATTAATCCGACCTACGGATTGGGAGATACACCGCAATCATTGTAAGGTCCATCATTGAAATCGACGCGCGCGCCTTCCACAATTCCTACCCTTTCACATAGAGGATGCCCAAGCGCCTTTTTTAGAGGCCATTGGATCATTCCACTTTGCCCAAGCCTACTTCCTAGGCTCTGATACCAATGTAAGGAATTGAACTCACAACCTCTTGGTTAGGAATGTGATGGGCTAACCACTTGCCCCAAAAGCCATGGTTGAGGATTACTTCCTAATCCTCTCTCTTAGGGTGTGGTTCAACCATCTCCTACCAGGATTATGTTACACCATCTCTTCTACATTGACTCAGAATGCTCAAACCATGTGGCAGGCAATGTAGCTCTTCTCTCTGACCTTGAGGAACAAAAGGGTAAACATCAGGTACAAACAGGTGATGACACGAAGCACTCAGTGATTAAAGTAGGAAATGTTAAGACCTCATATGGAAACAAGAATCTGTTGAGCAGGGTTTTATATGTACCTACAATTACCAAGAATTTGATGAGTGTTGGACACATTGTGGAAAAGGGTTTGCAGGTCAGGTTCAACCAATATTGAGCATTTGTGGAGGGATCCCCAACATGGGTTCAAAAGAATAGCCAAAGGAGAAAAGACAGGTAGATTATTTACTTTTGAACTTGAAGATACAAGGAATATTGCACTCTATAGTTACAAAGATCAAACACTTTCAGAGCTTGAAATCTGGCATAAGAGATTAGGGCATGTTGGTGAAAGAACCATAAAACAAATATGTAGAGGTCAATGTGTGCTTGGGATACCTAATGTATCCAACATTCCAAATCTCACAGGTTACCCTTCTCAAGGAAAGGCTACATGCATGAGGATTACCTAGAGCTTGTCCATACAGATGTATGAGGACCAAGTAAGGATCCCTCAATCTCTGGATCAAGGTATTATGTATCTTTCATTGATGATTACAGTAGGTGGATTGTATTGTACTTTATGAAGCACAAAGATGAAGTATTCAGTTGCTTTAAAAGGTATGTTGCACTTGTTGAAAACCAAACAAGGAGAAACCTAAAGAGATTAAGGTCAGATGGAGGAGGTGAGTTAATGATTGGATTGTAGGATATTCATGAAGATTGAAGATGAAGAACAAGCCAAAAGTTTTGGCTTGAGGGGGAGCTGTTGGTGCAAAGTTCAAGCTCACACATTTTTCTTGAAGTCCATAAACATATGAAGCTCCATGGAAACCATTGCTAGAAAGATTTTTTCATATTTACCATTTGTAAAAGTCATTTTTTGACTTGATAGAATATTTGTAATCACCTAGCAAAAACTCGTGGACTTGTTAGATAGAAAAGTAACTACTTCATTGAGGGAATATTTCCTAGATTGAAGGACTACTTTTAGAGAGAGCCAAAAACTTGAATTCAAATTCAAATTTGAATGTATCTATTATGTAAAGTGGCTTGAAAAAGTCGCGTGAGGGAGTGATCATTTTCTGAGTTCTCCATTGCCATTTTGTAAGAGTGTCAGGTCTACATTGTAGCCTACACTACTCACCATCATTAGGCTATAATTGTCAAGCCTATGATCTTGTACAACATTGTTCATTAATACAATAGATCTACATTGTTCATCAATGATCCCTATGTCATAGTCATTCATAATTGTCAACTTGTACTGCTCATATCTCAGTCATTTCTCCACCATTTTCAATGATCTATAGCTTCTTGGAATCATATCAAAGTTCTCTATATGCTCACAATGCTTGAAGGAATTATATTCAGCCAATTTGGAGAAAAGCGTGTTGAAGCACTCACTAGTCAAACTCTACAGAGGTCCTAAAAAATGGGGGTAATGGTTCAATTGCTAAATTGATTGCTCTGTGTATAGTGCATCATTTTGCATGATTCCACTTGGAATCATGCAGGTGTATAATAAAAAATAGAAGGTTTTCATTGAACCTTCAACTTTGAAGTAGTCTATTTTGATTCAATCTTTTCTTACATCATTTCCAAAGTACATAGGCACTTGTATAGTGTCTTTGGAAAGCTAAGAGGGCCCACAAATCAGCTTTGAAGCTACAAGGGGCTGGTACAAAGCAGCCCCTTGTAGGTTCATTGAACCCCACACAAGTTAGGTTCAATGCTGTTGAGTTATATGTAGAATAGTACAAATAGGGTGGTGGATTGATTGCCAAAGGAAACAAAGTGGGTAGGATGTTCACCTTAAATGTGAAAATTCATGAAATGAATGCAGCCATGTTTGCAAAAGGTGCAGGAGTTATTGCCGATATAGAGATCTGGCACAAACGAATTGGACATGCAAATCTGCAAAGGCTGAAATTGATGCACTCAAAGGAGATTGTCAATGGACTGCCAAATTTGAAGGTTGCAGAAATGCAAAAGGTATGTGCAGCATGCCATTTTGGTAAACATTCAAGATCATCCTTTTTGCATGACAAGCGTGTTAGTGAGAATGTGCTAGAAATAGTACATACAGATGTTTGGGGTCATGCAAAGACCACATCTATGGGTGGTTGCAAGTTTTATGTTACTTTGATTGATGACCATACACAAAAAGTATGGGTATATTTCATGAAAGAGAAGAGTGAGGTGTTCACGCACTTCCAGAATTTTAAGGCTATCGTGGAAAAGCAGACAGGAGGAGGTGAATACATCTCAAATGAGTTCAGCAATTTTCTAAAAAGTCATGGAATTCGACGTCAATCTTCATGTAGGTAGACACCACAACAAAATGGCGTTGTTGAACATAAAAATAGACATATTGGGGAGATAGCAAGAGCCTTGATGGCTGAGAAGAATATGCCTCATTCTTATTGGGCAAAAGTTGTGCATACAGCTGTATACATCATGAAAAAAACACCAACTGCTGTTGTACATCAAGTTACACCTGAAGAGAAGTTCATAGGTAAAAATCCAAACTTATCACATATGAAAGTTTTTTGCTATATTGCATATGTACATGTTCCAAATGAGTCGAGGATGAAGCTTGATCCAAAAGCAAAAAAATGCGTCTTCATTGGATACTGCTTTGAGCAAAAGGGATATACATGTTATAACCCACTCACACGACAGGTGAAGGTGAGCAGAGATGTGGTATTTGATGAAATGTCAAGCTTCTATGAAGATGCCAAAGAAGGATTGGATCTTGAACCAAATGACAAAGAAATTGCTGAAAAATCAAGTGCAAAATCTCAAGCTTTGAGTGGACCGGATGTATCACCAAGCAATAGTTCCAACTCAAATCCATGGAGTGGACGATTGCGTGGAAATTTCTGTCTAGCAAATTCATCAAATACATCCAAGAAAGGTAAAGAAAAGTTTTCTGTTGTTCATAAAACATGTACAGGTTTTGAAGACGTTGATGGAGATTCAAGAGGTTTAGAAAAGAGTCTTGATGAGGAACTTGGATTTCCCTCTGTGAATGTTATATTCCAGAGATGTACATGCTTGAAGGAACGAGAAGTTCCTTGCTCGGGAGATAGCCAAGGCCAAAAGCCAGAGAGTTCATAGGAGGTACCTACTCATGATGGCCAGATGAGTAGAGGGACCTTAGAGAGAACTCTAGATGGTCACTAGGCAAGGGCTATAAATAGGCTTGGAGGTGAGTCCCAAGCATGTCATTATCCACTTCTCACATTTGGTACCAGAGCTTGAGGGAGAGAGAGACTTTGGGGGAGAGCTTGATGGAGATGGAGAACAATCTCTTGCTTGCAAGAAGGGAAGGATTCGATGCTATTTTGGGGATCACCATCTTCATGGGAAGAAAAGGCAAGCAACCATGGCGAGCTCGGGAGGAATTTTTTCATTGATCCACATCTTCTCCAAAGATTCGCTGCTCACAGAGCAGTAGGCAAAAAGACGAATTCGTTAATAGCCCGAGTTAATAGCCCAACAAACAACAACTTAACAGAGCATATGCTTTGATTATCTTCTTCACTCACGAAGTTGCATGTGGTAGGTATTGAACACAAAAACTTGGAGTGCAAGGTATCTCCTCTAACCAATTCGCCAACATGGCTTGTTGTTACAATAAACGGAGAAGCTATTAGTTTTATTGATAATCTATCATTTGGCTATAACCGTTCAATAGAGAGATAGAGAGATAGAGAGAGAGAGAGACATAAAGAGAGAAAAAAAGCAAAAAAGAGAAGAGAAACAGAAGAAGAAAAGAAAGAGAAAGGAAGAAAGAGAAGGAGAAGGAGAAGAAGGAGAAAGAAACAAAGAGAAGGAGAAAGAAAAGAAGGAACGAGAGAAAGAGAAAGGGAATAAGGAAAGAAAGAGAAAGGAAGAAAGAGAGGGAGGAAGAGAAGGGGAAAAGAGAGAGATAGAAAGAGAGAAGCCAAGGGAGATAGAGAAAAAGAAAGAGATGGAGAGAGAGAGAGAGATAGAGAAAGAGGTGGAAAAAGAGAGGTAGAGATAAAGAGATATAAGAATATGAAGGATTAAGAAAACGGATGAAGAAAGAGGAAGAGAGAAGATGAAAATGAAGATTAGACAGAGAAGGAAAAGAATAAAAAGAGAGAGAAAAGTAAAGAAAGAGAAAAAGAAAGATAGGAAATAGGAGAAAGAGCAACATTAATATACCTACCTCCACTTAAATGGTTGTAACTCTCTCATATGATATCCAAATTGGATAATTCAACTTGGGATAGGAAGTAGACTTCAAGGGCTTTCCAAGGAGTGGCTGGAACCTATCATTGGATAAGTATAAACCACCTGTAGAAAGCATTTAATTCTCTACATATCATTACAGGAGGTATGCTGCCCACTCACCTAGCTTCATTGTTTTGGCCATAACTTCCTCATAGAATATCCAAATCAAGAAATTCAACTTGGTATAGATTCTACACTTCACGAACTTTCTTTTGATTAGGTCATAATCTATATATTGACCATTGGAATCCATCTTGGAACAAGCTTTTATATGGCTGTTGACTGGTGAGCTTTTAGGGAATTGAGTGTTCAATTCTGATAATTAGGAGTTTCTAATAAGATTTTGAACCATTTTGGATAGGAATGAATTAATTTGCGTACATTTGCATCATATTTTTTCTCTCAAATATATTCATTTGAATACCTCTCGCATCAAAGTTTATAATTTTGCATTGTATTTTCTTCTGATGTTATGAAAATAACATGGAAATGTGCATGAAAGTTAGTTTTTACATGAATTTATCTATGCACATGAAGTTAAACTAACTTATGTTGATTCATAAAAGCATGCACAGATCTTGTTGGTGTGTTTTAGAATCTTTGGCAAGTAGTGAAGGCAGAAAAAGACATTGTAATGAGTGCATGTAGTGCCCAACAACACATTGTGGAAAAGTTTCTTATTTGCAGGTTTATGGAGCAAATAAAGTGGTTTTCCAACCACTAGGCTGCCTATCATTGTAAAGACTATTTTTTTTTTCAGGCTTCATTTTCCTGGCGAAATGCTGCCGGAAATTTTGTAGCCACATGGCGTTATATGCCATGTGAGAACTAGAGTGATGTTGTGTTGTGTGAGAGACGAAGTCTTATGTATGCATAGCTAAAAGCATATGAATTGATTGAAGTAGAGAAGAAGATGCGTGCGTGGATATGTGCATACATAGATGATATTATTGCTAGAAAGTTGAAATGCACGATGCATTTTTTGTTTATAGAAGATCACTTTTATGTATCACCACGATGAGTTTCGATCGTGTCGATTGTTTTGAGACACGAAGGGCAAGCATGAGGTATGTGATCGAGGTATCAGGCATAGGCTAATTATGCCTTTAGAAAGTAAAAGATAAGGTATATACATCAAGAGCAACTAAGATCTGTTTTCGACTCGTAATGCATGAGCACATAAATGTTTTCATGCGAGTCTATGTACTTGATATAGACACTTATCTTGAGTCCGCACAAGAGTGCTATGGATATGATCATCAATACAAGTATTAAGTGCTTGTATATGATTTGTTGTGATGAGATTAACGAATGTGCAAGAAGCACAATGAATAGAATGACGTCCATAGATATTCACTTTCACTGAAAGGTGGATACTATGTAAAGAGTTGATTTTTCAACGAGAAGATTTTTGATGGTTAATTGATTTGCATTGATGTAGATGACTTCGTGGTACATCACCATTGCACCACTTCATGATTTTCAAACTTAATTTTTTTTACGGACATGAAATATTTTTTCATACAAGGTTCAGGTATGATTTGAGTATTAAGAGTAGTTATTGAACCATCAAAATTTGGTGGATATATTCAATGAAAATGTTGAGCTCCTAAACCATGAAGGCATAATTCAACCTTATCATCATTATCTACACTAACACCAATAGATGCAAGTGACTTACATATGCTTTGAATTTTTAAGGAGTAGCAAATTACTGGCATGCCTTATTTCTCTAGTGTTTGCAAATCATTCTGAGTTGTAATTTTGTGCCTTTGTACTCGTCCCATACAATGTGAACAAACTATTCCAAGCATCTTTAAGAGCTTTGGCATCTTGTATGTGACCAATCATGTTATCTTGTATGCTAACAAACATCTAATACATTACCTTCCATGCTTCCACCCTTTCTATGCTCTTAATTGATCCGCAATCCAATTCCTCTCTAGTAACTATGGAGGGTTTTCATTCTCTCCTTTGGTGTACTTCTAATAGCCTTTTTGCATCACAAAATTCATAATTCTAAATCTTGAAGCATGAAAGTTGCTCTTGCTCAATTTACTGCTCATAAGTTAACTCATTCCATCAACATTTTCCATTTTTGCAGTAATTTACAATATTGCAAAAAAGCTAGAAGTATCTCTACTTGAACATTGTCACGCTATGACTTGCCAGTTCAATCTCACAAAAACACAATTTTTATGTATAAAAAATACACAGAATTTCTTGAAATTATGGATCTGGAATATTTCAAAGCCGTCAAATAGAATGCACATTACAATTTTTACAAAAAAACTTGTTTTTCCTTGGTAGGCTTGAAAAGGAGGTTAAAAATTGCTCTAAAACCAAAATGAGAGAAAAAAAAGTGACCTAAAAGGGATAAACTCTCAAAAATATGTTTGGTCCTTCTACCTGCACACAAAGTTTCATAGCAATTGGAGATTATTTGTGAAGCGTGCGTTCTCCACACCTTCTCACGAACTCTTCATTGTCACATATATCGATGTAACCACTATACATTTCAAATAAGCAAAAAGTGGTACATATCACATATTGAGCTTGATATCTCAACATATTTTCTCTACCTGCACAACATTGATTTTAAGAGTTCACATCATTGTTGTACTGTGTATTTGGAGCAAACTCTCTAGGCACACGGACATGCATAGTTGTTGATGTAGGAGCACGAGGTCATCCCAATGTGAGGTTTGTAATATGTGTCAACACCATCTTTGCCAACAACTATAGAAATATGAAAAAGAGAGTGGAAGTTTGGTTAGGTGAGAGGGACTCTAGAGCATGAGTTTTGTAGGGATTTTTTTTCATGGATGTGGCTGGTTGAAAACTTGTTTTCCATTGAGCATGGCTAGAAATGATGAGATTTGAAAAAAATCAATTTTTTTGGGAAGCACAATTATGAATTTGATGATGTGGCACTCTAATTTTGAAGGGAGTTTGAAAATTTAATGTTTTCTAAAAGAAACTTAAAGAATGAGTTATACAAAGTCACTTCTGAGATATATATTGAAAAATGGGCCCTTTTAACTAAATATACATTGAAAATGAGACTTTAAAAAAAATAAATACATGTTTGAGTTTGATGATGTGGAAAGTAGATTCTCTTCCTCACTCTAGAGAGAGAGGAGACTAGTAAAGCCTAAAAAAAGCCTACTCTAGCCTACTAAAAAGTGCCCTATTAAATGCAATTTGTCCCCTCAATCAAGAATAGAATTAGGCTTAATCCATAAAAATTAAGGATCCTTACAAGGCCCATGCAGGGTTCATCTTTTTCCCTAATGAGATAAGGACAAAAATTAGAACCTGGAAAGTATTTACCCAATGAACATGACCCCTTGATCTCCCAAGGTCAACATTCACAACACTAAGGATATATGTGGCCAAGCACTCCTTATATAGGTGTTGAAGGGCAGTTATGAATTGATGATGTCATTGATGATATCATCAACCAAACAAGGATCTATAGATGTTGGAACAACATAAGTAGATAGTCATTTTTAGGACTTTGATGTGCTCTAGATGTGATGTTTCTGTTAGATTTCCCAAAATGTTTAGCAATCATAAGATATGCAAGATCACATGAAATTTGGGATGCAAGATGGCTCCCTTCACGTCCATTACATCACCTCCCCCTCACCTAACGAGTTCCATGGTGAGTGGATATGTTCTCTAGCTTGGGCTTCATTTTGAATCTTCTTATGGGATTCACAAACCTTAATTTGCGCTCTCTAATGATTTTTTGCATGTCCCCAAGTACGATCATTGATGTCCCTTTCTAATGAACAAGGTATTCCAATCTTGTCGAAGAGCATTAGCTCAATTGGTTGGGCCCTAGCTCTCAAGGTTGGTTGTGAGACATTGGTTTATAGAGAACTTTATATGTGTGTGTGGGACAAGGTCTAAGGTTAGCCAAGCTCCCTAGCTTGGGGAATATCCTAAGGTATTCAATGCGAATGGGAATGAGTGTTGCACGATGGTCACATGTCGACCCTAGAGCATTCTAGAGCATTGTTATTTTTTATGTAAGAGGATCTAAATGGATGGGAGGTGAGTTGCGCGCACAACATTAATGCATTTCATTTTCAAGCCTTCTTATTTGAGAGTTTTGAGGAGTTAGTCTCACATTTGGTGTCTGAGATGGAAAAGATGGAGGAGATCTTTTTTCATGAATTTTTGGAGTTTTGTGGCATTGCACTTTCAAAGGGATAATTGTTCACTTCACAGGGTGAGTGTCGATGCATAGGGATGTAGGTGTTGACTTGCTTCACAAAAAAGGAGGATTTAGAAAACCCCCTGAGAGGAGCCCAAGAACTCCCACAAGGGAGCCCACGAGTGTGGAGTGCTGGCCAAACACGAGCCCAACACGGATGTCCACCAAGGGGCCTACCCACCCATGTAGCACCCATGGAATAACTTGCATGCGAAGTCATGAGAGGTCCTCTTGTCTCCTACTCCTTGGATGAAAACAATTAGGACATAAGAGTAGCTTTATAGAGGGCCATTTTTTTCCATGTTGACATATGTGGGATTGTGGAATCAACTCGCATGCCATTCATGGCTTATACCACTGCATGGAACCATGAAATCTCCATTGGTGATCCATGTTTCTTCATATCCCCTATCTAGAGAGCTTTCCTAGATCACCTACATGCACATATTTGGTCATAACTCTCTCAACATTTATCCAAATTCAGTGATTCTACTTGATATTGAAAGTAGACTTCAATTTTTTCCATTGTGTGGCTGGAATCCAATTTTGACCATGTTAGCATGCCTATTCAGCGTATTTAATTCTCTCCATACCTCTTCAAAGAGATATGTTGAGTATCCACCTAGATCCATTGTTTTGGTCATAAGTTCCTCATGGAAGCTCCAAATCAAAAAATCCAAATTGCTATAGATTCTACACTCTTCAAAGCTTATGAAACTAACATTGGCATGTGCATCAAGGTTAGCTTTGATATGACTTAATCTCTACATAGTAAGTTACATTAACTTATATTGCAAGCACAAGTCATAGTTGTGTGCTTTAAGATCTTGTTACAAGTATTGGAGTGAGAAAAGACATTGTTATGAGGGAGTGTAGTTCCCAACAACACATGTTGCAAAAGCTTTTTTGTTGGTAGGTTTCTTGAGCTAAGAAAGTGGTTTGCCCACCATTAGAATTATTCCTTTCATTGTATCATGGTTATTGTTTTTTCAAGCTTCATTTTTCTAGGGAAGTGCTACTAAAATTTTTGTAGCCACCTAGCCTTATATGCGATGAAAGAACTAGAGAGATATTGTGTTGTAAGAGAGAGGAAGTCTCATGTGTGCAACATAGTTAAAAGCTTGTAGAGTAATTTAATTAGAGAAGAAGATGCATGAATGCATACATCCATATATAGATGGTATGATTTCTAGAAATTTAAAGTGCATGATGCATTTTCTATCTATAGAAGACCATTTTATTTATCACCAAGATAAGTTAGGGTGCGCATGGAGTATGTGGTAAAAGGTCCCTGAGTATACTAATTTTTCTTTTAGAAACTGAAGGCAAAAGATAAATCATATTTTTTATTCTCATCTAGGTTACAAATGGTTGAAGTTATGTCTAAGAGAGAAAAAGGAGTTAGTTTAGATCATCTAAGTATGATTGATGGCAAAGAAATAGTATCTTGAACTATTGAAAGATGCCATAAAAGTTTGTGATATAACTTAGCATATCAACTCTAAGATTCTGTACTTTCAATAGCTTCAGAGTACAAGAATAAGAGAGTAATCTTGTGTCTAGCAATGGAAGCACTAGAAACTAAGTATACTAGTAATAGCTCTAAACTTAGAGTACAATGTGTAAAGTTGGATTATCTAAGTTAAAGAGACAAAAGTAAAATGAGTTAAAAAGGTTAACTTTACATGCAAGCTTGCAAGCGAGGACTTTGGAAAAGCTCTAGAACACTTCAAGTGAGGATGAGGTAAGATATGAAAGTACCATAGATAAAGTAGATGTTTAACCATTGCCAAAATGATTCTTGATGCAAAAGAAGGATCAATAGTGCTCATAGTTGTTCTTTCAAGACATTATAAGAACTTACGGGTTGATTCAATATGCTCTTATGATTGAAGAAATTGCTAAAACAAGGGCAAAGTAATGCCAAAGTTAAGGAATGCTAAGTAAGTCAAGAGTTATGAGTTCGTAGATCTTATGATTTGGTGAATCACTAGATCTTAGAAGGACCCTAAGGCACCTATAGACCAAATAACTTAAGGTGAGAGTTCTTGGATCTTAGGATTCTATGTGTCAAGTAGATCTTAGAAAGAACTCTAGAGCACCCAAAGGTATATAGTGAGTAATGAATAGTGGTCAAGATGAATGACTAGTAGCATTATGATCAAAGAAAGAATTAAGTTTGTGGATATCATAGTAAAATAGTAGATACCACATGTATAGTATCATTAAATGGATTTCATATATTAAGCAAAAGAACTCAAATACAAGACTAAGGGAGGTCTTAAGACAAGGGTAAGTATTGCCAAGGTCATTTAGATTAAGGTAGATACATAAATAAGAGTTCTAGGGTGTCTAATCAAAACCTAGAATAGAGGATACATCCTCAAAGATTCCATGATCAAGAAGAATGAAAGTGGCATTACGATCAAAATGAATAAAATTAGGATATGAAAGAGAAACATCTAAAGTAACACATCTAGAAAGAGTTGAGGATATTAGAAACCTCAAATAAGTTGAATTGCCTTTTTTCACAAAGAAAAAATTGAGACAAGGGCTAGTTTTACCAAGGTCTCATGAGTTAGAAACTTAGAGGTAAGAGGTCTCAAGGTATTTTGCAACCTTATAAGAGAACTCTAAGAACATCTACAAATTTAGGATACTTGTAAATTAAGTATCTAATTCACAAGTAGTTACCAGAACTACGTAGATATGAGTACTAGAGCACATTTATATGTGTATAGAACAAAGAAGTTTATTCCACAAGAAGTATAAAATTCAAATTTTGGAATAAAAAAAAGGGAAAATCGAGTTGATTAGAATGCCATAATAAAAAACTAGTAGTAGGAAGTTATGTAAGAACTTCTAAGTTCTGAAGGTTGAGACATAGAGTTCAGAGTTACTAGCTTTATAGAAGGAATCATGTCTGGAATCCATAGTAGTTTAGTATGGGTAGATGAGATAGTTCCATCTATCTCTCTACCTAAGAATGAAGAATACATACCCTAGGTAGAGTCATCTTCATTAAGCAAACAAGGCAAGTTTGTAGGCCACTAAAGTTTGTAGTGAGCAAACAAGGCAAGTCTATAGGTCAAGTACTCAAGAGAGGATGGCCAAGATACATAGAAAGGCAAGGTCTACAAAAAAGCAAACAAAAAAAGTCTATATTCTAGATTCCTTGCATGGAAAGACAAGGTTAAATAGCAAGGCAAGGTTTTCATTTAGTAGACAATGCAAGCTTGTTCTCTAGAAGGGAGTAATTATACAACAAGCCAAGCTCTGTAAAGCAAGAAACTTAGTTCCAAATGGGAAAAAGTTGAGAAAAAGGTTTGATGTTTCTATTCATATGAAATCATAAAAAGTGACCAAGGAGGTCAAAGAGAAAGTAAATTGGCCAAGTGGACCAAAATTATATGTTTCAATATAAAAAGGGTGAAAAAGTACCAAGTCTATGCAAATTTTACACAGACAGGGTACACACTCCAAGTTCACAAGTTCTTATGGTAGATCCATAAGTTTAGAGACATCACCAATGACTCTATTGAAGGAGAGAAAATTGATTTTATCTCTCTAGAGCAAACAAGTCAAGTCCATTTTCCAATACATATTGGAAAAGATAAATCAAAAGGAAAGGTTTGCGAGCAAGATATTTTAAGAAATTGGAATAGTAAATGGAAAGGTTTGCAAGCAAGTCAAGCCCATTTTCCAATACATATTGGAAAAGATAAATTGAAAGGAAAGGTTTGCAAACAAGATGTTTTAGGAAATTGACAAGGGCACACGTTAGTAAGAAGAATCTTAGAAATTCATAATTATAGCTTTGTATGTGTCAAGGTCAATAAGTAACAAGAAGGAAGGACATAAGGACAAGTACATCCTTATAAGGGATACAATGTGTCTCAGGATTCAAAGGAATCAAGATTAGATTAAAAAAGATGACTTCTACTCATCTAGCAGATAGTAAAAGATCCACCAGATGTCTAGATGACATAACTTTAAACTTTAGAAATTAGTGATATCAATTTTTAGTAGAAGGAATGTCACAAGATTTAGGTACTATGTAGAAACTAGTGGAACACTTATAAGAAGTTAAGATGTTAACATTGATTATCTTCAAATTACATGAGATATTTAGATTCAAAAGATTAGTTTCATTCCAAAGCATTTACAAGGGAAAATATGCTAGAGGGTAAGATAGAATGGGATACATATTGTTGAGATATCAAGCTCAACAGGTCATGATCCAGGATGATGCGTATCAGTTTTTCATTTCTGTGACATGTATAGTGGTCACGCCGGTATATGTCAAGGACACTTCATTGAGCTTTATTAGATTTATCTACCGAGAGTGATGGCATATTTGTTTCTTGCCAGCTCACTCATTTGCTGACATTAGGTTTTTCCTTATGTACTGGTCTTTATATATTGGAGTAGTTGTATTCTTGTTTTTAGGTCATTCTTGTACATTCCTTTTTATGTAATAGAAGAAGAAGAAGATGATCATTCTTCCTTGCCTCAATCTGAGTGTGTGCTTCTCTTTGATTGTGAGAGAGAGAGTGTGTGTGTGTGTGTGAGTTCTCTTCATTATCTCCTTCCTCGCGACATGGTATCAGAGCCAATGTGGCTCTAGAGAGCTCGTGGAGAAGGCCGATAGTGAAGAGTACACGAGAAGGCGTGGAGAAAGCGCAATTCACAAACAACCTCAAATTGCTCAAAAATTGGGATGAAGGTAGAAGAGCTCAAAATATTTTCGAGAGGTAGCCCTTTAGGTTCACTTGGTTTTGTCAGATCGAAGTTTCGGAGCCATCTCGACCTCCCGTTTTGAGCATGCAAGGTGGGGCCCAAAAAAAACCAGGTCAGTTTTGGAAATTGTAACTTGCATTGTGTTCGACAACACTCATATATTCCAAATCCAAAATTTCAAGCGATCCCGTGTACTATTGATACACAAAAATGGTGTTTTTTTTAGATCGAATTGTCATGTCATAGTGCGACAGTGTTCAAGCAGAAGTGCTGCTTGTAGTGTTTTGCAGTGTTGTGAATAGCTATAGAAATGGAAAACGTAGATGGAATGAGTCAGCTTATGAGTGATAAGCTGGACAAGAACAACTTCCATGTTTGGAGATTCAGAATGATGAATTTTTTTATGGGAAAAGGCTACTGGAAGTACATCGAAGGAGAGAACAAAAATGCTCAGCAGTTACCAGAGAGGAATCAAACTACAGACCAGTTAAGAGCATATGAAGAATGGAATCAAGGACCACGAAAGGTAATGTATTGGCTATCTGTTAGCATACAAGATAGCATGATTGGGCACATATAGGATGCCAAGACTCCGAAAGAGGCTTGGAACAGTTTGATCACATTGTATGAGACCAATGCAAAGCCACAAAAATTGCAATTCAAGAATGAGCTACATACATTGGAGAAGAAGGGCATGTTAGTAAATGACTACACCTTGAAAATCAAAAGCATATGTGAGTCACTTGCATGTATTCGCATGAATGTAGATGATGATGATAAGGTGGAAGTGTGCCTTCATGGTTTGGGAGCTGCACATAAGCAGTTCAGAACTTCTATACAGACCAGGGAAAATATTTCGAATTTTGCTAATGTGGTATCTATGATGATTATTGAAGAAAAGAATCTTGGTGAGGATTCAAACTCCCAAGGAAAACCTAGTTTTGAGCAGGTATTCTACTCTGGCACAAGAAGAGGCAGAGATAAAGGTTTCGAAAGTGGAAGAGGAAACAGTAACCAAGACCAAAGTCAACAATGGAATCATGCAGGAGGAAGAGGATAGTTTCGAGGCAAGGGGAGCCAAAGAGGTCGCAAAAATTTCCAAAGGAATGATTCAGGTAATGACAGTAAAGGATGTTGGAATTGTGGTAAACGTGGACACTTTGAATGTGATTGCAGGTTGAAGAATCAAAATAACAAAAGGCAACAAAACAATTATGCGTCCACAAGTGCAGATGATTTTGAGAGGCTGTTCATGGTTCAACATCACATGATGAATAAAATGTCTGTTGGTGTTTCAAAATCGAATGATAATGTCTGGTATGTTGATTCACGTTCTTCAAATCATATGACCAGTCATGCAAAATGGTTTAGTACTTTGCAAAAATTGCTAGTTCTTGGATATGTTGAAAGAGGTGATAACACATCACACCCTATCGAGCATACAGGAAACATAGCATTGTCTATGGAGGACGGGAAGGTAAAACATCTTCTTGATGTGCTGCATGTTCAAAACATAACAAAGAATCTGGTTTCTGTTGGACAAATGGTTGACCAGTAATTACAAGTTAGGTTCAATGCTGATGGGTTGTATGTAGAAGAATACAAACGGGATGGAAGATTGATTGCCAAAGGAAACAAAGTGGGTAGGATGTTCACCTTAAATGTGAAAATTCTTGAAATGAATGCAGCCATATTTGCAAAAGATGCAAGAGTCATTGCTAATATAGAGATCTAGCACAAACGGATTGGACATGCAAACTTGCAAAGGCTAAAATTGATGCAATCAAAGGAGATTGTCCATGGACTATCAAATTTCAAGGTTGCAGAGATGCAAAAGGTATGTGCAGCATGTCAATTTGGAAAACAGTCAAGAGCATCATTTCCACATGACAAGAATGTTAGTGAGAACATACGAGAAATAGTACATACAGATGTTTTGGGTCCTACAAAGACCACATCTATGGGCGATTCTAGGTTTTATGTTACTTTCATTGATGACCATACACGGAAAGTGTGGGTATATTTCATGAAAGAAAAGAGTGAGGTGTTCACTCACTTCTAGAATTTTAAAGCTATGTTGGAAAAGCAGACAAGAAAGTATATTCAAACATTAAGGTCTGAAGGAGGAGGTGAATACATGTCATATGAGTTGAGCAACTTTCTTAAAAGTCATGGAATTCGATGTCAATTTTCATGCAGGTACAGACCACAATAGAATGGCATTGCTGAACGCAAAAAGAGACATATTGCAGAAATAGCAAGAGCCTTGATGCCTGAGAAGAATATACCTCATTGTTATTGGGAGAAGTTGTTCATACTGCTGTATACATCATGAACAGAACTCCGACTGTTGTTGTACATCAAGTTACACCTGAAGAGACGTTAACAGGTAAAAAGCCAAACTTATCACATCTGAAAGTTTTTGGCTATATTGCATATGTACATGCTCCACATGAGTTGAGGATGAAGCTTGATCCAAAAATAGAAAAATGTCTCTTCATTGGATACTCCCTTGAGCAAAAGGGATATAAATGTTATAACCAACTCACATAATAGGTGAAGGTGAGCAGTGATGTGGTATTTGATGAAATGTCAAGCTTCTATGCAGATGCCAAAGAAGGATTGAATCTTGAACCAGATGACAAAGAAAATGCTAAAAAATCAAGTGCAGAATCTCAAGTTTTGAATGGACTGGATGCATCACCAAGAAATAGTTCCAACTCAAATCCATGGAGTGGAAGGTTGTGTGGAAATTTTAGTCTAGAAAATTCATCAAATACATCCAAGAAAGGTAAAGAAAAGCTTTCGACTAGTAGTAAAACATGTGCAAGTTTTGAAGACATTGATGGAGATTCAAGCGGTATAGAAACGAGTCTTAATGAGAAACTTGGATTGCCCTCTATGAAGACTCCAGGAGTAAGAAAAACACATGCAGATGCTACAAGGAGAAGTGATCCAGGACCAAGAAGACCTGGGAGGATGTGGAATTCAGTGCAATGATTGACGTATGATAGTTATATGGCTCGTCATTGTGCCTACATGAACAAGGTAATACATGATTCTAAACCTTCTTGTTTTGAAGATACAATTGGAAATGCACATTGGGAAAAAGCTATGGATGAGGAGATGCCTGCACTTTATGGAAACGATACATGGAAGCTGGTCCCATTGCCACAAGGAAAGAAACCCATAGGCTGCAAGTGGGTTTACAAGGTAAAGCATAATGCTGATGGTAGAATAAGTAGGTACAAAGCACGATTGGTAGCAAAAGGGTATGCACAAACATATGGCATTGATTATGAGGAAACATTCAGCCATGTAGCTAAAATGTCTAGTGTCAAAACACTTGTTGCATTAGCTACAGCAAAAGGATGGGCTTTGCATCAGATGGATGTGAAGAATGTTTTTCTACATGGTGAGTTATAGGAAGACGTAGACATGGACGAGCCATAAGGATATGAAGATTCAAAGCAACTAGAATATGTTTGTAGGTTGCAAAAGGCTTTGTATGGGTTGAAGCAAGCTCCTCGTGGATGGCATGCAAGGATTGATGATTACTTAACCACCATTAGGCTTTCTATGTGTGATAAAGATCATTCACTATATGCAAGGAAGGGTGATGATGGCATCACAATTGTGGCTATTTATGTTGATGACTTGATTGTAGGTGGTGATGTATGGCTGATTGTAAGCCAATATCTATGCCATTAGATCAGAATTTGAAGTTGGATGCTACATCAGGTGAAGCATTTGAAAATGCTACTATGTACAGGAAAATTGTGGGAAGTCTTATATATCTCACAAATACAAGGCCTGATCTAAGCTATACTATTGGACTTGAAAGTCAGTTTATGCAGGTTCCTTAGGAAAACAAATTTGGATGCTTTGAGGCACACTCTACGTTATGTGGGTGCTACTTTGGATTATGCATTGTTTTATGAAGCTGGTGTAGATTTGCAGGTTCATGGATGCACTCATACAGATTGGGCTGGTAGTATTCTAGATAGAAGATCTACTAGTGGCTTTCTATTCTCACTTGGAGGTGTAGCTATTACATGGAGAAGCAATAAGAAACCCACTGTTGCTTTGTCGAGTACAGAGGCTAAGCATAGAGGTGCTGCAATGGAAGCATGTAAGGCATCATGGCTGGAGATGCTACTTGCAGATTTAGGTGTGGAAGTGTGAAAGCCTATCACCATCTATTGTGATAATCTTAGCAGCATGTAGCTAGCATGGAACCCTATTTTTCATGCTAGAACAAACCATATTGAGGTACATTATCACTTCATCAGAGAGAAGGTATTAGCAGGTGATATTGATCTTGTTTATGTGAGAACATATGAGCAAGTTGCTGATATTTTCACTAAAGCACTTGGAGTAGAGAAGCTAAAGAAGTTTCTGAAGATGGTTGGATTAGAGGACATGGCATTGAGCATGAGGGGGATTGTTGAGATATCAAGCTCAACATGTGATGATCCAGGATGACACATATCAGTTTTTTGTTTCTCTGACATGTATAGTGGTCACGCCGGTATATGTCAGGGACACTTCATTGAGCTTTATTAGATTTATCTACCGAGAGTGATGGCATTTTTATTTCTTCCCGGCTCACTCATTTGCAGACATTAGGTTTCTCCTTATGTACTGGTCTTTATATATTGCAATAGTTGTATTCTTGTTTTTAGGTCATTCTTGTACATTCCTTTTTATGTAATAGAAGAAGAAGAAGAAGAAGATCATTCTTCCTTGCCTCAATTTGAGTGTGTGCTTCTCTTTGATTGTGAGAGTGTGCTTGTGATCTCTCTTCCTTATCTCCTTCCTCGTGACACATATAGCTACAATGCATTAATAGGTAGTCAAATTCACTACCTTTAAGATTACTTGTAGCATATGTCCCACAAATCCTAGTTGCATATATGCTACAGAACTATACTAGACATATGTACAAGACAAAGGAACTATTGACAAATAATAAGCAAGTTCACATAGAATGTCTTCATATTACATGTCTCTCAGGTGGAAGATCCATATAGTTTATAGAATTTGAAGCAAGGGCCAAGAACTATCAATATTTGCTAAGGCCAATGCTAGAATTCTCAGAATTTCCCATCACCAAAAGACGTGACACCATAACTTCCAAAAAAGATATTAGATGAGAGAATTACATGCAAAACTAGTTCACTATAGAGTATTTGGTGTCTTGGAAGGTTGTTCATTCCTAGAATCCTCTTGGATCATTGAGGACAATGATCCTTATAAGGGGGAGAGTGTTATACATTGGCGTATAGAGACCTTAACATGTGTGTGTGGGACAAGGGCTCATGTTATCCAAGGTCCCTAGCTCAGAGGATATCCTAAGGTATTCAATGGTAATGGGAATGAGTGTTGCATGATGGCCACATGTCAACACTAGAGCATTTTAGAGCATTGCTATTTTTAATGTAAGTGGATATAAATGGATGGGAGGTGAGGTTGCACACAATACATTCATGTCTTTCATTTTCATGCCTTCTTCTTTGAGAGTTTTAAGGAATTAGTCTCACATTTTGTCTTGGCCTTAGATAAGTGCCATTGATAATATTCCATAAGTCCTTTGATACTAACAGATTCATCATCATAAAACTCCACATAGGATAGTTAGACATTGCCTCAAGCTTGTCTTCATTCTCAAGTCTATAGTCACTCATCTTGTGTATGTCAATTATGCTCTGATACCAAATGTTAGAAGTGGGTGGACCTCAATAACAATTAATAATCACAGGTTTACAGGATCTTCCAACACATGAACCTTAACATACACACCTTAATACTCAAAAGGAGATGAGCGAGAGATCAAAATAGATAGATAGATACAAGAGATTGTGTGCCTAAGAGGTATGAAGAGTGTGTGTGTGAGAATATGGAGAATATGAACAGTTTAGAACTGTTTTATAGCAAACCCAAATTTTGACTATCTAAATCAGAAACTAGTGAATGAATAAGTGGGGACAGATGTAGAATTGTTACTCATAGTATATTGCTGACACGAACTCCTCCAAATATCTCCAGATGTAGAGCACTCCTCCTCGAAGTGTGTAAGAACACTTCCTCTAAGAGGATCTCCTTCATCTTCAACTCTAGACCTCCTTGAGATTGGTTGATGATAGCAAAAAATGAGGCAAGGCCCATATTATATAGTTTTATGAGCTTCTTGTGAAAATCAATCGGCCCCAAACTTAGTGCATTTTGAAGAAGCAATCACGAATCATCACCGTAAAATAAATCTAGTTTTTTTTTTAAGCTTCAATTACTGCTAGAGCTTCAATTGGGGTTCAAACTTGCATGGCTCATTTGGGAATTATTTCTTATAACCAACTCGCTTGTGATATTCTCTCGAAGAGAATAGTGCAAGCTCTGTTCTTATAGGTTTCTCTTTGGGTAGAGCTAATCCTCCTCAAGCATAGTGCAAGCTTGATGTTCCAACAACTCCCCCTCAAGCTAAAGTATGCTTAAGTCTTCACTCTTTGATATGTTGAATACTTGCCATAGATTTAAATCTTCATAGATTTATCCCATCTAGTGTCATTGTCATCATATCTACTATTTGCTTCTCAGTAGGAACAAATGAAGTGTCAATTTCCTTTGCCATAAGCTTCTCTCTTACAAAGTGGTAATGAACCTCTATGTGCTTTGTCCTTGCATGGAAAATTGGATTTGGAGCTAGATGCATGGAACTTACACTATCTCCAAGTATGTGAGGTTTGGAACTTACAAGTCCCAAATCTGAGTACAACTCTTGTGACATATTGCTTCTTGAGTTGCAATACTGAGGCCTCTATACTTTGCTTTAGTTGAAGATAAAGCAACTCTTGGTTGCTTCTTGCAAATCCAAGAAACCAATTTTGAACATGCAAATGATAAGTATCCAAAGGTACTTCTTCTATCACCCTTTGCTCTTGCCGAATCTGCATGAGAATATATTTTGATATCCAAATCTAAAGAGTAAGGATAGAAGATACCTTCATTATGTGTTATTTTGAGGTATTTGAGTACTCTCTTTGCATCATCCATATGTGGTCTTCTACATGAGTGCATGAATTGACTAAGCACTCCCACACTATAGGATATATCTAGACTTGTGTGAGTAGCATATATCAAACTACCAACTAAGCTTTGATACTGTTAGGTCATCAATATGCTCACCTTCATAAACACTTAGTTTATGGTTAAATTTCAAAGGTGTACCTACAAGCTTGGTGTTCTCCATTCTAAACTTGAGAAGTAACACTTGAATGTATCTTCTTTGAGTTAGATACATCCCTTCATCTGTATAAGTCACTTGCATAGCTAGGGAATATTCAAGCTCACCTAAGTCACCAATTTTGAACTCCTCTTGCATATGTCTCTTGATCCTTTGAATGTCATTCAGATCTTTACTTGTCACAATAATGTCATCAACATATACACATAGATAGATAATGTCATTGTGATCCCTTTTGACGAATAAAGAAGGATCTGAGTTGCTAGGTCTTAACCCTTGATCTTGAAGGTATGTACTCAACCTATAATTCCAAGATCTAGAAGCTTGTTTCAATCCATACAATGCTTTCTTAAGTCTGCAAACATACGATGTTGATTAGGTTTTTGAAACTTGGAGGTTGTGACATGTATACCTCTTCACTTATCTAACCATTCAAAAATGCATTTCTTACATCAAGTTGGAGGAGTCTCCAATTTCTTGTCGTAGCTACATTTATCAATGTTCTTATTGTAGTCATCTTTGCAACTAGTGGTAATGTTTCCTCATAGTCTATACCATGCATTTGTGAGCATCCTGTTAGACGGCCGCCGGAGTAGGACAAATGTATGCTGAATGTAACGATATTTTCGAAATTTGCGCGTAAAGTTGGTACGCGCATTCTGTAAACATCTTTTTAAAGCAATGGGAAAAGAGTGATCGAGACCCCGTTTTCCAGAAGTTGTTTGAGTACTATCTGAGTTTGTGTGGTGTCATTGGCAGATTGAGTCATATTTCTATATTGTTCTGTTCAGTCTGTTCGTCTATTCCTACTGTAGTGCAGAGTAATGAATTTGTAGTATTGAGTGTGAATCTGTTTGTTAACAGTTGTGTTCTGTATTCACTGTTGATTCCGATCACAGGGAAGGACTAATATCGGTAATAGTATGAACTGCGAGTTGGAGCACTGATAAGTTTGGTGATGAGTTAAACTCTGATTAGTTTGCCTGTTGATTGAGTTCTGCATACGGTAAGCCTGTACACCCTCTGGTATGGCCGTCGGTCTGACTACTGTCCGGTATACCTGTCTGTCCTGAAGAAGTGTGTATTGAGTTGCATAAGTTTAGTAAAGTTGAGTAACTCTATTAGTTTGCGAGTCAGAACCAGACTACTGCTCCGTTACCATAGCAGATTAGTCTGTAAGTTCGGCGTCCTAGTACGCAGAAACAGTTACTAGTCAGTTAAAGCTAAGTACTGAGCTAAGATGCGACAGAGTATTTACGGTTGTGTAAGGATTTGGGAAAATAGTACAGGGCCTCTGTCTAACAGACCCCTACCACTCCCAAGAACCCACTTGATCTGATAACGCCTTGCGGTAATAGAAAGTTTAATACAGTTTACGATGAATCACTATTTTACGTTTAATATTTGTTCGGTAATGATTTCGGCTAGTTATTAACACATCGTAACTATGTAACATTTAACACTTGGTGCCGTCTGTGGGAAGGTGGCATCAAAATTGCCAGTCATCTATCAGAATTAGGTTATCGTTCGATTGGCAGCAGCAACAGAACCAGATTGTTGCAGATTGTTCCGTTAGTAATACTACGCGAATAGTACAAAAGATGATACATGCCGGTTACTCGATCCGGTGAAACGTATCCCAAGAACCATCAGTCTGGAGTACTAAAGCCAACTTTGGGAGGTAGAAGTACAACTAGGACTGACCCAGTTTTCAAGAAAGTTAAGAACGTTAAAACTGATTCCGGTCATAGTCCGGTGGAACTTGTTACGCCTCTGGTAGATTCCGGTACTATTTCGGCACAGTTTGTCAAAGATATAGTAATTCCAGAACCTACCAAGACGTAGTTGGAATCTAGTTTAACACTCTTGGAAAAAGATTCAGATTCATCTACGATTAGAAACACTTTAGTCAAAGAAATCGGTGAAGGCGAAAAAACGCCGAATTCGGGTACAATTTCGGTTCATTCCGGTGAAATTTCGGTACGAGAATCACAGTTTTTCGGTGACAATTTAGCATTTTCTGCTGAATCTTCAGCCCATCTGCCATGCTTGGAAGCAAGTTCCCATACACGGGACATCAAGGAGGAAGGAAGGCTGTTCGAAACAGAAATTTGAAGCATATTAGACAAGATAATCACACGGGAAAGTGCGTCATCCGACGATACAGATTCCGGTAGTTCAGAAGGAAAGTATAAAACGCTCACGACGAACGGACAACAACAGTTATGTCCACCCAGGCCACCTCCAACGGGAGTGACGTACACGAAGTTTGGTGGATTTCCAAGAGATGATCTGGATGCTCATGTGCATACGTTCTAGATAAGTTATGCAGTTCTCAACCATCCACAGGATCAGGCCTACAAAGCCATTGTCTTCCAATCTACACTTGTCAATGAAGCAGCTAGATGGCTTACAGAATATGATATTAATCATTTCGGCACCTACAAAGAAGTACGTGATGGAGAGTGTTAATCTCCAAAAGAATAACCTACTCTTATGATTAGAGCACCTCTATACCAAGAGTAAGTCAAAATCTTCACCAAATTAGAGGTTCAATCTCCAAATTATCAAAAGTTGAAAAATTCTGTGAAGAAGATAAAACACAAAAAGTCTGCTGCACAATTTCTTCTCATTGACCTATCAAACATGTAAAGTTTTCTATGAAATTTTGTATGGAGTGTCGCCTAGAAGTTGCGCACCTCCTCCAAGTTAAATTTCTTCAAAAGGTTTAGTATAACTTGAGAAATCAACTTCACAAGTTACCTATGTCTAAATCTGCACTTCTGAGAAGTCGATTTTAACACCCCTAACTTCTAACACATAGTTCTATCAATCTCGAACCCGTTTAAACAAATGCTTGTAGATACAGGCAGCTTACCTTCTAACTTAAAGATTAAGTGCTTGCTTGCACAAAACTTTAAACTGTGGAGTGAGAACTGACCAAAAAATCAAGATCGAAATTTGCGCCTGTTTCAGAGAACTGTGGACACTCATCACATATGAATGTTCCTATTAACAATTCTCCTAGCCTGTTTACAATTAGACTCTGAAACTCAAGTCATAGACTCATTAACTATGAACTTAGATATCCTCAAAAGGATTTCACAAATGATCTAACACAGACGGAGCAGACACAGAAACATCGGGCGCAATATTTCTTCGATTACTCAGAAAATTACAGTTGAGTGATGAGAGGAAAACTCAACTAACATTTCACATGTTTCATGACATCTAACTTCTCCTTTCTTGACTTCTATACTCACTCATCTATTCTTTCATATGCTCTCATATCACGCCTCGACATTTTCAAGGTATTTATAGAGAAATTTGTACAAGTCTATGACTAATCAAAGATCTAAGTGAACTATAACTATACTAATGTACATATGTGTACATTCCTCATATCCTCTGAATGTATCCTTCTTCCAAGCTTCAAGAATTGAATCTTCCTTCATTCTTTAATCTTCCAAACATTCAATTGGTGATTGGTTTGCACCAACAGCTCCCCCTCAATCATCAATTGAGGTTTCTCTTATCTTCTTTATGCCTGCCATGTCTTTAAACTTCTGTAGCTTTGGTCCATCCAAGCTCTTTGTAAGCATATCAGCTATCTGATCTTTAGTTGAAGTATGTATGACTTCAACCTCCTTATCCATCACTTTCTCTCTTAGAAAGTGATACTGAATCTCAATGTGTTTGGTCCTGGCATGAAAAATAGGATTAGCAGCTAAATACAATGAACTCATGTTATCTCCATATATAATTGGTATCCCATGCACAATGTCAAAACTCTTCATCAAGGTCTTGAGCCAAATCACTTCCTTTGCAGCTTCAACCATGCCTTTATATTCAGCTTCTGTAGAAGACAAAGCAACTGTATGTTGCTTCTTGGAACACCATGAGATAAGTTTATCTCCCACATAACACATGTATCCATAAGTTGACCTTGTATCATCTGGATTACCTGCCCAATCTGCATCACTATAAATTTTGATATTTGTATCTGATGTAAACCCATAATACAAACCTTCATTGAGTGTACCCTTAATGTACCTCAATACTCTTTGTCCTGCAATCCAATGTTCTTTCCTTGGGCAATGCATGAATTGAGACAAAACCCCTACTGCATATGATAAATCAGGTCTAGTTAAAGTAGCATAGATAAGACTACCAACCAAACTCTGATATTGTCTCATGTCCTTGAATTCTTCACCTCCAAATTTACTCAATTTGTGATTCACCTCCATTGGTGTAGGTGCTACCCTGCAATCATCCATTTTAAACTTGATTAACAAGTTCTTCAAATACCTTACAAATACTCCATGTTGAGTATATGTAATCTCCATGCCCAAGAAGTATGACAAGTCTCCCAAGTCACTTATTTTGAACTCCTTTTCCATTTGCTTCTTGAGTCTTTGTATTCCTTCTTCATCTGTACCTGTAAGGATTATATCATCAACATATTTATGCACATGTATATGAAACCATTATCACTTGCTTTGACAAGCAAGCTACTATCTGCTTTAGACACATGAAATCCAAGTTCTTTCAAGAACTTTACAAGTCTATAATTCCATGCCCTTGGGGCCTGCTTTAAGCCATACAAAGCTCTCTTGAGCTTGCACACATGATCTGGATACCTTTTATCTCTGAACCCTTGAGGTTGCTCCATGAACACATCATCTGAAACATAACCATTCAAAAAAGCATTTTTCACATCAAGTTGACATAACTTCCAACCTTTACATGCAGCAATAGCTATAAGTGTCCTGATGGTTGTCATCTTTGCCACAGGACTATAAGTCTCATCATAATCAACACCATATGTCTGAGCAAACCCTTTGACAACAAGTCTAGCTTTGTACCTAGACACACTTCCATCTGCAAATCTTTTTGTCTTATAAACCCACTTACATCCAATGATCTTCTGACTATTTGGTTTAGGAACCAAATCCCAAGTTTGATTTTCCAATAGTGCATCATATTCTTCCTGCATAGCTTTCTCCCATTTTTCCTTACCTTTTGCCTCTTCATATGTAGAAGGGTCTTCATCTGTTTTCATCATATAAGCATAATCTTTTGTGGCCAAAAAAGAAGTATCATAACTATACCTTGTAGGTTGCCACCTATTTCTTGATGATCTTCTGAGTTCTCCACTCCTTGAGGTTTCTGGTTCTTCACACTCAGGATCAAATCTTGGCATTTCTTCAACTTCACCCTGCACTTCATTATTCTCTTCTTCATCAATTATTTGAATCTTTGACTTACCTTTCTTTTGACTCACTTCTTCTTCATCACCTGTATTGATATTGATTGTACCTGCATACCAAGTACTTTGCTCATCAAATGTAACATCTTTAGAAACCATGAATTGTTTTGTAGATTGACTCCACAATCTATAACCCATCTGCTTATCATCATAACCAATGAAAACATATTTTTCAGCTTTAGGTTCCAATTTGTGTCTTAATTGTGATGGCACATATGCATATGCCACACATCCAAAAACTCTGCAATGATCCAAGGTAGGTCTCTTACCCCACCAAGCCTCATATGGTGTCATACCCTGCAAGGCTTTACATGGTAACCTATTGACCAAATAAGTAGCTGTATTTACAGCCTCAGCCCACAAATAATTAGGGCAATTTTTCTCCTTCATCATGGATCTTGCAAACTCAACAAGTGTTCTATTTCTTCTTTCTGCTACACCATTTTGTTGAGGAGAGTACCTGCAAGTAACTTCCCTTTTTATACCTGCATTCCACAAGTAATCACTAAATTCATTAGAGAAATACTCTCCCCCTCCATCTGACCTTAATCTCTTCATCTTATGACCTCTAATTCTTTCTGCATATGCATGATAGTGTTTAAAGTGTTTAAATGTATTAAAAACTTCTGACTTATCTTTGATCACATAAAGAGTGATCCATCTAGTAGCATCATCAACATAAATCACATAATACCTTGACCCATTTATACTGAAATCCTTTGATGGTCCCCACACATCTGTGTGTACCAATTCAAGCTTCTCTGAGTACATAAAACCATGCTTGGAATAGGAATGCTTATGAGCTTTACCTAATTGACATGCCTCACATTTGTGTGTCATATGTTGACCTGCAACATTAGGCAATCCAAGCACTGAACCATTGTTAATCATGTCTTTAATACCTCTTTCATTGAAATGTCCAAGCCTCTTGTGCCAAAGATCTAACTCAGAGATCTTATGTCCTCCATATGTGAACATAGCATGACCAATATTGCCTTGAATCTTCAATGTAAATAATCTTCCTTCTTTCTTCCCCTGAAACAATCTGTTTATACCCTTGACTAGGGTCTTCCACATATACTCCATCATTAGTGAACCTTACTTCATAACCTTTTTCCACAATTTGTCCTACACTTATCAAATTTTTAGGAATTGTAGGAACATACAAGACCTTACTCAATAAGGTGCTACCATCCTTGGCCTTCACTGATCCAATTGACTTCACATTGTGCTTTGTGTTGTCACCTGTTTGAACAACATGATTAAAAACCTTATTCTCCAAATCAGTCATCAAAGCTATATTACCACTTAGGTGATTGCTACACCCTGAGTCAATGTAGAAGACTCTTTGATCTTCACTCTGCCTTTCACAAGTTGCATTCATTATCAATGTTGAATCCTCCTTTTGATCTGAAGCATAATTGTAGTAGGTATTGTTATATTGTTGACTTTTAATCCTCTACCTGCATTTCTTCCAAAGTAACTCCTACTACCTCTACCTCTGAAATTACCTCTTTGATTTCTGCCACCTCTTCCACTTGCATTATAGTTTTGACTATATCCATTATTACTCTGAGTATTGTGCCAACAATCATTAGCTAAGTGATTTGTCTTACCACAAATCCAGCAAGCTTTGCCTCCATCTTTGTTGTTCCTGCCTCTTCCTCTACCTTTGCCACCTCCTCTTCCTCTTAGGAAGTTGGCTTGACTAGTTGTTCCTTCACCTTCATTTGCTTGTTGCTTTCCTTTGCTATTCTTCTTCTTGTCCTTTGAGTACATTGCATGACCTGCACTCTTGTCACCATCTCCTTTAACATCCTGCTCAAATGTTAGCATATGACCTAACAACTGATTTAAATCAAGAGTGAAATGATCAAGTGATAACTCTGTAGACAAAATGAATGGCTTCCATTTGTCATCACCTCTTAAACCTGTAAGGATTTGCCTTACCAATTTATCCTCCTCAATGTCTTCATCAACAGCTCCTAAAGCATCTGCAATATCTTTCATTCTTGTCACATAGTCTGAAATGGATTGAGAGGCCTTCTTCTTAAAGGTGGTAAACTCTGCCCATAAGGATGCCTTCCTTGACTTAGTAGTATTCTGGAAATGCTCCTCCAAAGCATTCCAAATATCAGTTGCACTTTCAAGACCTCGAATATGAGGTAACAAGTAATCATTGACTGCCATATAGATAATGCTCCTAGCTTGAGCATCTTTCTTCATCCAATTTTTCAAATCTGCTAACTCTTCCCTAGTTGGAACACTAGGATCTCTGAACTCTGGCTTCTCTTCTTCTCCTGTGATGTAGGCTATTAAATCTTTGCTCATAAGATGAGCTTCCATCCTCATTGACCATGCAGGATAGTTTTCCCTATCCAATTTCTCTATCTGTAGAGAATCTCCCATCCTGTATCCACCTGTGTATTGAAATCTTCAAGCTTTATGAATAATATATGTACCTTTACTTCAAATTAGACTCCTTTTGTCTTTCTTGATGTCGTATGGTCTCCTCCTCAAGCTTTGCCTTCAAGCTTTCACCTTTTAGTTCTTCAGTTGTTGAATTTCTTGAATCTGCAGCAGTCGGGATCCTCCTTTCCTTGATTTTGATGTCTCTTGCTCTGATACCACTGATGGAGAGTGTTAATCTCGGAAAGAATAACCTACTCTTATGATTAGAGCACCTCTATACCAAGAGTAAGTCAAAATCTTCACCAAATTAGAGGTTCAATCTCCAAATTATCAAAAGTTGAAAAATTCTGTGAAGAAGATAAAACACAAAAAGTCTGCTGCACAATTTCTTCTCATTGACCTATCAAACATGTAAAGTTTTCTATGAAATTTTGTATGGAGTGTCGCCTAGAAGTTGCGCACCTCCTCCAAGTTAAATTTCTTCAAAAGGTTTAGTATAACTTGAGAAATCAACTTCACAAGTTACCTATGTCTAAATCTGCACTTCTGAGAAGTCGATTTTGACACCCCTAACTTCTAACACATAGTTCTATCAATCTCGAACCCGTTTAAACAAATGCTTGTAGATATAGGCAGCTTACCTTCTAAATTAAAGATTAAGTGCTTGCTTGCACAAAACTTTAAACTGTGGAGTGAGAACTGACCAAAAAATCAAGATCAAAATTTGCGCCTGTTTCAGAGAACTGTGAACACTCATCACGTATGAATGTTCCTATTAACAATTCTCCTAGCCTGTTTACAATTAGACTCTGAAACTCAAGTCATAGACTCATTAACTATGAACTTAGATATCCTCAAAAGGATTTCACAAATGATCTAACACAGACGGAGCAGACAGAGAAACATCGGGCGCAATATTTCTTCGATTACTCAGAAAATTACAATTGAGTGATGAGAGGAAAACTCAACTAACATTTCACATGTCTCATGACATCTAACTTCTCCTTTCTTGACTTTCTATACTCACTCATCTATCCTTTCATATGCTCTCATATCACGCCTCGACATTTTCAAGGTATTTATAGAGAAATTTGTACAAGTCTATGACTAATCAAAGATCTAAGTGAGCTATAACTATACTAATGTACATATGTGTACATTCCTCATATCCTCTGAATGTATCCTTCTTCCAAGCTTCAAGAATTGAATCTTCCTTCATTCTTTAATCTTCCAAACATTCAATTGGTGATTGGTCTGCACCAACAGTACGAGATGCTTTTCTACAGCGATTCAGGCTAAAAAAGAATCCAGCCGAAATTTTTGATTATCTACAGAACAACAGACAGAAGGCAAATCAAACCGTACAGGAGTATGCTACTCTCTTCAAAACACACTTAAGGCAGCTACCACCGGCCCATGCTCACTTATCAGATGACGTTATCACTCAGTGGTTCATCAATGGCTTGGTTCCACAACTTAAGGAGATCATGATCATAAGATGTGTTAGAGCCATGTCCCTCGATGCAGTCATTGCAATGACTCTGCAACTGGAACACAAAGTCGGTGGATTTACAGAAGATTTAGAATGGTTAAAAGCAAACAAGAATGTTGCAGAAGATATGACTAGACAGGTATACTGCAACATATGCAAAAATTCAAGACATACCAGTGCCAATTGTGCACTTAATCAAACATCTGCGCTATCTGCAACATTGCCGGACACACCACCGAAAACTGCGCATACAACGCTAGAGTACAAGGAACAGCAACTGTCAATGCAATTATCCAGGAACAAGGACAACCAGCAAATCACTATGTGCCTCCACAAATGAGAAACAACCAGCAGCAAGGATATCGAAATTACCGAGGACAGAGGAATAACAATTATAATCCAAACCGCTAGCAAAATGGACCACCACCGGAAAATCCCAATTTACCACCACCACACTGCCTTTTTTGTGGTGAATTTGGACATATTAGGAGATTTTGCAAGCATGCAGCTGAGTATGATCAAAGGAAGAAGGAACGTCAAAATCCAATGGCCAACATGGTAAAAATCACACCGGTAGAGACACAGGCTGCTCCAGTCCAGACCCGTTCCGGTAAACAATTGCAACCGGCAGCAGAAATATTTGAACCAGGGGTACGTGAACAACACCGAATGTATAATAAAGCTAGTCGATGGACCACAGCAGAACCACCAATCTTTCCAGAGCCTATTCCGGTAACCCAGCCCTCGTTAACGAAGGAAGAAACGCAACAAAGGGAGTCAGCAGTAGGAACATCATCAGCAGCAGATACATTACCAACCGTAGACACCTTCGCATCAGCAGAGGCATCAACTTCAACATCAGTAGAGTCTATCAATCAATCTCAACAGGCCTGGGAAATCTTATCTAAGGCATCTATCACTCTGCCTCTAGGCCAATTACTGGCATTAGTACCGGGAATTCGACAACAGCTCCAACAACAGCTCAATCCGGTGACTTCTTGTATTCCGGCGACAGCAGCAGTTCAACCGGAACCTGATTCTACTGTCGATCGTTCAGTCCCCTTGATTACAGTATGGTATAAGAATCATAAGATTACGCAAGTATTGATTGATGGAGGCTCTGGTGTTAACATTGCGACGGCGGCCTTATGCAAAAGATTAGGATGGACCAAAATCGAACGAGTTCAATTTTTTGTTAGAATGGCAGATCAATCAAGAGTCCACCCCTTGGGGCTTGTACGAAATGTACCGATCACTTTACAAGGTACGACCTTTAAAATGACCTTTGTAATACTAGATCTGCCGGAATCCAATGTGGATTATAACCTTCTTTTCGGCCGTCCTTGGCTGAAGCATGCGAAGGTAGTACAGGATTGGTCTGCACAAGAGCTTACGTTTAAAGATGCAAATCGTAGATATGTGGTAAAATTAGATGCTATACAACCTTGCGAGCTTCACGCTAGACCATATCTTGCTGAACCAGTCCATATGCTAGATGGACTATCAGGTGATGAAGAAGAGGAATTTCTGAAGAATAACACTGACTTAATTTCACTAGGAACTGTTGATCTACAGTCCATTGTAGATAACTGGAACACTTCAGTCTGTACAGTAGTACCCATCATCGAAGAAGCTAAGAAGGAATATACCGTCTCTATCCATGACGATGAATTACAGCCACTTTTCAAGTCAATAGACGATACAGAGAGACCTCAACAGTTTTATGTCCCCGAAGATCAGCTGACCACGTACAATCTAGGAGATGAAGATCATCCGCGTTTTCTAAAGATAAAGCATAATTTACCGGAATTGTTCAAAGCGGATTTGATTCGACTACTTCGCGAATTCTCAGACGTCTTTGCATGGGATTACAAAGATATGAAAGGATTAGATCCGCGCATCTATCAGCATAGAGTCATGTTGAAGCCTGAAGCTAAACCGAACAAACAGCCCAGCTATCGGATGAATCCCAATTATGCATCACAGGTAAAAGCCGAACTTGATAGATTATTAAAAGTCGGATTCATCGTACCAGTAGAACATGCTGAATGGATTTCACCAATTGTGATCGTGCCAAAGAAAAATAAGCAACTACGAATCTGTGAAGACTACCGAAAATTAAACGCAGCAACAGTACCGGATCCTTTCCGGATCCCCTTTCTGGATACCATGCTTGATAAGGTAGCAGGTCACAAATGTATTCATTCTTAGACGGATACAGCGGTTACAATCAGGTTAGAATGGCCGAAGAGGATATACCAAAAACTGCATTCATTACCAACTGGGGTGTCTTTGCCTGCACCGTAATGTGGTTCGGATTGAGAAATGCACCAAGCACATTTCAGCGATGTATGCAGGAGATTTTCTCTCCTTATCTCACTTCATTTATGCAAGTATATCTCGATGACTTCTCGATTTTTGGTAAGATGATGGCACATTTGCTTCATCTACGATGCTGTTTTCAAAAGTGCAGAGAGTACAAACTCTGTCTTAACCCAAACAAATCTGTGTTTGCGGTCTCATGTGGCAAATTACTTGGCCACATTGTATCTGCACAAGGTATCCAAGTAGATCCAGATAAAATTTCGGCAGTATTAGAAGCTCCGGTGCCAACTTCTCCAAAAGAAGTTATGCGCTTTATGGGCCAAGTACGGTGGCATGGAAGGCACTTACGGTGGCTTGCTCATCTGGCTATACCACTAAACAAGCTAATCAGCAAAACACCTCGACAATTTGAATGGACCCAAGAATGCCAGATAGCATTTGATCGTTTAAAGCATTTATTAACACAAGTTCCTATCTTACAACCGCCGGACTGGGATCACCCATTTCATGTATTTGTTGATGCTTCAGATATAGCAATAGGAAGTATATTGATGCAACAAATTGATAAATGGTTCAGACCAGTGTATTATGCAAGTCGAAGATTAGCACCTGCTGAGAAAAATTACTCTGTAACAGAAAGAGAATGTCTAGGGCTAGTATATTCGGTCAAGAAATTTAGACATTACTTGCTAGGCTGTAAATTCACATTTCATGTAGATCATGCTGCACTTGTCTATTTAGTTCGGCAACAACATCTAGGTGGTCGATTAGCGCGATGGGTCTTACTCTTGCAGGAATTCGACTATGAAGTCATTCACCAGCCAGGCAGTTCACACGCCTTAGCAGATTTTTTATCCCGCTTAGATTCCGGTGAAGCTCCGGTGGGTATAGATGACACGACACCCGCGATTTATGTATCAGAACCAATTAATGAAGAATCTGCAGACCCACCTATCACATTTTCATATTATGATCAGATCTTGACCTTTCTCACTGATGGTTGCCTTCCATCTCAGACTTCTAGAGTAGTATGCAGGAAAATTGCAGTTTTTAGCCGCCGATTTCGGTTAATTGCTGGAGAACTATATTATGTAGATCACACCGGAATCCTACTTCGATGTATTCCACCACATGAAGTTAACTCAGTTATCACTTTGGCTCACTCGATTCCTTCCGGTGGCCACTTTGCTGCAGATCTAACTCATCGGAAAATTCTGCAGAGTGGTCTCTGGTGGCCAACAATGTATAGAGATATATTACAGTTTGTCAAACAATGTGATACTTGTCAAAGATCGGGTCAGCCTTTGCAACGTCATTTTTTTCCTTTGCAACCCATCTTACCAATAGAACCTTTCCAGAAGTGGGGTCTAGATTTTATCGGTCCAATTACACCACCAGCAGTCTTAAGTAACAACCGTTACATACTGACCTGTACAGACTATGCAACCAGATGGGCAGAAGCCTGGGCTTTATGGTCTGCTACGACAGTTACGGTAGCAAAGTGTCTGCTAACCGATGTCTTTCCACGTTTTGGCTTACCACTAGAAATTGTCTCAGATCAAGGCACTCATTTTGTGAACAATTTAATGAAGGCACTTACACAGTCGTTCCAGGTTACACATAAATTTAGTTCTCCTTATTATCCTCGTGCCAATGGATTGGCCAAAAGTACAAACAAATCTCTGCTGAATATCCTTCGAAAATTGATCATGGAATCACCGGAAAGATGGGATCAACTACTACCTGCAGTATTATGGGCATACCGGACTACCTACAAGGTAACAACAGGATTGACACCTTTCAAATTAGCTTATGGCCTAGAAGCAATAGCACCAATGGAGATAGTTATACCAAGTTTACGAGTAGCCATTCCCCAGAAATTACTACCGGAAGACTCACTGTCATTTCGGATGGACACTCTCAGAGAGTTAGATGAGCCTCGATGGCTCAGTTTCTTAACTATGCACGAAGTTCAACTAAGACAGGCAAGGACGCACGATCGAAACCTGAAAACTCCAGTGTTTTCGGTAGGACAGTTTGTACTTTTCTATAACGCAAAGTCAAATAGATCCGCAGGCAAATTCAAATTACGGTGGTTCGGCCCTTACAAGATCGCAGAGCAAATCGGTCCAGAAACTTTTCGGTTGACTACGTTGACCGGAAATCCACTTCCAAAAGTAATCAATGGCTCGAAGCTGCGGCCGTATCGAAGCGCTACTAGTCCGCATTAAATCATTCGGCGGTGGATCGCATTTTTAGCTTTTGTTTTTTACTTTTCATTCTGTTCTTTCTCTTCTTTTTTAATAGCCGTGTTTTGTCATAAGCCGCCCTCCTTATCAATTACTCAAGTATGCATGCCAAATTAAAAGCAATATCATTCCAGCACCGCACAATGATAACCATCACTTCCTACCCCCCCCCCCACTGTAATGTCTGTACTTAAGCTCTTCGGTTGCGCCAAAAAACGCTATTGTGTTCTTGTGATTGTAATTGTGTGTTCTGTGTTCTGTGTATCCGTGTGCTGTGTACTGTGTATTCATGTTTGCAATGGAAGCGTTGGCGAACTACACAGCCTTCTGTGATGGTATCCCTACCGAGGTAGGAGAATACCTGCGTATCCGAGGGTTGGCTAACTTCGCTGAGCTACCTTGGCACTCAGTAGAAGCCCATCCCTTCTTCGCACAAATTATCCCAGCCATCGCCCAATCTCCCATCACCGAACGACAATGGCTCTTCCCCTCCTTACCATCTAGAACCATCATAACCTTCCAGGCCTTCGCCGAAGCCTTCCGTCTCACCCCACAAGGCCGCGAAAATGGCCCAAGCATCCTCGTAGCTCGAATGGTAGGACTTTTTCCTCGATTTTCATCAAATGAATACGCCATTCTCTGCCGCCCCGAACCTGAAAAAACTGCATTGCAGTTCTTAGTTGCAATCCTTAACCTCCAAAAACGCACATACGGTATCTCTCGCCCATTCTATTCCGCCATCGACCTTGCCGCACGAGAACCTGTTAATTTCGCCTCATTTTTCTTTCACTGAATCCATAAGGAGTGCGTCACCATAGTGAAACAAGTCAACAAAAGAACCACCCCTCGATCCAGACTTCCCCACATCCTTTCTTTCCTCTTCCCAACCATACTCGCCGCTCAACCACCACCACGAGGACCAGTCTTAAGGCACGAAGAGTCAGTTCAACTACTAGAAGATGAGGAAGAAGAAGATGAAGAAGAACTCAACCAATTGTTCCGCCGGAAACGCATCAGAATTAGCTCCTCAGAAAGTGAAGCACAAGGCTCAGCCGGAAAGGACAAAGATAACGATAAAGACGAAGAGAAGAACGAAGAAGAAACCTTCCATGATACAACAACTTCAATGCACAATGAATCATCGGCAGAACAACAAGAACAACAAGATCAAGCAGAGACGGAAATAATTTCGACCGAAAAAGAATCAGAGCAACAGGAAAATGAGCAACAATCTAATCAAGATGCACTAGACAAGCTACTGAAGGCAGTGGAATCCACAGAAGCACACAATGCAGAAATGGAACAAATAAACAAGGTAACAACTACTGACTCTGCCCTCCCCAAAACCCCGCCTGCTAACCCCATCTCCCAACCGGAACCACACCGCAGCCCCATCAAGCCCAGTCACCACACCGGAACTTTTGAAGCCTCTACATCCTCCCTTAACTATTCACCTCCAAACTCACAACAACTCCTCGCCAGAACCTCGCCACAACCTCATCCTCCCCTGCCATCCTACCCCATTCCAATTTTTTCGGAACTAGAAAATATGGGTCACCTTTTAATTAATCTATCCCAACAACTGCCGCAACACCTGAAGCACGCCACAGACAGTGCCCGAGAAGAATTCCAAAGGAAATTGGAAATAATGGAGGCGGATATCACCCCTCTTCAAGAAGAATTACAAGCAGCAAGAGCAGAAAATCATGCACTACAAGAGCAGATCAAGCAGCTACAGGCTACACTCCAAGTACAAGAAGAGAGCTCAAGCCAGAAAGATAAGGCAATGGCTGCAAAAGAAGAAATGCTGATAGCTACCGACGCGGAAATAATACAGTTAAAACAAACACTCAAAGATACCGAAGATACAAGAATAGCACTAGGAAACCTACTGGAAGAAACAAGAGTCCAGTTGCAGGACACAATACAGAAATATCAAGAGCAGCAGAGAGAAGCAAAGCAGGCAATAGAAGAGTTACAAAGAACAAAAGAATCCTTAGACGATGTCAACAACATGCTGAAACACCAACTAAACATAGAATCTAAATATCAGAAGGATTTAGCAAATGCCCGCAGAGAACGGGATGCTTACTACCAAACCATAGAGTTCCAGAACCAACAGTTCTGAAGATTAGATAATCAGGTATGCAACCAAAAAGACAGAATCAACGAGATGCAAAAACAAGTAACAGACATGAAGACAGCAAGAGATGCGGCATTATCAAACAAATTTTATTTACAAGAGGCCTTTTTGCAAACACAAGCCGAAATTTTGCTCACCGAAGCCATTGCCCTCAGTTCCGTTAGAGTAGATGCGCAGATTTTAGAACCCGACACCCTTTAGCAATTATTAGAAACCCTTAAGAAAAAAATAGCCCGGACATTTAGATTAGCCAGGAATATGTATTTAGAAGGTATCATAGATGAACAATAGTTTTGTAATCAAAATCACTTGCGGGTTCGAGTCCACCGTGCGTGCCAGTGTTATACGGCTGCCGAAGTAGGACAAATGTATGCCGGATGTAACGGAATTTTCGAAATTTGCGCGTAAAGTTGGTATGCGCATTCTGTAGACATCTTTTTAAAGCAATGGGAAAAGAGTGATCGAGACCCCCTTTTCCAGAAGTTGTTTGAGTACTGTCTGAGTTTGTGTGGTGTCATTGGGAGATTGAGTCATATTTCTATATTGTTATGTTCAGTCTATTCGTCTATTCCTACTGTAGTGCAGAGTAATGAATTTGTAGTATTGAGTGTGAATCTGTTTGTTAACAGTTGTGTTCTGTATTCACTGTTGATTCCGATCACAGGGAAGGACTAATATCGGTAATAGTATGAACTGCGAGTTGGAGCACTGATAAGTTTGGTGATGAGTTAAACTCTGATTAGCATGCCTGTTGATTGAGTTCTGCATACGGTAAGCCTGTACACCCTCTGGTATGGCCGTCTGTCTGACTACTGTCCGATATACCTGTCTGTCCTGAAGAAGTGTGTATTGAGTTGCATAAGTTTAGTAAAGTTGAGTAACTCTATTAGTTTGCGAGTCAGAACCAGACTACTGCTCCGTTACCATAGCAAATTAGTCTGTAAGTTTGGCGTCCTAGTACGCAGAAACAGTTACTAGTCAGTTAAAGCTAAGTACTGAGCTAAGACGTGATTGTGTACTTGAGCCACGAAGACTCAAGGACTTGTGCCAATGAGACTATACCTCAATTGCCACACAAGTGCATATAGTGGGATCTTTAACACACATTTAAATGTCAATCCTAAGGAGCGACTTACCAAGTGTATGAAGACGTGTGCACACATGATAGTTAATGAAGTGGTTTAGCTAATCATGCATGAGAAAAGACTACTACCTCTCACACCTACTGAAATACTGAAAGTGTTGCCGCAAGCCTCTTTTCAGCAGTTTTGGTATTTTGAGGTTTTCTCCCAGCCCAGAACTCCGAACATAGGCAATAGGGTACTCGTTTCGAAGCTCTCGACGAGACGCATCCAACAGTGGTAGTTTCACTCAATTCTGACCACTCTGCTTCAAGTTATGGCAAAAACAGTGAATTACAGGAGTCACAAACACCCGCGCCACAGCTTCTCCTCGCTTACGCACACACTACAGCAGCTCAAAACAAAGGGGAAGGGGTAGACAACAGTCCTACACATGCATTTCAAGCATCACACACACATACAAGAGCAAAATGAAGATCAAAATCAGCAAGAAAGAGGCAAACTCGAAAATTCAGAAGTGCTCCTTCTTCACAATGACAAAAAGTCCTTTACAAAGAGTCACTTTTGACTTATATACTAGTGCCCTAAGTTTGGTCCTTTCACACAAGAGACCGGCACTTTATTCACTAAAAGACTAATTTCCTACTATTGTACATGGGTAAATCACTAATCTTCTGTGGGGATGCATCTAGAGGACTCCTCTAGTGCATTTACAACGGAAAATATATACAAGAGTGGTTATGATACAAAAGTTGTGTGTCCAAATCGAAAAAATTTTGGGGCCCGTCTTTTTCTCTGCTTTGTGCGCTCTTTAGCTCTGCAACACTCTCCCCCTCTTCGTCTCTGTCGTCCCTTGACAGACTTTGCTTCGCGCACGCGTCCAGTGGTCAGTGTTGCCTGATTCTTGATCTTGCATTACGTTTTAGAGGCGCTCTGCTTTTCTCCGCACGCTTCCCTTGGTCAGTGTTGTCTGCAGTTAAACAGACATGTAGATTCGATGGCCTTCTTGATTCAAGCTCTACTACTCGAGAGCCTGATGCACTTGTCTTGCCTGTTGACTTGGGTTGCCACGCACGCCACTAGTGACTAGGAATGTGCTGTTCTTAGTCACCCTCTTAAACTTTTCAGCCTCTACCCCTTTATAACGTTTGGTCCTCTGATTTGTCCTGGTTGCACACATCTGACCCTGTTGTATTGCTTTGAGGCTGTTTACTTCTTTCCACCGTGCATGACCTGGATGATTTCTCTTTTTGCCTGGTGCGTGCCCCTGCGGGGCTCTGTGCAGAGATGGGTAATGAGCCCCTGCGGGGCTTCCTGCAGAGATGTGTATTTATTGCACTGTCTTAGACTTTGATTTTCTTCTTCTTTTCTTTTTGCTTGATTGTCCCTCTACACGTCCCTCCTCCTGAACTCTGTCGTCCTCGACAGGCTTTCTGAGGCGACGTGTGTATGTTTGAATGGCGGTTTGCTCTCGTTGGTTCAGCAGATTTGCGTGACATAACATGAATTCCTTCCATTGCGTTGACTTTACTCCGTCTTCTGGCGCCTGTCTATGATCAACAAAGAAACTTGTTTCGTAGGCCACCAGCCTTGCATTCAAATTGGAAGTCATTTTAACAAAAATTTCTGAATCCATTTCAAAGAAGCCTGTAAAGAATGCTTCTTCGAAAGTTTGCATATATGTCGATGGCAAAAACATGAGGCAAGAATAATATGCCATAATGGTGAGTCGGCTCGGAATGGTTGATAAATCAAAAATAAGAGCCTCAGACCCTTGCGTAATGCCGATGAAATTCAAGAATGTATATTTAGCATGCTGGAACACCTTCAACACTGTAATGAGCATGCTGAATATTGTGTTGGTCATCTTGACGGCTAAGTCTGGAACTGTAGCATATCTTGCAATCCAAAATCCCATTGTTTTGACCATATATTCCTCTGTAGGTAGGTAATTATGTGGCGGACTAGGTAGTAACGGATAGTTAAGCCATTGATTATTGATATTGCCTTGACGCTGTCCTTCCCAAAATTGCGTCCAAGAGCGTCTGCGGGGTACAGGACAAAAAGATGGATTTACCTGAAGTGCATATGGTGATGCTTCCCACTGTACCCGCAATGTCGGATTCTTCTCCAAAATTTTTCTTCGCCATATCGGATCCACCTTCTCAAATTCCTCTTGAGTATAATTGAAAGTGTCATGCTGGAATTGAAGGTTGTGGTCCGGATCTTTGTTCGTGGCAGACTTTATATACATCCTCGTCTGTTCTTTAAGTAGACCGTATGGTACATTGAATGGCTTCAAAATTTGATCTAATTGTTTGTTTTCTATCTGAGCTTCTTTCATTATCTGGATAATTTGATCTTCAAAATCAGCGGTGAGCTGGGACACCAGTAGTGCCCTTTTTGGTCTGCTCAGTTCTGCAATTTCTCGTGTGTTAGGTTCTAATGGAACCTCCTTTTCCGCCCTTATTGGTGAATGATACGAGGGGGGAGAGAGAGGACGTACCTCTTCCTCCACAGTAGCCGTGGTCTCTGGTGGAACTACTGGTGTCCCCTGCTTTCCTTTTAGCTCTATCTGCTCCTGAAGCCGTTTGATTATTTCATCCTTATTCTTAAGTTCTTCTTCCGCCTTTGTAATCTTTTCCTGATGTTTGATTAATTCCTGTGCAACTATGTTCATGTGATCTGTGTCTTCTTTGCACTGTCGGAAATAATCTTTCTCTGCTTTTTTCCATTTCTTGCGTAGGGCTGCAGTGTCATTCATATACCTTTGTTCCCAATCAGCAATGATTTCTTGCTCCTGTTTGAGCTGATCTGCCATCTTGGTTATCTTTTCTTCCATGTCTTTTATATCCTCGTTTGATTTATCAGTATCTGCCGGTGGTTGATCACTGAGGAGAGCTGTCATGAGCTCCTTGTTCCTGTCCCTTAAGTGGTCTGCTTCCTCCATACTCACCTTGAGCTGTGATTCGAGTACCTTACTACGAGCATGGATCCTTGTTTTTTCTTTTTCGGTCATGTCTAGTTTCTTCGTGAGCTCTAAAACTTGCTCTTTGAGTTTAGCATTTTCCGTTTCTAATATTCTGTATTGTGTTTTGGTCGTTTTTATCTCCTCGTGTTTCTTTAGAACTTGAGCTTCTGCTTTTGATAATTTTTTAGCCAGATTCATACCTTCTTTTTGAAGCTCCTGCTTTTCGAGCATGGCTTGGTCGTAATCTTCATCAGCATCAAGCATCAATTGTTGAGTGTCTAGTGCAGTGCGAATCATATCCTGCATCACAGGCTTGAGCTGAGCTATATCAACATTCAGCCATGTCTTTGGTATGTCTGTGGTTTCTCCTGTATGTACATCTTGTCCCTTTTCGACGTGGATCGTTTCGTTATGTGGTTGTCGGACCTGTAGTTGTACTTGCGGTTCTGCGTCATCTTCCACCACCTTACGAACCTTCGTGGCACTCCCTTGAAATGTGACATCCATTGGGGACGGTTCTGCCACAACCCTTAGTGGGGTGAAGGGTTCTTCGTCTTCTTGTCCTTCTTCCTGAGGCTTATCCTCTGATATCATTAAATGTTCCTCATCTTCAGATTTGTTCTCCTTGGTGTGGGTAGTGGAGGCATCTTTTGGTTGAATGGGGTGCTGTTTTTCTTCTCGTGTCTTCTCGTTGGTTGTATTTTGGTCTACCAGTGGTGATTGAGCTTTAGCCATGTGGCCTTCTTGGTCTTCACCATAGTCTACTTCATTTAATTCGGCCCACTGGCCATCATCCTTGGATTCGCTTTGAATCTCCACATCCAATAGTGATGTATTGGGCTTCTCTTGGCCGTCGGATCCAGAACTAGAGTTGTCTAGCCCAATTTCCCGATATCTATGTACCTTGGTGAGTTTGCCTTTTGGTTTCCTAGCTTGTTCGGACTGTTGATAATGATGACCCTGCACTGGCAGATTAATTTGTCCTTCTGTATATTTGTGAGTCTCCTCCAGTGCTTGAGTTAATTCTTCTTCCGTGATCTTTTTAGTCCCTTGAGTGGTGGTTGTAGGAAGTAAATGTACTCTCTTTGTTTTTGGTACTTCCTCTTCTGCTTGTTGGACTTCTCGAGGTCGTTTTGTGCCTCTCATTGTGCCTCTCATTCGGGGTTGCGAGCTTGTTTCTGCTTCTTCTACTTGTTTGCTTCCTTTCTTCTGTTTCGGTACAGTAGCTGCTTTGACAAATTGAGCCAACCGGAGGTGTTACTCATCACTGAGCTACACCAAATTTTGGCGCCGTTGCCGGGGATCGAGCTTTGAGGACGAGCGTGTGATGGTAAGACGTAGGGAGGACGCGTTGGAATGGTAAGTAGTAGGTAAATTTCTGATTTTTCTCCATCTCCATTTTCATCTTCACCTCCTTCTCCATCTCCACCTCCACCTCCTTCCCCACTACATATCCCCTCTTCCTTTTCTTTCCCTCATTTGTTGTGTGCGAGTTTGAGAGAGAGCGATTGTGCGTGCTTGTATTTGTGTGTTTTTTGCATGTTTCTTGCAGGTGGCAGCTCCATCATCATCTCTAGCAAGCTCAGCAGGTACAGAAATTGTCTGCACAGTTCCCGAGGCGTTGAGCTCGAGCTATCGCGACACTCCGAAAATTTTGCCTTCTCACGATTCTGAGTGCACCACGGCATTGCGCAGGCCTAGAGCTCCTAGGAACCCTAGATAGAACAGGAAAATTCACCATATCCTGAGCTATCGCGACACTCCAAGGTATCGCGACACCCCGTGAGCTATCGCGACACCCCAAGGTATCGCGACACCCCCAGCTATCGCGACACCCCCAGGTATCGCGACACTCCCAGCTATCGCGACACCCCCAGTTATCGCGACACTTCGAGGTATCGCGACACCCCATGAGCTATCGCGACACTCCCAGCTATCGCGACACCCCGACCCGACCTATTGCGATACCCGGCCATTTACGCATGAAAATTGAGAGTTAAATTTTTTGAGTGATTGAAGGGGTAGTTGAGCTTGGATTTTGACATATTGGTATAACTTAGCACCTTGGGAGTGGGCAAAAGGCCTAGAAACCAGAAATAGGGGGGACTAAGTGATTCTCAGAGACAGGGGGTACAGTGAGCTACTCCAAAGGGGTTAAAATTATTGAAGCGTGTCTTTCAAATACTTGTGGCAATAAATCTATACTAACTGGTGAGTTTGTGCAGGAACTTTGTGGGCACTCAAGGCAATCGAGGCAAGCTAGCAAGGGTGAGTACCGGGCTTGGGAGAAGACTTCCTGGGCTTGCATAGCTGTCTGGTCAACCAGCTGATTGAGGTTGGAAGATCTCATAACCCTCCTTTGTCAATTCCTAGCCTAGGCTAAGTACGACTTAGGTGTGGTAATTAACTAGGGCAACGTTAGGCACGAATCAAGTCCAAGAGAATTAATCAACCAAGTGCAAGAAAATAAATAGGTCTTAAGTGCGAAAACACTAAGGGACAAAAAGGTAAACGGGAATCGATCACTCATCAAGTGCGGAAATTCACTTAAGTACCCCTGACGATGCAATTTCAGACAAGACCATAAACATAATATTCAACTAAAAAGAACAAAGTGATTGATGCAAAATCAACCTGCAACGAGAGCGTGCTTGGGTTCCAGGGGGTAAATAAATCAGGCATATGAACCTTAGATCAGGCAGACATTTAGGCCGAGACAGACGAAGCCTCAAATCTTCTGAAGCTAGTGTCAATCACACTGCCAGGTCTTGGGCCCAGCAGTTGAGTGATTACCCATACACTCCCAGATCAGAAACCAGTGATTCTGAAATGTCCTATCACATGGAGAGACCCGTAGGGAGTTCAGGGTTGGCTTATCTAGAAAAGCCAGAGGGGCCTTATAAGACTCAATTGGAATATATCAGGACGAATCGTATAGGTGCTCGCATCTACGAAGACGGACTGAGAAGATCAGTGGTCCAGATTAAGAACCCCGACCAACCCCATGGAATAGACCACCCGGTAGTCAAGTTTGAGGATGGAGCATACCTAGATAAAGAGGGGACTATATATGTAGTCACCACTCTTCCCGATAGAACTGATGAGTTTGGAAATGTGATTGCGGAGACCGACATGGGAGATATAGAGCAAGGGAACTTAGAGAGAGAGCCAAGAACTCCCCGTGGTAAGTCTGTCTTGACCAGAATCATGACTCCTGAGTGGATTCCACAAGATAATAAAAGCATAGATCTGCTTTTAAATCGGGAAACCGATGAGGCTTTTTGGAGATATAGAACTTCTCAACCTCAGGAGGTGAACACCCTCACAATCTACGAGTTTAAAGACCCTGATAGTCCAGGCCAAGTAACCTACCTAGACACTGCATCAGAGAGAATCTTCGTGGTCACTGAGCAGGGCAGACATGCCTACACTTGGAAGGGTGAATTTGTTTTTCCCCAACCAAGGTCTAATGTGTCCTTTGGTCATCAAGGAGCTGGGACCTCCCAAGCTCATGGCGCTCAAAGAGATAGAGGTAGAGACAAACCTGAGGTAAGTTTTGCCAACTCCCTGGGAAGAGAAAGAACGGGAACAGAAAGGAATAGAGTAGAACCTGAGAGACATAGAACCCCATGGAATCACCGGGACATTGATGATTTTCCTTTGCCAAGGCCGAGAGAACACACTAGGACCCTACGACCAACCCAACTTGTGAAGTCCATGAAGAATTATTTCGATGGCACGGGAGACCCTTATGACCATGTGGCAGAATTTCGACAAGTGTTGAAAGCTGAACAAGTGGAGGACCTATTCACGCAATATAATGCTTTCGGTCTAACCCTTAGGAACACTGCCCTTACGTGGTTCCAACCACTGAATGAGAGGCATTTCAGAAACATAGACCAACTCTTAGAGGCATTTATTGTTGAGTTTTCTAAGAGTGGAATCAGGCATAACACCTCCTCACTAATTCATAGCTTCAAACAAACACCTCAAGAGACGGTCAGACTAGCTGGAAGAAGATTTAGACAGTACCTGGAGAGATGCCCTATGCCGGAGTTACCCACACCAGCCAAACAGGTGGCCTTGTTCCTAGACGGGTTGTTGAGCACTAAGCTCAGGTCATATGTGTACCTAAAGGACCCTAGAACGATAGAGGAGTGCGTGCGCATATGCATAGACATTGAGGACAATCTAGGTGAGGAGCTAGGACTATCAAAAATCTATAAGGATTCTGATAGCGCTAGCACACAGACATCTGGTCAATCCGCATCCATCGAGGAACTTGCAGAGAAGGTAGCCCAAAAACTAGGCGTCTCTAGCAAGCAAATTCCAAGATTTGCCCCAGTTAAGCGGTGTTACAATTGTGGCGGTGAACATATGGCAAGTGTATGCCCCATTATGGCCCAACCACAGGCGAACCTTAGTGGCCAGTACTGCACCATAGAGCGCAGGTACACCAATCACACGGCACAAGACTGCCCATATAACAAACAAACTGTTAGGCAAAATTATCCTCAGCCATATACACAACAGGGTAGATACCAGAATCAGTATCCATCACCACAATACAACAGACCGCAACAAACTTATCAGCCACCTTATCAAGGGCAGCAGAGACCTCAACCAGTCCTAGTGCAGCAACCCCCTACTCCAACCAATGTGATCCCAGTGAAGTATGCATCTACTGAAGAAAATCCGAACAGAGCCATAGTCCCAGTCACCCCATTGCTATCAGACAGTGACCCCAGTGACCATAGTTTTGACTCCGCACATATTGATAGCCCACAGGCTTACTACATGCAGTCACCCGAGCATAACGAGTCATACTACTATGAGGACCCAAGTGAAAATAGTGGGGAACCGGAGTATTCTAATGTCATGTACACAAACCCCAACTCTAGACCTCAACCTAGGCAGGTACGACCCCCATTTCCTAGAGGGCCATGTTTCAGATGTCAGGGAGATCACCTTGTACGTGATTGTCCACTACCTATCCCTACACTACCTCAGCCAGTAACCATTCAGGGCTTTTGTCAAGACTGCGGGAAAGAGCATCTCCTACGAGATTGCCCAAAAAACCCCAATAACATGCCTAAGATCACTCCTATCAATGTTGTGGGGTTAGTTGTAGACTCCATAGGAAGCGTAACTTCCACTGCACCTGTGCAGGTGATCACAAGAGCCCAGGCACTTCAACAACACCAAGGTGTTGGTCCCGAAAAGAGCCCCGAGGTGAGTGAAACAGAGAGCATACCCAAAAAGAGGACTAGCACCTGGAAGGATAGTTGTGAAAGAATGAAGAGACAATGGGCAAAAAAGATAAACGAACTTGAGGAAAGCGTGAGAGAAACCAAGGCAAAAATCACAGAAATCACATCTCAACCACACTCCCACACACTTCCACCACTACCATCCCCATCACCCTCCATTTCTCCATCCTCTAACACACCCCTCGTAACCCACCCACCACCCCGAGTAGGATCAGTATTAGCTGACCCCACTCCTGAAGGCTTGGACATGATGTTTAAAGCCTACCAGGCTCGACTTCAAGAAGGGCCAACAGCTGCAAACCTAGACAGGAGTTACCCTAGAGCCGACTTAGAGATTGAACGGATGAAGATGTGCATGAAAATGGTAGAACAAGCTCAAGCTATACTTGAGACTAGCCAAAAGTTCAATCAGACGAACGCTGTCAAGCCGGATTTGCATTTCCAAGGCTTACTGGAAAGATTAGAGCAGTTGGTAAACAAATCACAAGTTTCTTTACCTCCACAGGCTCAACCAGTTGTTGAAAGAGGAAGCTCACCACAAATGGTAGCTTATGTTCCTAATTCTACGGATGCTGGAATACCTCCTTCAATACAACAGTACTCTCCAGAGTTCTTGCGGGAAATACAAGAAGAGAAATGGGCCAAAGAGAAGGGTGATTCCCCTCCTATTCCTGAGATTGATGATCTTCGTGATCAATTTCCCCAAGACGTTCCCTCTATCTATGGGGATCAAGCAGAGCAACAAGAGGATGAGAGATTAGATTTTGAATCTAATTCTTTACAAGAGTTGCCTCATTTCACAGGCCCATGGGAATCTGAATCTCTCCAGATCAGAGCGCCCACGATATTGGTAAGAAATGAAGACTCAGTGATTCCCAGGAACACTGATGTTGTGAAAAACACTAAGGTTCAATGTCACCTCACTGTAGAGGAGCTGCTCAAGGCAAAACCGGAGCTCTGGAATCATGTGAAGGATCAGGTCCTAGAACTTGAATCCAATGCAACAAAAATAGGCTCTAAACAAAAAATACCCGAGGTACCTCTCGACAAGATAGGAGACATGAGCGAAGGTGAAGAAGGTAATACTTATCTTCCGATCACCTATCAAGGTTACACAACCAAAGCAATTGTGGGTTCGGGTGCGGGAGTTGCTATTGCAACTACCTCCTTGTGGAAACGATGGGGCAAACCCACCTTAAGGCCAACAAGAATGAAACTTCAAATGGCAGATGGTCATTTTGAAAGACCTCTCGGATTGCTTGAAGGGATAACTCTAACCACTTGTGGTGTAGAGTTTGAACATACGTTTGCCATATGTGACTTTGAGAAGAATAATGTTTACGAGATGATCCTAGGAAGACCCTTCCTACGACAATTACAAATAGTACAAGATTGGGGAACCAACTCCTTGTACTTACAGCACTTAGGGGTCACCACCAAGGTCAATCTGAAGGATCACACCTTCAGAGATGTACCACCCCTACAGTGGAATCCTATCCACAAAGCGAACGAAGACTCTATCTCCGTGCATTCTGGAAGTTCACCTGAACCATCCTGGCTGCATGAAGATACTCACTTGTGGATGTGCAAGGTCGCGGAGGAAGAGGAAAAGCGCCGAAAAGCGAGAGAAGAAGGAACTTCCCCAGGAGATAGACCAATAAAAGACCCAGCCTATACACCGATGATATTTCCAGATGAGGAATTTGAGCCTCATGGTTGGGCAGAAATCTTAGCTACCATGGACATTGCAGTCAATGAGGAACAATGGACACCCCATTGTGATGAGGAGGGTTATGATATTTCAGTGTTCATGTGTCAGCCCTTGTTGGAAGAGTGTGATCCTAGTGAGTTCATAGAAGGAGAAGAGAGTGATGATGATCTAGAATCCATTGTGATGGATACTTACTTTGACTCAGAGGAACACTACTTAGAAGACATAGGAGTGTTAACCCAAAAAGAAGAAGAACCTCTTGCAAGTATTAAAACGATAAGTTCAAAGAAAGGAAGTGAAGGAGGTCTAAAGAAAAAGAAAAGAAAAGCAGTAAGACAAGAAGAGGAAGAATCATTGTTTGAAGTACCAGAAAATTTCAAGAAATATGAAGTGGAAGACCGGAAAAATTTGGTACGAATGCCTAAGAGAGAGGCCATTATAGGAGAAGCATATGACAATAAAGAAAAGACCAAAAAAATTGTAGTGACCATTGAAGGGAACGAAGAGAGGTGTACGTACATAGGTGATGACCTAAGTGCAGAAGAAGAAGCAGAGCTTGTAGCTCTATTAAGGGAATATAGGGATGTGTTCGCATGGCATTATAGAGACTTGAAAGGAGTAGATCCAGAGATCTGCTCTCATACGATTCCGATGACCGCTGATGCTAAGCCCACCAAACAAAAACCCTACACATATAATGACAATTATGCGGCCAAAATAAAAGAGGAAATTGACAGGCTGATTGAAGCCGGATTCATCTATGAGATTGAGCACACTGAATGGGTGTCCCCTATTGTAGTGGTGCCCAAGAAGAATGGGAAATTGCGAGTGTGCATTAGCCTTAAAAAAGTTAATGCCGCTACGATTAGAGATAGTTATCCACTGCCCATCACCGAACATCTTTTGGAGCGTGTTGCAGGCAAGGAAGTTTACAGCTTCCTTGATGGATTTTCAGGTTACAACCAAGTAGCCATTGCCCCCGAAGATCAACACAAAACGGCCTTTGCCACAGAATGGGGAATCTTTGCATTCCGCGTGATGCCATTTGGGCTCACCAATGCACCTGCAACATTCCAAAGACTCATGTGTCATGTCTTCAAAGAGTTCTTGCGAAAGAGCTTAGAAGTATATGTGGATGATTTGTGCGCTCATTCCCAAGAGAGAAGTTACCACATCCCTGAACTCAGGCAAATCTTCAACAAGTGTAGAGATTATCGAGTGTGTCTGAATCCAGAAAAGTGTGTGTTTATGGTACGCCAAGGTAAGATCTTAGGTCACATTGTTTCGAAGAATGGAATATCAACAGACGAAGACAAGGTAAGAGCAATAGCAGAGTTGGCCAGACCAAGAAATGTGAAAGAGGTACAAGCCTTTATGGGCCATTGTGGATATTACCGTAGATTTATCCACATGTATGCCATCATAGCTAAACCTCTTTATGGGCTGTTAACGAATTTTGAATGGAATGAGGAATGCGAGACTTCCTTCAATGAGCTGAAGAGACGTTTGTACACAGCACCAATATTGACTACTCCGGATTGGAGCAAACCCTTTCATGTCCATGTAGATGCCTCCAATCATGCAATAGGATGTGTGCTAGCACAACCCACAGGTGAAGGAAACCTAGATTTGCCGATAGCATATGCTAGTAGGCAATTAAATGCAGCTGAACGAAATTACACCACAACGGAGAGAGAAGGCTTAGGCATGATATATGCTGTGAAGAAGTTTAGGCACTACCTATTGGCCAATAAGTTCAAGTTTTTCACTGATCATCAAGCGTTACTATATTTGGTCAATAAACCTTGTAATACAGGTCGCTTAGTAAGATGGTTTCTCTTACTAATGGAATACGACTTTGAAGTTGTTGTCAGGAAAGGTAGAACCCATCTTAGGGCAGACCATCTTTCTCGCATCACTTCAGGAGAGCCACCGCAAGGAGTGTCTGACGAATTGCCCGATGCTTATCTGTTCAATTTAGAAGTTGTTCCTAAATGGGCAAATAAGCTGGTACCAATCCTAACCTTCGGGCCTGCAAATAAGAATGTGAAAACCAGCAAAGAGGAAATTGTAAAATCGTTAAAGTATCAAATCTTGGCTGGAAGTATGTACAAGCAAGATACAGAGGGAGTGTTAGCTTGTTGTGTCGAGGAGGATGAACATGCTAGTTGGTTGCAACAAGCCCATGAAGGACTGCTAGGGAATCACTACTCTAAACAGCGAACTTTGCAGAACCTAAAACGCTTAGGAGTGTATTGGCCTAGCATGGACAAGGAAATACAAGAGTGGGTTCACAATTGTTCAGTATGCCAGGAGAGACCCCCAGTGGATCATGCCACTCTTTATCATGTGTCATTAACCCCAGATTGGAGTGCTCCATTGGTTGAGTTCATGAGATCGGGAACATTGCCCAATCAGGCGAGCCTTGCAAGAAAACGGAGCATGGAGCAAGAGGCTCAAGACTATGCCTTAGTAGGGGACAACCTATATCGAAGAGGCAAGGATGGTTACCTAAGACTGTGCGTACATGAATCAGACTACCTGAAAGTCTTAGAAACGGCACACAGCGGTGTTGCAGGTGGACACTTTGGGCCTGACAGAGTAATTAAGACCATTCTATTCTCAGGACTGTGGTGGCTCACTCTTCATATGGATGCACATACTTATGTGAAGAGTTGCGACACATGCCAACGTGCCCAATATCCGACAAGAAAAGATGAAATGCCCTTGAGGCCAATGATGGGAGGACGTGCATTTTCAAAGTGGGGTATAGACTTTGTAGGTCCCATCAACCCCCCAGCTAGGAACTCCCATGCAGAATACATTATTGTAGCCACAGATTACCTTACAAAGTGGGTGGAAGTAAAAGCCACGACAAAGAATGATGCTCAAACGACGGCTAAATTCTTATTCGAAAATGTGTTCACTAGATATGGGTTACCAATAGAGTTGGTTAGTGATAGAGGTACGCACTTCTTGAATGAGGTCATTGAAAATCTCCTTCAAGAATTCATGGTGATACATAAGAAATCTGCACCCTATCACCCACAGGCTAACGGACAAGCCGAGAGCACGAATAAGATCCTGTGTAATGTATTGACGAAACTTGTAAATAATAAACGCTCTGATTGGGACAAACAACTTCATCATGCTGTTTGGGCATACCGAGTTGCTTACAAAACGGTACTCAATGCCACCCCATTTCAGATGGTCTTCGGACAAAATGCGGTGCTACCCTTAGATTTCCTAATTCCAGCTTTAAGAGTAGCACAAGAGCATGAGTGGAATGGACACGAGTTGTCCTCTAGGATCTTTGATCTAGAGCGTTTAGGTGAGAGGAGGCTACGAGCAGCAGCAGGCATCTATGCTGCAAAGAAACGGCAAAAGGCATACTTTGATGCCCATGTGAAGGATAAGGGCTTGAAGGCAGGAGATCTAGTGTTAGTCTACACATTGAAACAACACGCAAGAAAGCTAGAAAAGAGAGGCTATGGACCTATGATCATTAATAGGATCTCCACAAGTGGAGCAGTACAACTAGCCACTTTAGAGGGGGATGTCCTCCCAAACTATATTAGCGGATGCAGAGTCAAACTGTATCAGGAACCCCTCACGGAGGAGATGCTAAGCCGACTCAATATTGCTAAGCAACGTAAAGAGGAGGAAAAACGAATTCGGGAAGAAGCACAGGCAGAGGCCTTAGAGCGTATCAGAAGAATGAAGTTGAGGAGACGAGGAAGGGACCAGCCTATGACTGACACTCAAGAGTCTCCAGGCTACCACATGGCCATGTGTGAGGCTTCAGGTGGACGCACCCATAAGATAGTAGACCGACGACCTTTTGTGACCCTAGAAATAGGACAAAAGGACAGCACAACAAGCGTGAGGGCTTTAATTGATTCAGGAGCAGCCACAAGTGCAGTTCGGCTTTCTTATTGCCAGCAGCTGCAGTTGGAGGTAAAACCCATAGAAGCATATCTGATAGGATTAGGAGGTGTTGAAACCCCTTGTATGGGAGAGGTGGATCTTCCCCTCTACATACAAGAGGTCCTCATGCCAGCAAAAGTGCTAGTGTGTGAAGACGAGGATCTGACCGAACCTCTTGTCTTAGGCCAAGACTGGATCTATGATCACGCAGTCAACCTCAACCTAAGAAGTGGACTTCTTCAGGCTTGGGTAGGCCAAAGTCATCTCACGGTTGAATTAGAAAAGCAAGCGCTCAAACCAATAGAACAGGCACCAACTCCTGGTCCCTCCAGGAATCCACACGAAGATAACCATGTTGTGCTTGTCCAAACTTCTATGGTGCAGAGGAATGGCAATCTTACTGAAGGTTCAGGAGCCAAGAAGGAGTTCCTAAATGAGTCCAAGAAGATGCTAAACGAACGGACCGAACATCACGCTACACGAAGGAGGCCGCTAATCAAGAGGCAGGAGCGCCAACCCGCGCAATATGGAGCATCTCATGGTGTGAAGCAGATCTGGATGCGCAAGGATGGAAAACCCACAGATCCAATAGCAGATTCTCAAAGAAACAAGAAACGAGCCTCACCATCAAGGAACAAAGTGAAGAAGCCTCCTAGGATAACCCCTAGGCGTACCATTTCTATTTGGGTTCCTAAGCGGTCAATGAAGGCCACCCCTAATGCTAGACAGATATGGGTGCCCAAGGCTAGCTTACAAGCCCAAATTACTTCACCTACAGGCACGAGGATGAAGCAGCTTTCACAAGCACTCTTGGCCAACAACGCAGAAAGTGATAAGATACCTACACCTCTCACTGCCCCCACTCCCATCAACCCCAGGAATGTCTGGAAATGGGTACCCACAAGGTCCCACATACATCACACTCTCAGACCGAAATCTTCACCTGTCCTTAGCTCTAAGAGCTACGACTCCTGTATCAAAGTGTGGAGAATTAAACGGTGTACTAAACCCCCTGACCCTATTCTGTAAATCCGTCCACACTAACATAGAAGCATTCCGAGCCCATTGCATAACCAAAGTATGCATCTAGGATGACACTGACCTTTAATCACCACTCACACATATCATAAACACCTCACCACTAATCACTGACCTCCGGGATTGTCGTGTTAGTATTGTGAAGGGAACACCATTACATCCTGTTTCCTATGCAACACTAATGTGCCTTTCGTCTTCCAGCAGATAAGCAACCTACTCTCATGGCAACAGCGGCAGGCACAAGCTCTCAGGCAGGATCGGGTGCTCCTATCAATTGGGATGCCATGCCAATGGAAGCTCCACCAACGGCTAGGCCTGAAGAATTCTTGAATGTGCGAAGGATTCCTATTCCAGATCCACCCAGTGGGCTAACCGAAAGAGTAAAAGGGCACTCCCATTGGTTCAATGAAATGCCAGGGGATTTGGGAGACGCAGATCACATCTGGGAGTCCAAGATGGAGTGTGGAGGGGTTTGGTGGACCTTCCAATTCTTTTCAAGAGAATTTGAGACCTTGCAAAATGCAGCTCCACTTCAAGAGATCTGGCAAAAGGCAGGACTTCAAACTTACTTCAGTGCAGCTCTACCAAAACCTGACTTCCTCAGGTGTTACTACTTGATTGCTACGTTGAAACCTACCGGGGATAAAGATCATTCAGGCACATTCTGGGTGCCCTCCTTATCTAATCTGGAGGAGATGAGGAAGTTTGAATTAAATGTAACATTAATCAGGGAAGCCCTTCAAATGTATGGCACTCATGTGCCTTCAGATCGCGACCCCTTGATACCAGAATCAATGAAAAGCAATAGAGTCAAGAAGCTTAAAGACATGTGCGCCCTCACCCCCAACATCGCCATACCCCTGCGGATGTGCCTCCAGCACTTCGCATTTCCAGCTCAGGACCGCTTCACTCAGCCTCACAAGAAGATATGGTACGGATTGTATTTAGCAGAGACCGGAAGCTTGCCCATTAAGATGCCGGTATGGATCTTAGATCAGGCGTATGAGGCAGGCAAGCGGGGGGTGAGGAAGCCCACTCTACATGGTTGCTGTGCGTTGACTAGAATCATCTACAGATGTCTGGCATATGATGTGCCAGTTGCTCGAGCCCTAAAATATGCACACCTGGAGCTGTTCAAAGGGCGAAAGTCAGGGAGTCAGCCTGCAAAAAGAATGCGTGGATCCCTTTCACAAGTCCTGATCCCTCCAGCAACCACCGCCGAAGTCTCCACTAGAGAGGAAGCCCCGGTGGCACCAATCACAATCCATCTCCAGGAGTCTCAACCAAGAGAGGTGGTACAACCCACTCCTTCTGCCCCTCCGCTACCTACCGATGCGGAATTTGCAGCGATGGCCACCTTCACCGAGGACCCAAACTTTGATTTTGAAACATTTCTGCAGACGGCTCATCTATCAGACAGTGAAGGTTGCCCTGACAACGTCGATCCGGGGGCATCAACCCAAAGAGAACATGCACGAGGCGAGACAAGTAGTGTACAGGAGATAGGAGTGGCACAACCTCCTCAAAGACTAAGCACACAAGCTCAGGAGAAGGCACCAAGAGATAACCCTGAAGAGAGTGAAGACGAAGCCCCTGCATATACGGCACAGCTCAAACGACTATACCAAACAATCAAGCAGGTACAAAGACGCCATAAAATGTCAGAAGAAGCAAATAGGGCCCTAGTAAACCAGATGTTACAGTCAGAGCATATCGACCCCCAGTTTGTAGAATCACTAAATCTGTTGGCGGACACCTGTGGCATCAGTGAAGCAATGAGAACCATGGTCTATCAAGAGAACCCTGCTTATGATCAAAGAAGAATTGATACACGGTCGCGACAAGGAAAGATGATTCAGATGGAAGTATCTACCGCGTTAGCTACGTCCACATCAGAAGATGTGCACATGATTAGCCCTAGGCACAATGATGAACCGGAGGAAATTACGCATGCCCCATCTCCCCCATCATCTCCTATCCCACCCTCAGAGCCTCTCTCCACGTGTCTTTCTACACAAACATTCTCCTCCTATAGTGAGACCATTGTACACACCCCCGTTTCCACTCTCCTCCCTTCACCCTCATCCATCTCTGTCACTCAGGTTTTTGAACCTCAATTAGGTCACCCTTTCTTCCCCCATGCCTTTGGACAACCATCTGTCACTAGTCAGACTCTTTCCATCTCTTTACCCTCCACCCCTCCATTTCCTCCCCCCCAAACTCTACCTACCCCGTCCCTTGTAACTGCCTCGAGCACCACACTAACCACCCAACCCTCCTTCTGGACCTACCTTGTAAACATTCTTCAACAGGTTGAGGAACATAAGAAAAAGTCCCTTCCCCAAATTCACTCCCCCACATTCACGGCCACCACTATCACACCACCCACCGTCCCGGTGTTCACATTTCACGAATCACACTCACTCATGTCCGATCCCATGGACATCTCACCATCCGCTGGATCACCCACCACCACTGTTCTCACAACACCATCACAGGTTATTACACTCACATCACCACTTCCACACACGGTAGGCACAACATCCACTTTTCCCATTCCCACTTCCCAACCCCCTGCATCTTCCACCTCATTTAGTCTTGCACTCGACACGATGCTTGAAGCTGCCACTCAGCTTAAGCAAGAATATACATTATTGGAAGAAAATAACAAAGGGCTTTGCACCCTCTCAGCAACACTCCAAGAGCGTGTCAATGCTTTGGAGTTCATTCATACAGAGTCACAAAGCAAGATCTCCGCCCTCGAACAGGCAAATGCGCAACTCAAAGCGAGACATATGGAAGAGAGCAAAGCCATGGAGGAACAGCTGCGAGATCAAATGGGCCGCAATGCACGGCTTCAACGAAACATGGCTTTGCTATGACGACATCTGGCAGCAGCGCAAGAAGAGAATAGACGGCTTCAACAACAAAACCAAGAGAACCTCGAGGCTGCCATGGAGAACACCTCGGGAGCACCCATAGACCCGGTCAAATTTCAAGCTGTCCCCTCAGAAAGCATACAACAAATCTTGGAAACGTATGCCAATCTTTTAGAAGCACATGATCAGCTTGCCGACCAGCTAAAGGACTTACAGAGACCCCAAGAGTCTACACCACACCGACAGGAACCTAAAGAAATGACAGACGCTGCTACTTCAACCGAACCTGAACATTCAACGACCAATGACGTGCTGGAGTTACGGCAGCAGATCGCAGAACTAAAACTGAAGTTGATGCAGTACGAACGACCCCCTTCCCCACTAGAGCAACCGTTAGAAGAAGAAGCAGTTACCATCCCAGTGGAGGAAGCATTCGACGACGCCTACGAGCCTCAACCATTCCCAGGAGGATGCGTAACAGAAGAAGGTCAAGATACCTATGAGGAACCCCCATCAACATGGATGAAACAAGTAGAGGAAATGGGGCAAACTCATCAGGAGCGGATATCCACTCAGATGCTGGCAATGAAGGCCATTGAGGACACCATCCTTCACTCAGAATACTTCAGGCACATCGCCCCTAGACGCCTTATCACTAGTTCAGAATTGCAATACAAGCCCTATTTTGTATTGTTGGCCGACTACAATGCAGAAATCAAACGGGTCACCAACAAGTGCCCAACATTTGCCACACAGTTCGAACCAGAAGACATACCAGAAGCGGCACGAAAAGGGGCCATATTCCAACCAACGTGGAGGCAAAAGTTACTCGAAACTTACCCAGAAATGCTTCGAACATGGGATCATGCCCCCATGCATTTGAAGTACAATCCGTGTTTTGGGCCAGTGCAAAGACGCAGATCATGGAAAGCTTTTGCCATCAAGGTTCAGAATAACGCAAACTGTAAAGAATGGCTCAATTACCCCGCTATCGCCCCCCCAACTGGTACTCCTACAGTGTCATACATGATTGCAACCATCAGACATTGGATACCACGCCTCCACCCTATGCCAGATGTCGCTGCCCAGATGATGCTCAAGATCTTCGACATGATGCAGGTCGTACTCAAAACTTTTCGCAATGTATGCCGTATTCAACCTCCTATTCCCGGGTTTATTAATGGTAATTACGACCTGCTATATGATATGAGCACAACCCCGAGCATACGAGTGGCTTACGCATGGCATGCACGCATAAGATATCTCCCTGCCTGCTACAAGCAAACATTTGACGATATGTTCACCACGGGGTTTTGGGAAGCACATTCAGAGGTATTCGCGCCTCGGCCTACGCATCTACTCCATCTCTTTGCATGCGAGCAAACGATGCATTCCGAGCTTTACATAATGCCACAACCTGACATGCCTGGTACAGTGGATTGGGAGGCCTTGCAACGAGATCTAATTAGAGGTTTAAGAATCAAAGAACAAGAATTGGCAACCGACCTCCTGCAAAAATACATTGATCAAACGGCGGAAAAGAGGTCTGTCAGAGGCGACAGACCCTAAGGGGGGGAGAGTGTTGACAAGATGCGGGAAGAAGCAAGTATGGACACACATGCAGATCTAGCACTGAGGCTACCCTTCATTTTTTTCAAAACCCCAACATCATTCTAAAGTGATTCTCATCACTACAAACCCTTGTAAATATCATTTCACCTTTTTGTAGCTCCATTTTGTACAAGCCGAGGAGTCCTCGAGCTTGGGGAGCCTTAGATGTAGTTGCCTGCCAATTTTCATAATTTTTAGATCTCGTTTGGGCCCTCAAATAAGCCCCGGAACCTAATTTTTAACTAGGCCGGACACTAGGTCTGAACAGGGCCAAAGTTAGTCAAAAACTATAAATAGAGCTAGAGAGCTCATTTTTGAGGTTAGCTTCTTGTAGTTTGAGCTTGTATGAGAACTTTCTTGCAATAGAAGTGATTCCATTGTCTTACTCTCTTTGTTCTTACTGTGTGTGCGCGTGTGTGCGTATGTGTGTGCATGCTTGTGTGCTTCTCACTCACGCACTTGTGCTTCCACTTGCTCGTGGTCTTCATACCATCCTCATGTCTTCCCGGATTGACATTAAAGGAGGTGTTACTCATCACTGAGCTACACTAACCTTATCAAACATGATTGGTTCTATAGTAAAAACTAAAATTTCATAACCATCCTCATTGCAATGGGGGGTTTCATTGCTCTTCATTGACAGATATGTCCATTGTGGCTATAATTTGTGTCCAACCATGGGGTTCAAATTCTTCATCTCAAAACACTATAGGTGCATAGGCTAGATCTTGAATTGATCTAGGGTTCTCATTAGCACCTACCTCTGTAGACGTTGCTCTTTTCTCTTTCTCTACTACAACTTTACACATCCATAAATGGGTATCTTGATGCATAGATGAGGATCCTGATCCTAAGGAATGTATCTACTCTGTGTCATCTGATTTTCTATGGACTGGGTTCCATTGCAAGGGGGGTACATCTCTATGAGATTATTCCTTGAGTTTGACTTTATTTGTGACACCTAAGTGCTATAACTACAAGGAATTGGTCCCCCATTCTTGCACTATTTGCAATTTTCTCATGAATGGTCTACCTAAAATCATCTCATAGACATGGTTCTTGCCAAAATCACATATGGCAAATGTATGTTCAAACTCTATGCCATAAGCTATGAGATTTATTCCTTATAGTAGCCCTAGAGGCTTCTCAATGTGACCATTTGCCATTTGTAGTTTCATCCTTGTTGGCCTGAGTGTTGGCTTGCCCCAATGCTTCCATAAGGAGGTGATAGCAATGGCAAATCTTGCACCTGAGTCCAAAATTGATTTGGTGATATAGCCCTAATAAGTAATAGGAAGATAGGTATTTCCATCTTCTCCTTCTCTCATATCTGTCACGAGGAAGGAGATAAGGAAGAGAGCTCACACACACACTCTCACTCTCAAGGAGAAGCACACACACAGATTGAGGAAAGGAAGAATGATCTTCTTCTTCTTCTATTACATAAAAGGAATGTACAAGAATGACCTAAAAACAAGAATACAACAAGTGTAATATATAAAGATCAGTACATAAGGAAAAACAACCTAATGTCCGCGAATGAGTGAGCTAGCAAGAAACAAATATGCCATCACTCTCGGTAGATAAATCTAATAAAGCTCAATGAAATATCCCTGACATATACCGGTGTGACCACTATACATGTGAGAGAAACGAAAAACTGGCACGTGTCATCCTGGATAATCACATGTTGAGCTTGATATCTCAACACTCCCCCTCAAGCTCAACGCCATATCTTGTAATCCAGGCATCTCCCAAAACTTCTTCAACTTCTCAGCTCCAAGTGCTTTGGTGAAAATATCAGCAACCTGCTCATCTGTTCTCACATAAACAAGATCAATATCACCTGCTAATACCTTCTCTCTGATGAAGTGATAATGCACCTCGATATGCTTTCTTCTAGCATGGAAAACAGGGTTCTGTGCTAACTATATGTTGCTAAGATTATCACAATAGATAGTGATAGGCTTTTGCACTTCCACATCTAAATCTGCAAGTAACATCTCCAGCCATGATGCCTCACATGCTGCCATTGCAGCACCTCTATACTCAGCCTCTGTACTCCACAAAGCAACAGTGGGTTGCTTCTTACTGCTCCATGTAATCGCTGCACCTCCAAGTGAGAAAAGAAAGCCACTAGTAGATCTTCTATCTGGAGTACTACTAGCCCAATCTGCATCGGTGTATCCATGAACTTGCAAATCTACACAAGCTTCACAAAACAATGCATAATCCAAAGTAGCACTCACATAATGTAGAGTGCGCCTCAGAGCATCCAAATCTGGCTTCCTGGGAACCTGCATAAATTGACTTTCAAGTCCAACAGTATAACTTAGATTAGGCCTTGTAATTGTGAGATATATAAGACTTCCCACAATTTCCCTGTACATATTAGCATTTTCCAATTCTTCACCTGATGTAGTATCCAATTTCAAATTTTGATCCAATGGCATAGAAATTGGCTTACAATCAGTCATACCATACTTTTGTAGCATATTCAAGGCATATTGCCTTTGTGACATCCATATACCTGTTTCTGTATGTATAAACTCAATGCCCAAGAAATAGTGGAGCACACCAAGATCTTTCATGTCAAATTCCTGCATAAGAAGTTTATTTACCTCTTTGATGCTTTCTTCATTATCACCACCTACAATCAGATCATCAACATAAATAGCCACAATAGTGATGCCATCATCAGCCTTCCTTGCATATAGCGAGTGATCTGCATCAGACATAGAGAACCCAATGGTGGTTAAGTAATCAGTAATCCTTGCATGCCATGCACGAGGGGCTTGCTTCAACCCATGCAAAGCCTTTTGCAACCTGCAAACATATTATGGATGCTTTGAATCTTCATATCCTTGTGGTTGGTCCATATATACTTCTTCCTGTAACTCACCATGTAGGAAAGTATTCTTCACATCCATCTGATGTAAAGTCCATCCTTTTGCTGTAGCTAATGCAACAAGTGTTCTGACAGTAGACATTTTAGCTACAGGGCTGAATGTTTCCTCATAATCAATGCCCTATGTTTATGCATAACCTTTAGCTACCAATCGTGCTTTATACCTGCTTATGCTACCATTAGCATTATGCTTTACCTTGTAAACCCATTTGCGGCCTATGGGTTTCTTTCCTTGTGGCAATGGAACCAGCTTCCATGTATCATTTCCATAAAGTGCAGCCATCTCCTCATCCATAGCTTTTTGCCAATTTGCATTACCAATTGCATCTTCAAAACAAGAAGGTTCAACATCTTGTATTACCTTTGTCATGTAAGCACAATGGCAAGCCATGTAACTATCATATGTCAATCGTTGCACTGAATTACGCATCCTCCCAGATCTTCTTGGTCCTGGGTCACTTCTCCTTATATCATATGCATGTGCCCTTCTTACTCCTTGAGTCTTCACAGAGGGCAATCCAAGTTCCTCATCAAGACTCTTTTCTGAACCACTTGAATCTCCATCAACATCTTCAAAACATGCACATGTTTTACTACCAGCAGAAAGGTTTTCTTTACCTTTCTTGGATGTATTTGATGAATTTGCTGGACTGAAATTTCCATCCAATCTTCCACTCCATGGATTTGAGTTGGAACTATTACTTGGTGATGCATCTGGTCCACTCAAAACTTGAGATTCTACACTTGATTTTTCAGCATTTTCTTTGTCATTTGGTTCAAGATTCAGTCCTTGTTTGGCATCTGCATAGAAGCTTGACATTTCATCGAATACCACATCTCTGCTCACCTTCACCTATCGTGTGAGTGGGTTATAACATTTGTAACCCTTTTGCTCAAGGGAGTATCCAATGAAGACACATTTTTTTGCTTTCGGTTCAAGCTTCGTCCTCAACTCATCTGGAACATGTACATATGCAATACAGCCAAAAACTTTCAAATGTGATAAGTTTGGCTTTTTACCTGTAAGCTTCTCTTCAGGTGTAACTTGATGTACAACAGCAGTCGGAGTTCTGTTCATGATGTATACAACAGTATGCACAGCTTCTGCCCAATATCAATGAGGCATATTCTTCTCAGCCATCAAGGCTCTTGCTATTTCTGCAATATTTCTATTTTTGCGTTCAGCAACACCATTCTGTTGTGGTGTGTACCTGCATGAAAACTGACACCGAATTCCATGATCTTTTAGAAAACTGCTCAACTCATTTGACATGTATTCACCTCCTCCATCAGATCTTAATGTCTGAATGTACTTCCCTGTCTGCTTTTCCACCATAGCTTTAAAATTCTGGAAGTGAGTGAACACCTCGCTCTTCTCTTTCATGAAATATACCCATACTTTGCGTGTATGGTCATCAATGAAAGTAACATAAAACCTGCAACCGCCCATAGATGTGGTCTTTGTTGGACCCCAAACATCTGTATGTACTACGTCTAGTACATTCTCACTAACATGCTTGCCATGTGGAAATGATGCTCTTGACTGTTTACCAAATTGACATGCTGCACATACCTTTTGCATTTCTGCAACTTTGAAATTTGGTAGTCCATGGACAATCTCCTTTGACTGCATCAATTTCAGCCTTTGCAAGTTTGCATGTCCAATTCGTTTGTGCCATATCTCTATATCTACAATAACTCCTGCACCTTTTGCAAACATGGCTGCATTCATTTCAGGAATGTTCACATTTAAGGTGAACATCCTACCCACTTTGTTTCCTTTGGCAACCAATCGTCCATCTTTCTTGTACTCTTCTACATATAATCCATCATCATTGAACCTGACTTGTAATCCTTGGTCAACCATTTGTCCAACAGAAACCAGATTCTTTGTTATATTTGGAACATGCAACACATCAGCAAGATGTTTTACCTTCCTGTCCTCCATAGACAATGCTATGTTTCCTGTATGCTCAATAGGATGTGATGTATCATCACCTATTTCAACATATCTAGGAACTGGCATTTTTTGCAAACTACTAAACCATTCTGCATGACTGGTCATGTGATTTGAAGCACCTGAATCAACATACCAGACATTATCATTCGATTTTGAAACACCAGTAGACATCGTATTCATCATGTGATGTTGAACCATAAATAGCTTCTCGGAATCATCTGCACTTGTGGATGCATAGTTGTTTTGCTGCCTTCTATTATCTTGATTCTTCAACCTACAATCACGTTCAAAGTGTCCAGGTTTACCACAATTCCAGCATCCTTTACTATCATTACTTGAATCATTTCTTTGGAAATTTCTGCGACCTCTTTGGCTCCCCCTGCCTCAAAACTGTCCTCTTCCTCCTGCATGATTCTGTTGTTGACCTTGGTCTTGGTTACTGTTTCCTCTTCCACTTCCAAAACCTCTACCTCTGCCTCTTCCTCTGCCAGAGTAGAATACCTGCTCCAAATTGGGCTTTCGTTGGGAGTTTGAATCCTCACCAAGATTCTTTTCTTCAATAATCAACATAGATACCAGATCAACAAAATTCGGAATATTTTCCCTGGTTTGTATGGAAGTTCTAAATTGCTTATATGCAGCTCCTAAACCACGAAGGCACACTTCCACCTTATCATCATCATCTACATTCACACCAATAGATGCAAGTGACTCATATATGCTTTTGATTTTTAGAGTGTAGTCACTTATCGACATGCTCTTCTTTTCCAATGTATGCAGCTCGTTCTTGAGTTGCAATTTCCATGCCTTTGTATTAGTCTCATACAAAGTGACCAAACTGTTCCAAGCCTCTTTTGGAGTCTTCGCATCCTGTATGTGTCCAATCATGCTATCTTGTATGCTAATAGATAGCCAATACATTACGTTTCGTGCTCCTTGATTCCATTCCTCATATGCTCTTAACTGTTTTGCAGCTCGGTTCCTTTCTGGTAACTGCGGAGCATTTTCATTCTCTCCTTCGATGTACTTCCATTAGCCTTTTCCCATCAGGAAATTCGTCATTCTGAATCTCTAAGCATGGAAGTTGTTCTTGTCTAGCTTATCGCTCATAACCTGACTCATTCCATCTGTGTTTGCCATTTCTGCAACAATTCACAACACTGCAAAACACTACAAGCAGCACTTCTGCTTGAACACTGTCACACTATGACGTGACAGTTCGATCTCAGAAAAACACAGTTTTCGTGTATCAACAGTACACGGAATAGCTTGAAATTTTGGATCTGGAATATATGAGTGAACACAACTCAAGTTACAGTTTCTGAAACTGACCTGGTTTTTCTGTGGTCCCCACCTTGCGGGCTCGAAATAGAGGTCGAGATGGCTCTGAAACTTCGAAAATATTTTGAGGTCTACCTTCACGCTGATTTTCCTAGCAAATGGAGGCCATTTGTGAAATCGCATTTTGTCCATGCCTTGGCACATAGTCTTCACCGTCGCCTTCTCCACGAGCTCTCTACAGCCACGCTGGCTCTGATACCACGCTGGCTCACACACACACTCTCACTCTCAAGGAGAAGCACACACACAGATTGAGGCAAGGAAGAATGATCTTCTTCTTCTTCTATTACATAAAAGGAATGTACAAGAATGACCTAAAAACAAGAATACAATAAGTGCAATATATAAAGATCAGTACATAAGGAAAAACCTAATGTCTGCGAATGAGTGAGTTGGCAAGAAACAAATGTGCCATCACTCTCGGTAGATAAATCTAATAAAGCTCAATGAAGTATCCCTAACATATACCGGTGTGACCACTATACATGTCAGAGAAACGAAAAACTCGTACGTGTCATCTTGGATCATCACATGTTGAGCTTGATATCTCAACAATATCTCTTATGTTATCCAAGGGTATCTCTGGCACTGTCTTTTGTGATTCTAACTGAGAGTGAGGTTTAGCTATTTCTAGGACTTGATTGGCTATGTGATTTCACATTTCATGTTTAATTTTGAGTAGCTCCTCTAAGGTGAGGTGACATTGCACCTTAGTGTTCTTTACTACATTTGTATTCCTAGGTAGAACTAATTCCACATTTCTTACCATAAATGTTGGGGCTTTCATGTGAATAAGCTTGGACTACCATGGGCCTGTGAAATGAGGTAGCTCTTGCATAGAATTGGATTCAAATTCTAATCTTTCATAAGATTGCACATCTTCCTCCTCTCCATAGATAGATGGAATGTCTAGAGGGAGTTGATCATGAAGATCATCCACTAGCTCAATGGGAGGGGTGTTCTTGCTCTCCTTGGCCCATTTCTTGTCATGAATCTCTCGTAAGAACTCTTGGGAATACCAATTCACATAGGAAGAGACTCCTTGATTTTTGGAGTTAGGAGCATAAGCTTTGTTGGGGGCCAGGCTTAGCATTTTTCTTTCACTATTCTAAGCCTTTGATGTATCTATCTTCCTTGCATTGGCTATCATCCATTGTAATCTCTCCAATAACCCTTCGAAATGCAACTATGTCTTAGCTGAGTTATAGCAATTGAAAAGATCATTGACCGCAAACATGGTCTGAGCTAGTTCTATAATTTTTGTACAAAGTCCTTAAGTTGGCTCCCAGGTAACACTTATCTAACTCTACCACATTTGGCCCTTCTTGGATTCTAGCATGATATGATTTGAAATCATGTCTAGATCTTTTGGAGTAGGATCTTCTAGGACTAATCTTGCTTTGGGTGGCCGTGGTTTGGTGGGATGGTTTCTATGTAAAGAGGGAGATGGGTTTTTAGAGTGTGTGTGGGATGTAATCTTGTCAATTTTGTTTGTTTTTTTCTTTAGGCTTTCTTCTAGTTCACTCATCTTTCTTGCCCATTGCCTTTTCATCCTTTCATGGCTATCTTTCCAAGCTCTCGCTCTCTTCTTAGTTATGCTCTTTGTTTCACTAACTTTTAAAATTTTCTCCTAACCTAAGCCTTGGATTTTTTTAGTGCATGAGCCCTAGTTACTACTTGCATGGGGGTTGTTGTTGTCACACTTCCACCAAAATCCACAACGAAGCCAATAATGTTGATTGGTGTAATCTTCTGTGTATTGGTTGGATTCTTAGGGTAATATCTTAGGAGGTGTTCTTTACCACAATCATGGCAAAAGCCTTGGATAATCAGTATCTGGGGTTTCCTAGGTCTAGGAAGTGGAGAATATTGAATGAAGTGATCTCATTGGAATCTATAGCAAGGCCCTCTAGGTGCTTTGAGTCCCATTTGCCTTGGTTGAGGTCTAGGGTTAGGATTTGTGTACATCATGTTTGAATATTTTTGCTCCCAACTAGGTTCACTAGGGGGTTTCATAAGGATAGATCTCATTATGCTATGTGAATCCATGTAGTAAGCGTTGGGTTATCCACATGCATTGAGTCAAAGCTTTGAGCATTAGGATCACTTTCTAAAATTAGCAAGGGTGCTAGCACTAGTGCTCGACTCAAGTTATTCTCTGCTGATGCATACTTGACTGGGATAACATTGGTTGGGGTGGAGGCTATTGAACTCGCATAGGTTGAGGTCTTTGTTGAGCTTGATAAGGTTGCTGGGGCATAAAGTATGGTGGTTGCTGATATGGACTTTGGTACCTCCGTGGTTGCTGCTGATATGGATTTTGGTACCTCCGTGGTTGCTGCTGATATGGTTTTTGGTAGTTTTGTCTAACCACTTTCTTGTTGTAAGGACAATCCTGTGCCATATGGTTAGTGTATCTTCTCTCTATTGTGCAATATTGGCTACTAGGTTTCTCTTGGTGTTGATTCATGATTGGGCAAACATTGGCCATAATTGTTGTCTTCCGCAATTATAACAACATTTCATAGAGACCATCCTAGGGGTGTGTTTGCTTGAGATCCTAACTTCTAAGATACTTTTTTAGCCAATTTTTCAATGGAAGTCGATGGTTTGGACGTGAAACTAGTAGAGCTATCTGAATCTTTATAAATCTTTGAAAGTTCTAAATCATCACGTAAGTTGGCCTTGATGTCTATGCACATATGTATGCACTACTCCATGGTTCTAGACTCCTTTAAGTAGACATAGGGTTGTAACTTTGCACTTAACAAGCCATCCAAGAATAGAGGCACTTGTTTGGCCAATGTGGGTAGCTCTAGAATAGGGAATCTCTCTAGGTATTGTCTAAATCTTCTTCCAACTAGCTCGACTATTTCATGAGGCATTTGCTTAAAACTACGGATCAAGGATGAGGTGTTATGCCTTATACCACTTTTAGAAAATTTAGTGATGAATGCTTCTAGCAACTAGTCAATGTTCTTGAATCGACCTTAATGCAGTGGTGGAAACCATGTCAAGGTTGTATTCTTTAGAGTTAGACTAAAAGCATTGTATTGCGTGAACAAGTCGTCAACTTGTTCAACTCTTGACACTTCTCTAAACTCAGCTACATGATCATATGGATCTCCAGTGCCATCGACATAGTTCTTCATGGACTTAAATGATTGCATAGGTCTCAATATCCTAGGGTCTTATCTAGGTCATGGCAGGGGAAAATTATCCATGCCTCTTTGATGTCTTGGACCTCTCTATCTCTCTTGATCTTCTCTATCTATCACCAATCCCGATCTTTCTCTTCTTGAGAGGTTTGCAAAGATTACTTCAGGGCTCTCTAGTTCTTTCCTTATGGCTACCATGAATCTAAGATGACCTAACTCCATGTTGACCATGAGAAATTATAGATCTCGTTGCGTGAAAAATTAACCCTTCCAAGTGTATGCATCCCTACTATATTTATGAGAACATTCTTTTTGAAGTGTTTTCCAAGTACACAACCTACTATATTACTAAGAACATTCTATCTAAAGTGTTGTCTTTGAGCTCATATATAGTGACTCCACCTACCTTGCTAGGTTGATCTAGTTTAAATCTCCAAAAGGCGTTTTTCGTGTCTCTATTCAAGAAGAGCTTGCTGCTTTTTTTATCTTGGGGAATCCATTCTAGTGTAATTATCCTAGATAGGATCAACTTTCCACGAGTCGTTCTAGGTTCTTTTCCCATGTTATCCTAGTCTAGCTCTCTTATTTCAGACTCAAAATGCCCAAGAAGAGTGCTGCCAAGTGTACCACGTATGTTAGCTTGCTTTAGCCTTGCTAAGAAGATTCAAATGCCTACAAAAGTGTTAAGTTTTAGCTCAAAAACTCATTAATTTGACAAAATCTAAAAAATGATTGAAATTGGTTGTCTATCAGAATTGATAGAGGTTGTCTGGCATGATGGACAGAGTGTCCATCATGGTTTTCTGCCAGGATGGACATGTATATCACAATGGATAGCTATCTATGGCATGATGGATAGAGTGCCCATCATGGTTGTCCATTGAGATAGACATTGTCATGGCTATCCATCATGATGGATAGGTCTATTGCAATCGATAGAGGCTATCTATCATGATGGACATAGTGTCGTTCATGGCTATTCCTCATGATGGATAGTTATATCATGATGGATAGCTATCTGTTGCATGATGGACTATGTCTACCGCAATGGATTGTCGCTCCATTGCGATTGACAAGTCTATTGAGATGGATAGAGGTTATCACAAAATCTATCTATCATGAGTTGTGTCCATCATGATGGATAGATTTCTTTGTGAAATTGTATCTGTCATGGGAGTCTTCATCATGATGGATAGACTGTTTGTCATGATGGATACTCCTGTCCATCAGGGTCTATCAATCTTCCATTGGCAACAAACACATGTCTCTCACGATGGACACAAAAAATGCAAATTTTTTGGAAAGTTTTATATATCTAGAATGTGCACATTATCTACTCTATTGTGTTGCACTTTGTTTTAATAAATGACCCACTTTATTGTCCACCATGGACAGCGACCTTCATCCCAAGGTGCATGCACAATGATGTCATAGCTACTATAGCTACTATTGCTACTATGGATGCTAGTACCTAACAAAAACCTCAAGAAACACAAAAAACAAAAAACACAAAAAATTTCTCTTTGTCTCTCTCTCTCTCTCACAAGTAAAATGAAAGGAATACAATGGAAGTGTGCATATGACCAAAATGGTGAATCTTTTGCAAAGGTGAAATGAAGGTAGGGAGGGAGTAGGGATGGTAGGGATGATGATGAAGGAGGTAAGAAAGTAAAAAACAAGAATTTACCTATGATTCCAATGTCACGTCTCTATGTTTTACTATCAAATGGTCATCCAAAGCTTGATCCCTGATAACGGTGCCAAATTTGTTGCCACTCTAGCACAATGATGAGTTTCAATGTGAGGACATCCAGCTCATAATTGTCAATCCAAGGAGACATGAGGGTGGTATGATGACCATGAGCAAGTGAAAGCACAAATGTGTGAGTGAGAAGCACACTAACATGCACACACATACACACACATGTGCATGCATACAAGGTAATATAAAGAGATGGAGAAATGGAGTCTTTAACTATCCAACATAAATACACAATGTTCTCAATTTGCTTCAATCTTCAACAAGATACCCCCAAAAATGAGCGTTTTAGCTTGTTTTATAGTTTTTTGACTAGCTTTGGTGTTGTTGAGACCTAGTGTCTGGCCTAGTTAAAAATTAGGTTCCTAAAGCTAATTTGGGGGCACAAATGAGCTCTAAAAATTATGAAAATTGGTACATGGGAACATCTAATAATCCTCAAGCTTGAGGACTCCTTGGCTTGGACAAAATGCAGTTTGAGCTATCAAAAACAAGATTTACAATGTAATGTAGTGATAAAATCACTGTTTACATGTTTTTCAAAAAAAGAATGCTTGACCTATTTGCAAGATCTATGTTGGCTTCCTTATTTATTCGATCTTGCTTGGCCTTCTCTGTGCCCTTGCTCACTTTGGCTCATTTGTCTTAAGTTTCCAATACACATAAGTCCACCTGGACCGCTTCCTTGACTGCCTACTTGTGTTAGGATTCCTTGGCTAGCACCTAGATTACCAACAAATAACTATGTAAATTATAAGTGGAATCTTTCTAGGGTTCAAAGTTTACAAAAGCATGCAAACAATGGAGCAAAATCTTAGCGTTGTTGACATATTTTGGTAGTGATGTGTGTGAACACATTTAGGACTATTAGGGCACTTTTTTCCCTCTTTAGGAGGTTTTTCCCCTGGGATTGTATATATGCCTATAACCCTAACGACTCGCTTATCTTTTGTACATTCACTTGTTAATATATTATATATTATGTTGTGCCAAGCTTCTTCTTCTTCTTCCTTGTGCTATTTGTACACTTCTCGAGACCTCAAACTCCAACAATTGGTATCAGAACAAGTAGCCACTTCATCCAAGGTGTCATGAAAACCCTTCGATCACAATCTCATAGTTGCAAAAGAATTGGTGAGCATACTCGATGTGATTAGAGAGTTCAAAAACCCTTTATCTCTATGGCATCAAAATTTTAATTTGAGCTCATTTCAGCCTCTAAATGCACTATGACAATGATTGTGCAAGAAATCTTATCCTTTTGTACTACCAAACATATATATAGGTTTTGGTTCTCTGGCAGAATCATCTCAAAGTCTCCTACAAGTTTAGTAGATTTTGATAGGGTCTTTTTTTATCAACTTTTTGAGATACAACCATTTTTTTGCATCAGGTTATTTAATCACTGCCCATGGCTGAATCGATGATGTATTGTGTATGTTGACCAAGATCAAAGATTTGAAAGAGTAGTTGATTTTTGCTGATGAAGTCTTGCCAGATAGTTCACTTGTGCAAAATGTTCTTAACAGTCTTCCATATTGATATCAGAGTTTTGCTTCTATTTTTTAACTGATGATGGAAGGAAATCCAAATGCCCTAACATTTGAGGATTTAGTCTTTGTTTTGATAGGAAGATTAGTCTACCTAGAATCGATCAATTATCTATTGTGGATCAAGCTTTTTAAGCTAGTCAAAAGGGCAAAGGTAAATGGAGCTCAAGTCCTAGTAAGAAAAATTCTACTAATGTTGCAGAATCAAAGAGGGAAGACAAAGAGGAAAAGAAAACAAAAAAGCAAAAATAGGTTTGCTTGTGCTATAAGGAAAATGATCATGTCATAAAGAGTTGTCCCAAATCAGCTGCAAAAGAGGCAAAGAAGAAAGAGGTTGGAAAGGTTGTTGCAGAGACCTCTACACCTAAAACAGAGTGTGCTAATCTTGTTTAGAATGAAGAATGGGTACTAATGTTTGCAGTTATGACCCATCTTCTCATGAACAGTGTATGTCTGCAATAGATTTAGCTGTTTGGTACTTGAGAGTGGGGGAACTAAACATATTACCTCACAACATAGTTTCTTTAGTTCACTTGAACCTGACCCTACAAGGAATACTTTCACATGTGCTAACAAATTCTCTTATCTTGTAATGAGTTGGTAAGATCATTTTGACTATTGTTGATGGTAGTTGTTTCAAATTGTCAAATTCTTTATATGTTTTAGGGATCAAGAAAAATCTATTGTCAATGTTAGCATTAGCCAAGATTGGCTTGGTCGTCGAATTTGTTGATGAAATATATATAGTTCATGATCTCTCAAATAGTGATGCTATTATTTCTTTAGGCATTTTCATGGACTGTATAACCTCATAGACTATGAGAAATGTATGAATGATTCAATGTGTGCAGTTCAAATTTCTCAGAATATCTCAAATGCAAAGTTTTGGCATGCATGCTGTCATAATGATTCCACTTCACTTTTTTTTCACTACCTTGTAGAACTTCCTAGCATATTCAATCGGACATCATACCATATGTTAAATTGTGTGAAACAACTACTTGGCATGGTCAACACTTTACAAAATTAGAAGATCATGAAGATATCTTTGATTGAATGCATTGGTATGCATGCATTAAAGACATTTGAAGGTGCTGGTAGCATCAAGGAGCCAAAGTTGATTCACTTGATAATGAGGAATCAACAAAACAGATCACTTTGACACATCAGAGCATGGGATTTTCATCACAACCCATAAGAAACACTATCAAAATGTTTGGTACTCATGATTTTGATTTCTCAAGGCAAAAATGAGGAGAAGCAAGTTGTGGATTGTGTGCCTGAGTGGATACATAGCAATATCCCTGGATATATTTCATACATGAATCTTATGACGAATCAAGCAAAAATAGAAGATCCTTTCTCAACATGTGGAGCACAAATCCTGACTAAGTGGGCATGCGAAAAGGGAATGGAAGCGGTGTGGTAGTGAAAGGAGGGAATCTACAAAAACTTCTAGGGCATCATCATATAGTTCGATGGGGAGAAGGAGGAGAGGAGTTTCCATGACTCATGCACATTGATATTTGAGAGCTTTGTGCATGTAGTATGTCGAAGAATAGTTTCAAGTTGCAGATCTTCAACACTAAAGCATTGATGAGTCTTGACTTTTGGAGTGTTGATGAAAGAATTCCGTTATATATTGGCATAGTGTCGAGTGTGTTCTTCTAGCCCAAGCATGAGTGCTAATGGAGAAAGAAAATCTTGAAAGCACTGTTGTTGCATGAGCATTGGCAACCTATCTCCCAGATTCGAATCATGCAATGGATATTTTTGTATTATTTCTCTCAAAAGTTCTAGCCCTTCTCCCAAAACATCTATGATGCACTTTCCTCTTCTGTGTTGAGTTTTTGATATGGAGGGTGGGCGAAAAGATGGCGCGCATAATGGGGAATGAAGCCTTCAATCCTTATGCACTTACAACAACAACAACAACAACAACAACATGTAGATAATCACCTTCTTCATGGAATAGCTTTTCTCCCTTGTAAATGCTTTGGTTTTGAAAACTTATGTCTTCTTTTAACCTGTCCTTTTAGTCATGTGGACTTCTCAATATGGTTTTTCTTTGCACCTTGTTTTCTTTTTCATCAAAATATCAAACGTGGCCTATTGGAGGTTGAGGTCTGCACAAGCATGCGAATAACACAAGGAAGAAGAAGAAGAAGGTACACCGTACTGAATGTAGTACCAAGGAATATACAAAGATAAATGACTCGTTAGGGTTATAGGCATATGTACAAGCTTGGGGGAAAAAACCTCCTAAAGAGGGAAAAAAGTGCCCCAATGGTCCTAGAGTGTTCACACACATCACTACATAAATATATCAACAAAGCCCCCTTGGGAGTGATGCGGTGAATGAGGAACTAGCAATCACATATAAGGAGGTGCCAAGCTATGTGGAATCAATCCACAAAAGGAAGTAAGCCAAAAGCTTTGTGAAAAACTTCAAACTTCTCCCTAGGTAGAGCCTTTGTGGAAAGGTGTGCAATGTTCTCCTATCTGGGCACATATGCCAAACTGATTGCTCAATAGGGAACCTCTCCCTGACATGACGATAGTGCACCTCAATGTGCTTACTGTGAGCATGGAACACAAGGTTCCTTGCAACTACCATTTTGCTCTGACTATCAGTGAAGATGGTGGTGGCACAAGACTAACTAACACCCGAATCAGACATAAGGCGTTTAAGCCACACACACTCAACAATTGCTCTAAAAGTTGCCCTATACTCAGCCTCACAACTAAAAGTGGCCACAATAGGTTACAACTAGAAGTGGCCACAGTAGACTGCTTCTTGCTCAACCAAGATATGCATGAGCTACCAAGCATGAAGCAAAATCAACTGGTGCACACATGAGTGTCATAGCAACTAGCCTAGTCAGAGTCAGAAAAAACATGTAAATATGGCGATAGTGATCCCCCCTTGGGATAAAACAACCCAAGTAGTTGGGTACCACTCAAGTGGCAAAAGATGCAATTAACCTCCTGCCAATACTTGACACCTGGGCAATGCATAAACCTGCTCATCTATGAGATAGCAAACAGAATATCTAACCAAGTAATGCATAAGTAAATCAAGCATCCAACAACTTACTGATAGAGAACAACATCAAATGCATCTCCATCATCATGAAGACTCAATCGTAAACTTTTCTCCATAAGAGTGACAACAGGTTTGTAGTCTTCAAGGCCAAAATGCTACAATATTGTGTCAATATATTTGTTTTGACACAAATCTATTCTAACATCAACTTGCATAAATTGAATGCTCAAATGATCATGCAAATGCCCCAAATCTAACATCTCAAATGATGCATGTAGATCAGCCTTAAAATCAGGAATATGCTTCTCATGAGGGCCAGTGAGCAGTATGTCATCAACATAGACAACAATGATCATAAGCCATCATTTGCACACTTAACATATAAGGTGTTCTCAGTTGGACTGTTGTCAAAACCATGTGCAATCAAATAGGCATGTATCTTTTCATACCAAGCATGTGGTGCTTGCTTCAAACCATATAATGCCTTTTTCAACCTGCACAATTTGTTTTCATGCCCTTTCTGCACAAAACCATGAGGCTAAAAAACATACACTCCTTCATGCAAGTCACCATTCAAAAATGCAGTTTTAATGTCCAACTCATGGACCTTCCAAGCATGATGAGCTACAACTACACAAATTTTATGAACAGTAGCCATTCGGCATGTAGGAGCAAAGGCCTCATAAAAAACAATGCCTCTTTCTCGAGCATAACCCTTTGCAAAAAGCCTAGCCTTATACTTGCCAATTGTTCCATAAGGCTTACGCTTCAGCTTGTATACCCACTTAGTGCCAATGTCCTTCTTGCTAGGAGGTAAGCCACACAAAGACTAGGTACCATTTTTCATAATAGCATCATATTGTAATTGCATAGTAGCCATCCAATTTTTTGAATTTTGTGCTTCATCAAATGAAACAGACTCATTCTCATCACAGGGACTAGAGGTAGCCATAGCATAGAAATCTAATGCAAAACAAGCACTATGGGAGCTTGAATGAGTATGATATGATAGAAGTGCATCTAATGTACTATCTCACAAAGTCTACACTGTCCAATTAGGCAATAGTTTTGCCTCCTCCATATTAGTTCTCTCATCAACAAGTGCATCATGTAAATCTATATCAGAAATGTAATGATCTACATCATCACATGAAACCTATAAAAGCTTAGAAATTGCCTCATTTGGACCAGCTCTAGATTGTCCACCTATAAAAAGAGGTAGCAAAGTATCATACATATCTTTGGAGCTAACAGATGTCCCCTTTGTACATGAAAGTAATTGTTGAATAACATCTCCACAGAAGCAACATCATGGCTAAGCAAAATGTGTTTAGCATGTGGATGATACAGACAATAGCCTTTGCTTTTAGAATTGTACCCAACAAAAATACATTTCATTTCTTTATCATCCAATGTCATGGGTTGTTGTTCAAGCACTAATGCATATGTCAGACAACCAAAGACACAGAGCTTAGCAAGCTTGCAACCATGCCAAGCCTCGTATGGAGTGATAGACAACAATGCTTTAGCGGGACACCTGTTAAGTACATATGCTTCACACATACTAGCCTCAATCCAGAAACTATGTGGTAAAGCCTAAGTCTTGACCATACACCTTGCCATCTCCATGAGTGACATTCTTCCTTTCAACAACTCCATTTTGTTGAGGTGTATAAGGCACTATACACTGGTGTTTTACCCCACATTATGTAGAGAGTACACATGTGGAAGCAAAATGAAAAGAAGAGTGTAATCACAAAAGAAAGAGTGTGAGAGACTCAAAGTGAGTGGACCAAGAAATGGGTAAACTCACATGTATTAGAAATGAGCTTGCCAAGAGCATGGAGTAGGCTTTTCAAGCTTCTAACCAAGTACAAATAGGAGGAGAGGCCCTCGTAATATAGATTTGGGAGGGGCCTCCAAAGTACATCTCATGTGGAATAATTCCCCTTAAAGGAGAATGAATACAATGGTAGAAGCAAATGGCAAGGTACCCAAATACAAAAGAGATACAATATAAAGTTGAATAAAATTGGAAATGGAGTGCCTCCTAGATAAAAAAATGGAGATGCACTCATGCAGATACAAATGTAGATGATGTAGGAGCAATCATGTCGTCAACACCCCCTCTATGTCTCCATTTTGGAGTGGCTGAATATTGTAAAGGTCCACCAAGCACTGTAGTACAATTGGAGGTAGAGCCTTCGTGAACATGTCCGCCAGGTTCTCTTGAGTGGTACACTACTCTAGAGTAATCTCTTGAGAGACGAGCTTCTCGCGAATGAAGTGATACTAGATCTCGATGTGCTTTGTCCGAGCGTGGAACACTGGATTCTTGGCGATGGCCAAGGTTAACTGCTGTCCATGCGATGTTGGGTAGTGTAGATGCTCGGTTGGTGGATCAAGCCAATCGCCAAATTGATCAGCACACATTGGGTGCTTGGAGCAAGCTCAAGTAAGTTAAGTATACTTCACGACTAGGGTAAATGAAGTTTCAAATAACTCTAATTACTTAAGTTATGAAAGAATTAATAAATAACTCAAATTAACGAATGAGGAATGCTTAACAGTCTATGCATTTATTGACTGTATGATTGAGCTGCTCTATACCTAGATCTTGATATGATTGTAAAATTAATGATTCAACGGTTATATGTTCTTTAATAATCTCATCTACTTTGTTTTCAGTTTGCTTAGGGTGAGTACGTCTATTTAGAGGTGGTGGGAATAAATTTTCACTACTTTGAAGTTCAAGAGATGCAATGGAAAATAAAGTTGAAGACCTAGTTAAACAATGATCGTATGAAATGGAAATTAAAGATTCTTTAGTAATTTGATCCTTAATGACTTCTTCTACTTCTACTTCTCCAGACTCAATTCTAGCTTCAATAATTTCAGATGCAAATAAAGGCTCTATGGACATCGAGAATGTAGATTAACGGAATATATTAAATGAATTAATGAATGTGACGAGAATAGGTATCAACAATAGTACTGCTAATGCTAAACCTTTCTAGGTGATAAACTTTGCTAAAGTGATATAGAATTCAGCAAATAACTAGTTCAGAAGTAAGCTTCAATGGGTTTTGATAAGGTAAATGTAATAGTGCATAAACAGCTCAATCGCTGAATCATGTAACTATAAAAAATCTTCACTCTTTGGCAATGCTCTTTTGATACTCTTTTCTTCAATGTATGCAAAAGACATTAGGGAAAATTAGAGCACAACACACACACACACACACACACACACATATATATATATATATATATATATATATATATATATATATATATATATATATATATATATATATATATATATATATATATATATATATATATATATATATATATATATATATATATATATATATACACACACAGTCCTGTGCATACCACTCTTTTAGTTTTTGCTTTATTCCCTCATCCACACTTTTACACACTCTCACTCACCACACTTTTATTCTAATTTAATCACACAACTTACTCACATCACTCTTTCATCTACTTTCCACACATACCTCACATTTTAATTTCTCTTTAATCTACTTTAAGTGCATCATTCACTCATACACACTTTAAATGACTTTAATTACACATCTTCTATGATGGAGAGTGTTAATCTCCAAAAGAACAAGTTGATCTTGAATTTAGACCACCTCTATATCAAGATCAACTTTAGACTCCACCAAATTTAGACAACATTCATCAACCTTATCAGAAAATTGATTACTCTGAAAAATTCAACTTCTCAGAAAAGTCTGCTACAGATTAATCACTCATTGACTAATCAATCCTGTAAAGTTTTTAATAAAACTTTGCACAATACTTCGCCTTGAGATTGCGCAACCTTTCCAAGTTAAATTTCTCAAAATGACTGAGTATACACTGAGAAATGTGTGAAACACTTTACCTATGTCTGAAATAGCTTCTCTGTAATGACGACTTTGACACCTGCAACTTCTTAGCTAGAGTTCTCCCAATGTCGAACCCGTTTTGATCAAGATCTTTTAGCCATAGATGGCTTACCTTCCAACTTAGATTTTGAGCCCTCACTTGTGTAAAACTTTACACCACACACTGAGTAATGTTCATTTCTCTGAGTATGAAATCTGCACCAGTTTTGTCGACCTCAGAACATCATTACATATGAATGTTCCTAAACTAAATTCTCTCAACCTGATTGCAATTAGCCTCTCAAATTCTAGTCATAGATAGATCAGCTATGGACTTAGATACGTGCAGAAGGATTCCTCAAAAGATTAAACACACAAGGAACAGACAGCAAAACATCGGGCGCAAGTTTTCTTGATTTCTCATAAAATTACAATTGAGTGAAGTTGATGAATTCAACTCACTTCTTATGTGTCTAATGACACTCTCTACTACTCATTTCTCTCTTCCTATTCTCTATTCTCATTCTGTTCTATTTGCCCCGACTTTTTCATCAATCATTTATAGGCAAATATATACAAGCTTATGACTAATCAAAAGTATGAGTCAGCTATATCTGAAGTAATGTACATATGTGTACATAGTTTTGAATTTTTGAATATGTCCTTCCTTCAACCTTCTGAATTTGTTCTCTTCTTGATTCCTTGACTTCATTTCTTCATAAACCTTCAATTGATGATTGACATGCACCAACAGCTCCCCCTCAATCATTAATTGAGGTTCTTCTCTATCTTCTTAATTCTTGCCATGTCCTTGAATCTTTGTAGCTTTGGTCCATCTAAACTTTTTGTCATCATATCTGCAAGTTGATCCTTTGTAGGTGTATGCATAACTTCAGTTTCTTTATCAATGACCTTCTCTCTCAGAAAATGATATTGTATTTCAATATGCTTAGTTCTAGCATGAAACACAGGATTAGCTGCCAAGTATAGAGAACTCATATTGTCTCCACAAACAATAGGAGTACTTTGAATCACATCAAAAACCTTCATAAGTGTCTTTAGCCATATTACCTCCTTTGCAGCTTCCACCATACCTTTATATTCTGCTTCTGTAGATGACAAAGCAACTGTATGTTGCTTCTTAGAACACCATGAAATCAATTTGTCTCCTACATAGCACAAATATCCATGTGTTGATCTTCTATCATCCACATTACCTGCCCAATCTGCATCACTATATATCTTCACTCTTGTATCAGACGTAAATCCATAGTACAACCCTTCTCTGAGTGTACCCTTGATGTACCTAAGTACTCTTTGTCCTGGAATCCAATGTTCCTTTCTAGGACAATGCATAAATTGTGAAAGCACACAAACTGCATATGACAAATCAGGCCTTGTCAATGTAGCATAAATCAAGCTACCAACCAAACTTTGATAGAGCTTCATGTCTCTGAATTCTTCTCCTCCAAATCTAGACAATTTATGGTTCACTTCCAATGGTGTAGGTGCAACCCTGCAATCTTCCATTTTAAATTTGGTTAGCAAATTTTTAAGATACCTTTCTTGGGTCACATATACTCCATGTTGAGTATATAAAATCTCCATTCCCAAGAAGAATGATAAGTTCCCCAAATCACTAATTTTGAACTCTTTCTCCATCTGCTTCTTGATCATTTGTATTCCTTTATCATCTGTTCCTGTAAGTATTATGTCATCAACATAAATACAAACATAAATGAATCCATCTTCACTTGCTTTGACTAGCAAGCTACTATCTGCCTTTGATGCTTGAAATCCAAGATCATTCAAGAATTTTACAAGCCTATAATTCCATGCCCTTGGGGCCTGCTTTAATCCATACAAAGCTCTCTTGAGCTTACACACATAATTTGGACTCACTTGATCTTTGAACCCATCTGGTTGCTCCATGTAAACTTCATCTGAAATGTAACCATTCAAAAAAGCATTTTTAACATCTAATTGAGATAGCTTCCAACCTTTGCAAGCAGCAATTGCTATGAGAGTTCTGATGGTTGTCATCTTTGCCACAGGACTATAAGTCTCATCATAATCCACTCCATATGTCTGTGCATATCCTTTCACCACAAGTCTAGCTTTGTACCTAGACACACTTCCATCTGCAAATCTTTTGGTTTTATAAACCCACTTACAACCAAGAATTTTCTGGCTATTAGGTTTAGGAACCAGATCCCAAGTCTGATTCTCTATCAATGCATCATACTCCTCTTGCATGGCTTCTTCCCAATTTCTCTTGCCTTTGGCTTCATCATATGTGGATGGATCTTCATCTGCTTTTACCAAATAAGCATAATCTTTAGTAGTCAAGAATGAGGTGTCATAACTATACCTTGTAGGTTGCCATTTGTGCCTAGATGACCTCCTAACTTCTGCACTTTTTGAAGTCTCTGGTTCATCACATTCTGGATCAAACCTTGGCCTCTCTTCAACTTCAACCTGTACTTCATTATTCTCATTTTCATCAAGTAATTGAATCTTTGCTTTACCTTTCCTTTGATCCACTACTTCTTCAACATCTGCATGTACATTATATTTACCTGCATACCAAGTACCTTGCTCATCAAATGTAACATCCTTGGATACAAGGAATTGCTTTGTGGATGGACTCCACAACCTGTATCCCATTTGCTTATCATCATAACCAATGAATACATACTTTTCTGCCTTAGGCTCCAACTTATGCCTCAATTGAGATGGCACATATGCATATGCCAAACATCCAAATATTCTGCAATGATCCAAGGTAGGTTTCTTACCCCACCAAGCTTCATATGGTGTCATACCTTGCAAAGCTTTACAAGGCAATCTATTGACCAAATAAGTAGCTGTATTTACAGCCTCTGCCCACAAATAATTTGGGCAATTCTTCTCTTTCATCATGGACCTTGCAAACTCAACAAGAGTCCTATTTCTCCTTTCTGCTACTCCATTTTGTTGAGGAGAGTACCTGCAAGTAACTTCTCTCTTTATACCTGCATTCGACAAGTAATCATTGAATTCATTTGAAAAATACTCTCCCCCTCCATCTGACCTTAGTCTCTTCAATTTTTGACCTGTAATTCTTTCTGCATATGCATGATAGTGTTTAAATGTATTAAACACTTCTGACTTTTCTTTAATCACATAAATTGTGATCCATCTGGTAGCATCATCAACATAGATGACATAATATCTTGAACCATTTATACTAAAGTCCTTTGAAGGACCCCACACATCTGTATGCACCAATTCAAGTCTTTCTGAATACATAAACCCATGCTTGGAATAAGATTGCTTATGAGCCTTACCTAATTGACATGCCTCACATCTGTATGTCATGTCTTGACCTGCAATGTTAGGCAACCCAAGCACTGAATCATTATTAATCATGTCTTTGATACCTCTTTCATTGAAGTGTCCAAGTCTTTTGTGCCAAAGATCCAATTCAGATACCTTCTGCTCTCCATATGTGAACATAGCATGTCCAACATTTCCTTGTACCTTCAATGTGAAGAGCCTTCCTTCTTTCTTTCCTGTAACAACCTGTTTATACCCTTGACTAGGGTCTTCAACATAGACTCCATCATTGGTGAACCTTACCTCATATCCTTTTTCCACAATTTGACCTACACTGATCAAATTCTTTGGAATTGTGGGAACATAAAGAACCTTACTCAGAAGAGTGCTCCCATCCTTAGCTTTGACTGAACCAATTGACTTTACCTTTATGCTTTGTATTATCACCTGTCTGAACTGTATGGTTAATTGCATTATGATCTAAATCAGTCATCAAAGCAATATTTCCACTTAAATGATTACTACATCCTGAATCAATGTAGAACACTCTCATGTCCTCATGTGAGGTTTCATATGTTGCATTCATAATGAGAGTCGAATCCTCCTTCTGATCTGATGCATAGTTGTAGTAGGTGTTATTATAGGATTGACTTTGGAAGCTTCTTCCTCCACCTCTTCCAAAAGAATTCCTACCACCTCTACCTCTGAAGTTTCCTCTCTGAAATCTACCACCTCTTGCTCTTTGATTAAAGTTCTGATAATTACCATTGTTCTGATTATTGTGCCAACAATCATGAGATAGATGATTGGTCTTACCACATATCCAACAAGCTCTTGCATTATCTTTATTGTTTCTGCCTCTTCCTCTACTTCTGCCATTTCCTTTCCCTCTTATGAAATTTGCTTGGTTTGAAGTACCTTCTTCTTCACCTGATTGTTGCTTTCCTTTGTTAGCTTTCTTCTTGTCTTTAGAGTACATTGCATGACCTGCACTCTTATCAACATCTCCTTTGACATCATTCTCAAAAGTTAGCATATGACCTAACAATTGATTCAAATGAGGAGTGAAGTGATCTAATGAAAGTTCTGTAGACAAAATAAAAGGCTTCCCTTCTCATCTCCTCTTAGCCCTGTGAGAATTTGTCTTACCAATTTATCTTCTTCAATATCTTCATCCACTGCACCTAGAGAATCTGCAATGTCCATCTTTGTCACATAATCAGAGATTGATTGTGAGGCCTTCTTTTTGAAAGTAGTAAATTCTGCCCATAGTGAAGCCTTCCTTGATTTGGTTGTGTTTTAGAAATGCTCTTCCAAAGCATTCCAAATGTCACTTGCACTTTCAAGTCCTCTAATGTGAGGAAGCAAATAGTCATTGACTGCCATGTAGATTATGCTCCTTGCTTGAGCATCCTTCTTCATCCAATTCTTCAAGTCTGCAAGCTCCTCTCTAGTTGGAACACTAGAGTCTCTAAATTCTGGCTTTTCTTCATCTCCTATGATGTATCCCATCAGATCTTTACTCATAAGATGAGCTTCCATCCTCATAGACCAAGCTGGATAGTTCTCTCTATCCAACTTTTCAATTTGGAGACTATCTCCCATTGTTTCTTTACCTGTATTCTCAAAGCTTTAGCCTTTACAAGAAATAAATGTACCTTAACTTCGAATCTACTCCTTCTGATCCTTTTGATAGCTTCAATGTGTCTACCTTCAAGTTTTCTTCAACCTTTATCCCTTTGCACCTTCGAGATGTAAAGATTTGTGTTTCTGCAGTAGTCAAAGTCTTCTTCACTTCAATTTTGACACATCCTGCTCTGATACCACTGATGGAGAGTGTTAATCTCCAAAAGAACAAGTTGATCTTGAATTTAGACCACCTCTATATCAAGATCAACTTTAGACTCCACCAAATTTAGACAACATTCATCAACCTTATCAGAAAATTGATTACTCTGAAAAATTCAACTTCTCAGAAAAGTCTGCTACAGATTAATCACTCATTGACTAATCAATCCTGTAAAGTTTTTAATAAAACTTTGCACAATACTTCGCCTTGAGATTGCGCAACCTTTCCAAGTTAAATTTCTCAAAATGACTGAGTATACACTGAGAAATGTGTGAAACACTTTACCTATGTCTGAAATAGCTTCTCTGTAATGACGACTTTGACACCTACAACTTCTTAGCTACAGTTCTCCCAATGTCGAACCCGTTTGATCAAGATCTTTTAGCCATAGATGGCTTACCTTCCAACTTAGATTTTGAGCCCTCACTTGTGTAAAACTTTACACCACACACTGAGTAATGTTCATTTATCTGAGTATGAAATCTGCGCCAGTTTTGTCGACTCTCAGAACATCATTACATATGAATGTTCCTAAACTAAATTCTCTCAACCTGATTGCAATTAGCCTCTCAAATTCTAGTCATAGATAGATCAGCTATGGACTTAGATACGTGCAGAAGGATTCCTCAAAAGATTAAACACAGAAGGAACAAACAGCAAAACATCGGGCGCAAGTTTTCTTGATTTCTCATAAAATTACAATTGAGTGAAGTTGATGAATTCAACTCACTTCTCATGTGTCTAATGACACTCTCTACTACTCATTTCTCTGTTCCTATTCTCTATTCTCATTCTGTTCTATTTGCCCCGACTTTTTCATCAATCATTTATAGGCAAATATATACAAGCTTATGACTAATCAAAAGTATGAGTCAGCTATATCTGAAGTAATGTACATATGTGTACATAGCTTTGAATTTCTGAATATGTCCTTCCTTCAACCTTCTGAATTTGTTCTCTTCTTGATTCCTTGACTTCATTTCTTCATAAACCTTCAATTGATGATTGACATGCACCAACATTCTATGCACCACTCTTTAAATACTTACTCACACACACCACTCATTATTTATCCATTTTATTTATCATTTTAATTTAGTTGTTCTTAGTTTTAATAATTCACTAATACATTTAATTTAAGTTTATACTATGAGTTTAATAGAATTAAATACCATAATGTTCACATATACTCAGATTATTAAGATGGCTAATTAAATCATAATTTAATTTATATTACATAAATGTATAAAATATAAGATAATTTAATTAACTATAACCTTATATTTATTAAATCAAAGGTTTTCACATATTATATTAATGTTAATATTCACACAAACTCATACCTACACACACAAACACACTTTGGAACTCTCATATTTATCCATCTAGCACTAACATTCTTACATAAATACTCATAAATATATGTGTTCCTAGAGTTTTATACCCATGCCCCATGCTTAAATGGGCATAAATACTCATTTGAATGTGCAGTTAGGGTAAACTCTAATGTGGCTATATTAAACTTCATTAATTTCTACTTGCAAGCACTTATAGATTGATTAGTTCCAAGCAAAACAATTGATCAACAATGATATATAGGAGTTAAAATTAACCAATAAAAATGTTTTAAATTTTCTGAATGTCAACTTGAAGATGAAAATCATTCCGACAACCGCCCCCACCAAACTTGCACATCGTCCTGATGGGCCACCTTGCAGATCAAGGGAAGCGGCATCTTGATGATCATCCTGAAAGTCAACCATATAATAGCATCAAATTCTTTTATAAATAAATTCAAATTTATGTAATATATTAATCTTTTATGCAACATGCTCATGAATTTTATTTAAATTCAATCTGGTAATGAAAACATATCAAATTACAAAGTTAAGCTATCAACTGGTTCAGTCAACAAAACATTAATCTAAGTTTCATTCATTTATAAACTTTTCAAAGATCATTATGGAACAAAATTCTTCTTCATCCACTCGAAATTAGGTTTCTTCATATACATGCACTTACATATAGGCAATCAAACATGTCAAAGAAATCAACAAAATCTACTCATACAGACAACTGCCTTGTTTGTCCAATTTTATTCACTAGATGTGTTTTCCACAATTAGCTTTCTTCACCTTCGCCTTCATACAAGTATGATGTGAAATCTTCATATAGATAATGATCGTAAATACCTTTTTGGGGTGAAAGAAGGTATAACTTCCGTTTATCATTTTTTTTTCTTCTTTTTTTTTTACATTCACAACTTTTTTGTTTTGAAGGGAAAAGGCTTAACCCCTTAATCCAAGCTAAGGTTCTAGATGCATGTATAAGAAAGTCATAGGATTTCACAGACAAGGATCATGTATCTATATGCTCCTACATATATACAATTACTTCCATTATTTGAAATGAACTACAAACCCTGCTGTTCTAGTACAGGTCATTCTATCAGCCCATAATGCAAATGGTAAAAATTTTGTCCAATTCTTAAGACCACCATTGCAAGCTTTAGAAGTTTCCTTAATAATTGGAGAATGCCCTCTTTCTATTTTCTCGTTAGCCTCACGGTTATAAGCAGTGGTAAGAGCTAAACGAATTCCATGCCTAGCAAAGAAATCTCTAGCTTCTTGAGCATGTAATTCACCCCTATCAGCCACTACTTTCTAAAAAATAGCCAGATCTCAAAATTACATCTTCAAGTAGAAATTTACATACATTGAATGTTGTTTTAGATCATAGGGGCTCGGCCTTCTACATGGTTTGTAAGGTCTTCTCGTGCAAGTATTATGTACCTCATCCTATCTATACCTTTGGGCATAGTCACTAAATCAACTATCCACTTATAATGTATACATGGTGGATAGGTAGGGTGCAACGGATCCCTATGCTTAACTGATGAATGTAATTGACATATATCACAAGAATTCACATAGTCCTTTACATTAACATAGATGCCTGGCCACCAATAACTTTCTCTAATCTTCTCATAAGTAGCCACAAATCCCGTATGTACAACCCATAAAGTATCATGCATGTTTTTCATGACTTGCATTTGAAGATGCTTAGTTCCTAGTACTCTTTGTGGAAATTTAATTTTCCCCCTTGCATGTCTCGAAATTAGTCCATCTTTTAAGAAAAAAATTGAAAGCTCTTTTTCTGATATTCTTAAATCTATTTGATGACCATCCAGGTAATCTAATCAAAGTACTAAGATATCTCCCAATGTCTTGCCACTCTCCTTCATATTCATCAATGTTAACTTGTTCATACACATATGCTTGAGAATCATAATTAATTGCATTAATATCTAGTTCTGCTTCATCATCTTCACCATACGTAGCTCTAGAAAGCATATTAGCGACAGAATTAGATTTTCCTACAATATGTATTAAAACTAGATTTATAAATTTAATGTAAGAAATCCATCTAAGCATAGCAATATCAGGTGAAGAACAATTTGTTATCATTCCTATAAGTGGTAAGCAATCTGTCTCTACAATTACATTTGCTCCTATAAAATATTCTTTATCAGTCTTTAATGCGGTGACTAAACCCCAGAGTTCGCGTTTAATTTGCAGATACTTTTTTTGAGTTTCATGTAATATTTTGGCTCCAAATCTAACTGCATATCTTCTTCCTTCTTTGTCATCTTGACCAATAACCCATCCTATGCCTATGGGACTCGTATCAATAGTCAAGATAATGGGCTTTTGTTCAAAATAATCCACACATTTTAAAATAGGAGCATTAAGAAGCAATTTCTTTAATTTCCTCATAGCTTTTGAGTGCTCTTCTGTCCATAGAAACTTTCGATTATTTCTTAGCAATGCATTTAAATAGTTAGTAACATGTGCATAGTGAGGAATCCAAATTGAATAAAACACAAATGCACCAAGAAATCGTCTCACTTCACTAATATTGCTACATGTCTCAGAAATCTTGTTTATGGCATCAACCTTAGGTGGATATGGTCTCTAATCGTAATGTCCACATAAATAACCAACTATGGAAACCTCATTAACACCAAAAACAAACTTTTCAATTGAAAATGTAAGACTAACCTCTTCAAATCTCTTAAAAATCTGTTCACAATCAGAGATATGATCTACAACAAATTTTCTATAGCCAGAAGAGTCTAAAGTTCATCTTTCGCATTTTCTTCACATCCTTTTATAGGTATATCATCTATAAATGGCATAGTTACATTAGGAATGAAGTCATGTAAAACAGAATTTATGGCATTCATCATGTGCGCTACTGAGTTAGTAGCTCCTTGTGGCAAAGTGCACATGCGGACTAAGCCTAAAGGATTTTTCATAGTCATGATATCCCTACTTTCGATAGCAAGTTGAAATTGATCATAGCCAGAATATAAATCTCCCATTGAGTAGATAGTATGACCAGCAAATGCTTTAGCAAGTTCTCCTACTCTAGGACTAGTTTCTACATTCCTAATCCTAACTTTATTCACAGGTTGTAAATCTTGTATAAATCGTAATTTGCCATTTTTCTTAGGGACTGTAAACCACCTATTTGAGTAGGGTGCAGACGATGGCTCAAGAATCCTCATGTGAATCTTTTCCTAAAGTAGCCTCATCAGCTCAAGGAAATGAGCTTTTGGGATAGGTATAGGACGTAGTGTTAGAGTATGATCAATGTCTACCCCTCATGATTGTATGCACATTTTGTAAGGCCCCCTTTATGAGGAGAAGCCAAGCGTGCATTACCCAATTGATGGGAATCCCAACTTGAATGTTGGATGAAGGTCATATTGGACCATGTAAGATATTATAAGGAAAGGGAGTTACCAGGGTCCCCAATTGTGGGGTCCGGGGCAGCGGTGAGCAGCCCCGGCTGGGGGGTCCAAGGGGGCCAGCGGTGTCGCGGGGATCATGGAAAGGAGGGTGGAGGGAAGGGAAACAACTTTACTTGGGATACATGAGACCACTCAAGATGGAATAAAATATCCAAAGTCCCTCAAATGATTTTTAGAGATATAGAAATATATTGATAAATTTGTATATCAAAGACACAACGACTCTAAAGCTGTTATGTTCTAGTAATCCTTTATAAAGCATGTAGTTTTTAAGATATAGAACTACAGAATTTAAAGGTTATATTATTAAACATCCTCAAGGATCTATAGTCTCATATCTAGAGAGTTCCGTGTATTCCGAATAGATGAATAATGAGTCAAACACTTGAAAAAGGGGTTGTTTGTCTGTTTGATTAAAACCGTGAATCACCCTTAACTTCGAGAAATTAAACTAAGCCGTGTCATATTTGAACGCTAAATTTATATATAAATCACATCAACTTCTCATAGAGTTGTTGGCACATAGTATCAAACCCGTGATTTATAACGCCCATGCACTAGAGAGCACAACTCATGTACTCTGTGAATTCTTAAAGATAAACTTTAGCATCATCACAAAGCACAAGTTTTTACCTCTAGCCTCACCTGTCAACCATATAAGTCATCCGCAGCGGGTGTCTACTGTAATCCGAGGATCTTACCGTCACGTACAACACTAAATGTACCCAAGTCTGGACATAGTCTAAATGCTCTTTGAAAAAGTTACCTATCCAGCGTTAGGTAAAGTGTGTTTAAAAGTGTGTTTATCTTTAAAGTGTGTTTTGAAGAGTTCATTTGTAAACAGAGTGCAGCGATGTGAAAGTCTCATAAAATCCTATTGACGTGCAGTCAATTATGGATTTGCAAAGCACCTGGTGAAAACAATTTGACAGAGAAGCTAAGCAGACCTTTAAATATTATATATAAGAGAAGAAACGAATGTAAAGGTTGTTCTTGGAACTGTTTTTAAAACTAAACCCGTCTGACCTTTTATTTCGTTAACCTGAGTGCTACAACAGTTCTCTGGGCGATGGTGCTTCGTACTTCAGAAGGTTGTAAATCAAGATCAAATACAATATAAACCCATTCATCCTCCTTCCTTAATAAACGTAAAACAAATTACCTGTAGGTGAAGTCAGAAATCATAAATTCCTATTGCGCTAGAAAGTGCGTCTGCTTCTTTCTAGCTATCCATAAATTTGAAGGTACAACTAAGCCTAACATGAGAAATGCAGACGAATAGAACGTTATATATTTACGTTCCCTTTTCAAAGAACATCATTTCATGTTCCTGTAACACGGGTTCACATTCATGAGCAAATGGACTACTGCTTTCACTAGAGAAACAGGTTCTGAACAAAGAGATGTCCTGAAGATTTGGCAAAAAAGATCGAAAGATTAAGAGTAAAATATACAGCCATTTGGACATCCCAAAACACAAGCATAGAGTAGATATATGAGAGATTCATTTAAATTTTCCATATTCAAACGCATATTTAAGGGAGTACTTTCTGTGAGTAAATAACTCTTCTGTGGGAAACGCTGAGATTGAAGATGTGAAGTAATACATAAAAGCCGTAGGAAAACTTTACTCAATAGTAAATGCAATTGTCAATCAATCTTGCTAGATTCTTATTGCATCAAAGCAGCACAGTTACCAGGTATATTCAAATGTATCAGATCATCAAGTAAATCCAAGAATTCAGATAAGCCTCTAGGCACAGCAGCAGAAGGGTGATGAAAGTTTATGCAGACAATGCAAGTAAGCAAAGTTCAGCAGAGCATGACTTATGATCAAACACATCCCTTATGGTCATCAGCAGTAAGAAATATCGGAAAGAAATCAAATCATTGAAGGAAAACCTGTTTCCCGAATCCTTAGTAGTCTGACAAGAACCATCGCGCTCATATCATTCCCGCTTGGAGCGTCAGAAGCAGAGCATCAAGTAGCAGTAGCATAGAAAAGATTCGGATGCAGTTCTTCGATAACTCCCTTGGTTGCCCCCTTTATCATCAATGTCTTCGCTGTTCTAATGCTTCAGCATTCCACTCGACAATCAAGATAGAAGCTACTACCGTGTACAGATCATCAGTTGTCTTCCTGCATGCCTCGTTCACAGTACCTTTTTGCAACAAGAATCTCCCCTGTGCTTAAGTTCCTGAGCTGAGGTTATTCCCTTTTTCTTCCAGGAAACCTCCTTGGTGCAGAAATAGCACGACCCAAAACAGCTAGAACATTCCCTCCTCGAAATCTGTCTCCTACAGAGCTTCCGAGTATTTTTTTTTTTTTTTTTTTTTTTTTTCGCCCAACCAGATCTGCCGCGCGTTAACACCCTTGCCTCCCTGCATGCCCTTCTCCACCTGCCTTTCCATAATCGGAGATGACATTCTCTCTCTCGACGCCTCTTCCTTTCTAGGTTCTTCCTTTTTTTTTTTCTTCTAAAATATAACATAGAGAAACATAAAACACTTGACAGAAAATTTCGAAGCCTCAAGGAGATTGTCCAATAGCCAAGTATATTAGAAATGACTATCCACACACCAAGCAGTAATTAAGCAGTGAAATGCCACACAACGATATGTATACATCACCAACAAGGATAAGGACGCGATTATATTCGGAAAGGCCCTTCTTTGCAATATTGGCATTTTTCCTTTGACTTGAAAATTGTATTGGTTATCACATTCAAGTGGTTTATAAGGCTCGACTTCAATTCTTGACCACATCCACCCCCTCTAAACCTGTGCATCCTCTGGATGCACCAACCTGCATACATCACATCAAACACAAGCAAGGATCAAGTAGTCATAGCATATAAACAGAACTTAAAGAAAATTTTAACTTGATGCATGAAACTTGAAAACACATTGAATTTGATATACATTAAGAGAAGAGAGGTAGACAAAAACACCTCATACAACATATCAGATTACACTAATGCACTTAGACTAGAAATCATATGAGTAAATCGAAAACTTCTTAGCCCTCTCGTTAACTCGACCCGGTCAGATCTAGTAGCCTATCCGAAGCATTTGCATATACCAGTCTTCACTAACTCGATTTATGAAACTCGCTTCTGGCTTCCCTATTGATCTCCTATCATCTGAAACCCCTTCAGACCCTTTTCTTATTTTTCTCATATTTTTATTCTGTTTTTCTTTATTTCAATTCTTCATCCAGCTCAACCTTTATATCTTTGCTTTTTATTTTTATTTATTTATTTTTCCACACTTTTCGGCCTATGTCGAAATCGGATGCGATTTGTGGACCTGACCACCCGGCCAGGTTTAGCCCACCCATCTACCGACCCGACATAGCGCACGATGCACAATGTCAGCCTCATACGAAATTAACGTCAGCTCGTGGCTCTGACCACCCGGTCAGAGTGACTCCACCCGCCTATCAACCCGTATGAGCGCGTAACAACATATAGGTCAGGCCATACGACACAACTAGCGTCAGCTCGTGGCCCTGATCACCCGACCAGGGTAGTTCCACCCGCCTACTAGCTCATCGCAGCACCCAACAACACATACACATACATATAGAAAGCTGGCTGGTATAAGAATTCTTTTCTCAAGATATAATCTGTCTGAAGATCAGGTTAGATGAGAGATCAAGAGCAGAAGTCGAAGTGTCTCACTCATCAAGTATTTGTAAACACTACTATATACAGATACTTAGTCTAGGTCTTCCCTTCACCTTCCTAGGTCTTGCTCTCGAAAGTTCTAGTCCATCCTCTAACCTTACTCATATAATCCTGGCCTTTATACATTACATGTAATCTAATTAGTGGCACAAGATTTTTGTTCTACTTAATTTTCCTTAATTATGCATTTATTTACATATCATATGCCCAACCCATGTAGTCTTTTCATATAGATATATATATATATATATAGATATATACACATACATACATGAGAAGAAAAGAAATTCAAACAATAACATCTCACCAGTATACAATCAGAAGTCGCTCGGGCTTGTCGCTTTTAATCATTCTTTCTTAAAAAAAACTTGAACTTGGTCATCCTGCAAAAATCAAAGGCTTATTTCACACGAATTTATATAAAAAACAATTATTCAAAAGAAGGAAAGTATTACCTGGCTTTATTTATATACATTGGTATTTATTTTCTTGCCGATCTCCGAGGATCTTCCCTGACTTTACTTTTCATAAAACCCTAACTTGATTCAAAATAGACATTATTTACACATATCTTTAATACAACATTTTAATCTATCTTTAGGACGTCTCACCCCCTTCACGTTCCCTACGGAACAAGGCAAGCTGTTGTAAAAGTTCTGCATATTCTGCTAAGTCTTGGCTATATACAAGAAGTGCTGTTGGGTCTACTTCCATATACGACTCACGGTTATCCGAAGTATCATCTTCTCCATACGTTCGTGCCCTTCGATACCTGAGTATACTTCTTTCATTTGATGATGGAATCAAGGTCTCCCTAGTGATACGATCTTTAATAAACTCTTCTACAGGAATTCTTTCTTCATTTTCTGGTGAAGGGAGCAAGTAAGTTGATATAAAAGAACTATCTAAGGATCTCCTTTCAGGCACACTCCTTGACGTCTCTCTAAATCTTTCAGGAATGCTACCCTCAGGAATGGATGTATCATTGGAATCTTCACTGTCCATTTCAAATCTTAAGATAGTCAAACAGTCCAATCAAACCTAAAAAAAACTTCCTATTAATGGTCTGATCACAAATCTCCGTCAGTATCCTGTAAGAAACAAAAATTAGTATTAATAGAAATTTACGACTAAGTAAAGCACATACATTTAATTTAATTGTTGCTTTTACTTATTTATTACATATAGATGGATTCATATCTTGTTATTTGTCTATATAGTCTTATTATATACATACATATATATATATATATGTTTTTATATGTATATATACATCATCTTACGATGTAATTTATTTCAATCATTTTCCTTATTGATATCCTTGTCTTTATCATCTTCACATCCTTCCTCTTCACTTTCCTCTTCTTCGTCTTCATTTATTACCGTCTCATAATTTTCATTCTCTCTTCTTTTAAAGAGCTTAACTCTCTTCCCAGCAGTTAATTCCTTTAACTTAGTCCCATCTAATTCTCTAAGTGAATATGTTCCATTATCAAAAACTTTACATACCACATAGGGACCAAACCATCTCTTAACCAGTTTTCTTCGAGCCTCATATTGAGTATTCAGTGAGCTATCATAAACAAGTACCCAGTCTCCTTCCTTCAATCTTTTTGGCCTTAATCTGTGGGACTTGTCAAATGCAATTTTATTTTTCTCTCTAGAAGCTCTAAGCTTAAATGCAGCTTCTTCTACCAGATTTTTTCCTCTTTCTAGTTGAAGAATCCGCACTGCTAGAAGATCTTCTCTTGACACCTCATCTTCCCAAGGCAAGGAAGTCCACGCTAAAGCATGTGACTCCGTCGGCAAAATAGGTTTCTGACAATACATCAATTCCGCTGGCATATATCCGGTAGTTCTAGTATATGTCATCCTATCTGCCCAAAGGGCAAATGGAAGGAAATTTGGCCAATTCTTTATTTTCCCCTCACAAGCCTTAGCCAAAGCTTTAATAATTGGTGGGTGACCACGTTCAATTTTTCCATTAGCTTCAGGATTGTAAGCGGTGGTGAGTGATAAACGAATTCCGTATTTTTTAAAGAAGTCTTCAGCTTCCTGAGCATCAAGCTCACCTCTATCGGCAACTATTTTCTCCACATAACCAAATCTACTAAACACATCTTCTAGTAGAAATTTGCATACATTGCTTGTAGTTTTCGACCTTAGAGCTCTTCCTTCAACATGATTTGTTAGGTCTTCCCTTGCTAATACAATATACCTCATCTGATGCACCCCTAATGGCATTGTAACTAAATCAACAACCCACTTATAGTGAATATTAAGAGGATATGTTGGATGTAATTCATCTCTGTGTCTAACATTGGAGTACATCTGGCAAGGTTTACAAGTGGCTACGTAGTTTTGGGTATCCACATACATTCCAGGCCACCAGTATCTTTCCCTTATCTTTTCATAAGTTCCTTGAAAGCCTTTATGACCGGCCCATAGTGAGCTATGCATTTCACGCATAATCCTTCCTCTTGATTCTTCACAACCTACAACTCGCTGGGGCATCTTTCCCATTCCAATCCTTTGCTTCCAGAGTAATCCATCTTTCAGGAAATAATTGCTTGACTTTCTTCGAATGGTACGAAATTTTTCTTTACTCCAACTAAAATCAGGACACTTCATACTTAAATATCTCCCGATTTCCTTCCACTCATTTTCATATTCGTCTTCATTGAATCTTTCTGTTATTCCTATTTGGATCTTGTAAGGTTCTTCTTCTATCCATCTGTTATCTTTCCCTCTTCCTAAGCTATTTTGAACTTCCTTTGAAGACTCAGTACAAATTCCAAGCCTTTCATTTTGACGCTTAGGCTCATTTCTATTTAGACCAGTAGATGCTTCATTTAGGCTTAAATTATGTACATGTGAAGCATAAAAGTCTAGACCTATCTCTTCATCATTAGAAGTCATCAAATCTTCATTTTCATATATAGCTCGTGATAGCATGTCAGCCACCACATTATTCCTTCCAGCTATATGAACAAACTCAGGGTTTAGCGACTTAATATATGCTATCCATCTTAACATGGCAATATCTGCAGTGGAACAATTCACAATCATTCCCAACAATGGTAAACAATCTGTTTCTACTACCACATTTGCCCCAATCAGATATTCTTTATCATTTTTTAGCGCAGTCACTATTCCCCAAAGCTCCCGCTTAATTTGGGGGTAACCTCTCTGGCGAACATTTAAAACTTTAGCTCCGAAACGAATTGCATATCTTTTTCCTTCATCATCCTCTTGGCCAATCGCCCAACCTATACCTGTCGGACTTGTATCTATGGTGATATAAATTTCTTTATTATTAGTATAATCAGCCTTTCTGAGCAATGGAGCTTCTGCAAGTGCTTTCTTTAATTTTCTTACTGCTTGAGTATGGATATCTTTCCATTGAAATCTTTGCCCTTTTCTAAGTAATTGATAAAGTGGATCAGCAATATGGGCAAAATGAGGAATCCATACAACATAGAAAACACATGCCCCAAGAAATCTCCTCACTTCAGTGATCGAGGAGCAGACCTCTTTCATGTGTTGGATGGCATCTACTTTCTTTGGACATGGCTTTCTTCCTTTAGGTCCACATAAACTTCCTACAATTAAAACTTCTTGCACTCCAAATACTGATTTTTCAGCAGACAATGTTAAATGAACCTCTTCCAGCCGACTAAGAATGGATTCACAATCAGTTATGTGCTTTTTAACAAAATTCCTACATCCATCCTCATCAAGAGTCTCGTCTCTATCTCTTTCTTCACAGCCTTTAATAGGAACATCATCAATGAATGGCATAGTCAGATGTGGAATAAAATCCCTAAGGACTTTATGCATACCATTCATCATGTGTGCCACTGAGTTCGTGGCACCTTGCGGCAAAGTGCACATGCGCACAAGCCCAAGTGGCGTCCTCATAGTCGTCAAATCACGGCTTTCGAGAGCTAGCTGGAATTGATCATATCCAGAGTGCAAATCTCCCATTGAATAAATAGATCTTCCTGCAAAAGCTTCTGCATATTCGTCTACAATAGGCCCAGTTCCCATATTTCTAATTGTCACTTTATTCACTGGCTGTAGATCTTGGATAAATCTTAATGACCCATTCTTTTTTGGTACAGTAAACCAACGGTTAGAATAGGGAGCACTTGATGGCTCAAGAATCCCCATTCTAATTTTGTCATTCAACAGATCAATTAGCTTTGAAATATGAGCTTTTGGTACTGGAATCGGTCTGAGATTCCAAGGTACATGTGGAATTGTGAAAATTATCATAGGTGTCACCACAGATGGATCTACACATCCAATTTCTTGTGCATTGAAAGAAAAAGCTTTTCCATGCTTAAATAACATCCGAGAGAATACATCCTTCTCTTTATTGCTGAGGAAACCATCTTTCCCTAATTGAATTTGCTCGAGAGTTTCTTTAGTGAATTCATGGCCTATTTTTCTCTTATCTCTGAGAGGTGGCTGATTTTTTACATCATCCATAAGTTTATTACTATCTTCAGGAAGTGGAACTGCGACTGGTTTTATCTTTTTATCAATTGTTTTGTATTTTGTTTCAACGAAGACTTCTTTACCTATTTCATCTTGCTCAAACTTTGCTATTTCCTTATACATGGAAATAGAGTGCGTTTGAATCACATAATCATTCCTTTTTCCTTGAACTAACTCTTGCAGATCAAACAATGTGTCTGCAAAGGATATCTCATCAAAGACTCCAGAGATTTCCTCGTCGAAGTTAAGTACTCTACATCCATGGAAATTTCTTTGAAGATCCACTATGTACTGTTTTTCCCACTTTTTTAACTCAGAAAAAACACGAAACTGAAATGAATTTGTCGAAGAAAGTGCGATAAAACTTGATATAAACATATTTACATTCGGGATCTTTTCACCTTACAAGCTTTCATAGTCCCGACTTATGAAAGCTTCCTTTAAAAACTTTGATCCTCGTATTCTTCAGGAATAGGCCTTGTCCGAAGAGAAGTTCTATTCCTGATGTGATCCACACATACCGTCATAAATTGAACTGCCTTTTTCCCATCCTTACTACGGATTCGCGCATAAGCCGATCCATCTTCTAAGACTCTTGTTTCCATTCTTAAGGCAGTAATATATGGCTGCCCTAGAATCAATGAGTAACTAGAATGATCTTGTACAAAAAAATTTTGATAATCACTGACATCTCCAATTGTAACTAGAACCTGCGGGCATGCACCAAACAACTCACCTGGCATTGAGTTCGCAGCCTTAATTCTCCAACCAGGCTGCATGTCTATTGGCCATTTCCCCTTCGTATAGAGATCTTTGGACATCAAGTTAACTTCAGACCCATGATCAATAAGAGCGACAACTGGAGTGCTAATTTTCTCTAATCTTACCAGCGTCTCAGTTGTGGCTCGGGCCCAATGATCTTTAGTGTAATAACTCGAAGGGGTTATGTCGGAAGAATTCTTTTCCAAGGATATTTCCTCATGCACGCACGGTTGAACATTAGTCTCAATTGGTTCAAGTATATTTTTTAGCTCTTGAACTTGCGCTTGCACAGTATGATCGGGAGTCTCTTCATCCATTCGTTCAATTTCTTGCATGTCAGCTATTGGTTGTCGTTTCCTTCTTAAGAGGTCAATTATTACTTCTAGAAATTCTCTTTTTGCTATTCCCAGTAACTCACCGAGTGTAAATTCGATTACGCTATCGAGCACTCTTTTTTTGAGAACTTGTTTAAGATTTGTGGCTTGCTCTATATGTGATTTTAACATATATGAGGGATTTCTCACTTTTCCTTGTCCTTTTTTCACAGGTTGCATTTCTTGATCTTGAGGAGGAATATTATCGTGGGTAGAGACTGGCATCTCAGCAGAAGTAGGAATTTGAACTTGAGTTGGAATTTTATTTGGTTGGATTATTGTTGGTTGTGATGGTGGATCTATTTGGTTTGTTTGTGTTGGATGGCTTTGGTTTGGTATTTGAGGTTGTTCACGTGAAGCTTCTACTTGACGCCTAGTCCTCCTTTTCTCCTCTTCACCCTCATTGGTTCTTCTTCGTTTCTCCTCCACTACTGCTTCATGCTCTACCGAAGAGCATAGGTAAGTAACAACCGAAAGAGTGTCTACTGGATCATCCCATCCACTTACCCCTCGGATTTCATTACTAGCTGTCTTTAAAATTTCATGATGCATCTTCCCGCGGTCTAAGGACTTTATTACTTTAGACCACGGTTCTAAGTCATTATTTTCGTCAACTACCTGACATGCATACGTATGCGATGTTGAAGCAACGTTTTCACAAGTGCCAGGGAAGAATATTTTCATTCCTCCCCGACCAAAATTAATGTTTACCTTTTCTCCAGTCTTAGAATCATATATCATCTTTTCCTTAACAAATACCAAGTTCTTTGCTAATGCTTCTTTGAAGATCTCACATGAGTATCTGTTATGCTCCAAAGAGTCACACCAAATACATCTTTTAATTTCTGGAGCTTTTGGATTTTTAGGTGCCGGTGCTTGTAAAGATTGAGATTCAATCATCTGCTTCATACTTTGAATCGTAAGGTCACTAAACTTTTTGAACATATCTTCCATTGTATTAGTGGGCACAACATCCTTTGGTATTGGTAGGTTTACCTGAGGATTCTGAACAGGTTGCTGAACAGCCTGAGCTTGTTCTTCTTGCAAATCATCATGCCAGCTTTGCATGAACTTAGACAAAGTTCTTTGCTTTTCTACATATCCCCTAACAGCTTCATCTACATTACCCCAGTCTTCGGTAAGACCAGACTCAGTTCCTATCTGTTGTAATTGTGGGAAAATTTCTTCTCGGGCTTTCGAATCTATAGCCCGGAGAAACAAGGATACCTTTTCTTGATCCATAGCCCTCTTATCATAATCAGATAGATCTGCAAATTGCTGATCAAACTCCCTTTTTATATCTAGAACAGATTGATCTTTTGGTTTATGTATCCACTTTAGAAATGTGGATCTAGTCACTTTATCTTCATCATCTAGTGCAAACATCCTTATGAGTATCATCTTGTATTGTGACCATCTTATTTGTCCTTCTATAACTAGTCGAGGTGCATCCACAACTAGTCGGTCACGCAAATGTAATTCTGAAACGTATACAAAATTGTCAATTAATTCTTGATCACTTAATGGTGTTAGACCTGTACCAAGGTATCGTGCCTCCAATTCATATTCCTTGCAAAAACGAGTAACATTTTTACCACTGAAATATCCACTTCTTCTGACTACTCGCTCATGAAATGCCTGAATGGCACTTCGTCTTTTCTCGTCCTGCTGAAAGCGCAGAAGTTGGGTTATAACATCCATCGTTGCGTCGCCCATAAATGGTCAAGCACAATGAGCTCACTCAACTGCACCACTCTTTAAACTAGGATCAGAATCTCTACACTCTCCTCCTTTCACGTCGGGTTCACCAGGTATGTCGCGGGGATCATGGAAAGGAGGGTGGAGGGAAGGGAAACAACTTTACTTGGGATACATGAGACCACTCAAGATGGAATAAAATATCCAAAGTCCCTCAAATGATTTTTAGAGATATAGAAATATATTGATAAATTTGTATATCAAAGACACAACGACTCTAAAGCTGTTATGTTCTAGTAATCCTTTATAAAGCATGTAGTTTTTAAGATATAGAACTACAGAATTTAAAGGTTATATTATTAAACATCCTCAAGGATCTATAGTCTCATATCTAGAGAGTTCCGTGTATTCCGAATAGATGAATAATGAGTCAAACACTTGAAAAAGGGGTTGTTTGTCTGTTTGATTAAAACCGTGAATCACCCTTAACTTCGAGAAATTAAACTAAGCCGTGTCATATTTGAACGCTAAATTTATATATAAATCACATCAACTTCTCATAGAGTTGTTGGCACATAGTATCAAACCCGTGATTTATAACGCCCATGCACTAGAGAGCACAACTCATGTACTCTGTGAATTCTTAAAGATAAACTTTAGCATCATCACAAAGCACAAGTTTTTACCTCTAGCCTCACCTGTCAACCATATAAGTCATCCGCAGCGGGTGTCTACTGTAATCCGAGGATCTTACCGTCACGTACAACACTAAATGTACCCAAGTCTGGACATAGTCTAAATGCTCTTTGAAAAAGTTACCTATCCAGCGTTAGGTAAAGTGTGTTTAAAAGTGTGTTTATCTTTAAAGTGTGTTTTGAAGAGTTCATTTGTAAACAGAGTGCAGCGATGTGAAAGTCTCATAAAATCCTATTGACGTGCAGTCAATTATGGATTTGCAAAGCACCTGGTGAAAACAATTTGACAGAGAAGCTAAGCAGACCTTTAAATATTATATATAAGAGAAGAAACGAATGTAAAGGTTGTTCTTGGAACTGTTTTTAAAACTAAACCCGTCTGACCTTTTATTTCGTTAACCTGAGTGCTACAACAGTTCTCTGGGCGATGGTGCTTCGTACTTCAGAAGGTTGTAAATCAAGATCAAATACAATATAAACCCATTCATCCTCCTTCCTTAATAAACGTAAAACAAATTACCTGTAGGTGAAGTCAGAAATCATAAATTCCTATTGCGCTAGAAAGTGCGTCTGCTTCTTTCTAGCTATCCATAAATTTGAAGGTACAACTAAGCCTAACATGAGAAATGCAGACGAATAGAACGTTATATATTTACGTTCCCTTTTCAAAGAACATCATTTCATGTTCCTGTAACACGGGTTCACATTCATGAGCAAATGGACTACTGCTTTCACTAGAGAAACAGGTTCTGAACAAAGAGATGTCCTGAAGATTTGGCAAAAAAGATCGAAAGATTAAGAGTAAAATATACAGCCATTTGGACATCCCAAAACACAAGCATAGAGTAGATATATGAGAGATTCATTTAAATTTTCCATATTCAAACGCATATTTAAGGGAGTACTTTCTGTGAGTAAATAACTCTTCTGTGGGAAACGCTGAGATTGAAGATGTGAAGTAATACATAAAAGCCGTAGGAAAACTTTACTCAATAGTAAATGCAATTGTCAATCAATCTTGCTAGATTCTTATTGCATCAAAGCAGCACAGTTACCAGGTATATTCAAATGTATCAGATCATCAAGTAAATCCAAGAATTCAGATAAGCCTCTAGGCACAGCAGCAGAAGGGTGATGAAAGTTTATGCAGACAATGCAAGTAAGCAAAGTTCAGCAGAGCATGACTTATGATCAAACACATCCCTTATGGTCATCAGCAGTAAGAAATATCGGGAAAGAAATCAAATCATTGAAGGAAAACCTGTTTCCCGAATCCTTAGTAGTCTGACAAGAACCATCGCGCTCATATCATTCCCGCTTGGAGCGTCAGAAGCAGAGCATCAAGTAGCAGTAGCATAGAAAAGATTCGGATGCAGTTCTTCGATAACTCCCTTGGTTGCCCCCTTTATCATCAATGTCTTCGCTGTTCTAATGCTTCAGCATTCCACTCGACAATCAAGATAGAAGCTACTGCCGTGTACAGATCATCAGTTGTCTTCCTGCATGCCTCGTTCACAGTACCTTTTTGCAACAAGAATCTCCCCTGTGCTTAAGTTCCTGAGCTGAGGTTATTCCCTTTTTCTTCCAGGAAACCTCCTTGGTGCAGAAATAGCACGACCCAAAACAGCTAGAACATTCCCTCCTCGAAATCTGTCTCCTACAGAGCTTCCGAGTATTTTTTTTTTTTTTTTTTTTTTTTTCGCCCAACCAGATCTGCCGCGCGTTAACACCCTTGCCTCCCTGCATGCCCTTCTCCACCTGCCTTTCCATAATCGGAGATGACATTCTCTCTCTCGACGCCTCTTCCTTTCTAGGTTCTTCCTTTTTTTTTTTCTTCTAAAATATAACATAGAGAAACATAAAACACTTGACAGAAAATTTCGAAGCCTCAAGGAGATTGTCCAATAGCCAAGTATATTAGAAATGACTATCCACACACCAAGCAGTAATTAAGCAGTGAAATGCCACACAACGATATGTATACATCACCAACAAGGATAAGGACGCGATTATATTCGGAAAGGCCCTTCTTTGCAATATTGGCATTTTTCCTTTGACTTGAAAATTGTATTGGTTATCACATTCAAGTGGTTTATAAGGCTCGACTTCAATTCTTGACCACAGCGGGCCCCCTGGCTGGGGGGTCCCAGGGGGCCAACGGGCCCCCTGGTGGGGGTCCGGGGGCAGCGCCCCCGGCGCGACGGTAAAGGGAATATTCCATGGAATATTCCCTGTCGGAGTCAGAAATCATTTATATTTGTTAGGTCGGTTCAACCAGTCTAAGCCGTGTATGGCAATTACGCGGGCGGTGGCCGCCCACGCTCTACCGCCCATGTATAGCCGTCCATGGCAGGCCACCCATGATCCTATATATACATGACTTCTGCACTACCTAAGACATTGAGTTGAGCCAGCATACCTCTACCTTGTATCTCCCTATCTAGAGTTGTCTAGATCACCATTTAAGCTCTACCTTGAGAGCGCACGGGTGGACAACGCCATCATCTTTGTACTTGCTGCTAGTAGAAAATTGTTGAGATTCTCCTATATCTGTTATCTTCTCTGCTATTGCTCCTGTGTTATATTGCGTAACTATTGTCTTACACGTAGATTCCATGGGATATGAGGCATAGTAAAGATAATCATTGGAGGTACAATTTGTGGATAGGCATGGCCTATCTCATGGGGATGTAATGAAAAAGCCTTTCCATGATTTTTAATAACTCTTTGGAATGAGTCACATTCAACAGGTAACAAAAATTGATCATCATTTCCTATTTTGATTAATTTCAAAATGTCATCTATAAATGTATGACCTATATTTGTATGCTCTCGTAAATAAGGATCTTTTGAGATCTGTCTAAATTTCTCTTCACTCCCTTTTGGTAAAGTTTGGGCAATAGGGTTAATTTTTAATACAATGATTTTATATTTTGTATCAACTTTAGCTTCATTTCTAACGTAATTCATAACAAATTTAGCAATAAGTTCATATTCTTCAATCGAATTTAGAAGCACAAATCTAAAAGTTTCTTTTTCATGTAAAATATTTTGAAGTTCCTCAAGTATTGAAAATATGGATGAAGTTTCAATTACATGTTCAATATGTTCATCAGATGAAATGTGACCTTTTTTTTATAAAATTTTTCATAATGGTTTATAATTTTTTTAGGGATTTCTTTATAATGAATAAATCACAAATAAGATGAAGGGAAATAAAGTGCAAAACTATCTAGAGTATTTACAGATGGGTGCGAGACATCAATCCAAGGACCACTGTTGTCTCACTCAATAGTGGCATCTAGGCAAAATTTTGATCATAATAAGTTTCGAACTCACGAAGAGGCATATGATCATCGCGTACCTTCTCATGAGAATGGATGGGAGTCTTTCTAATTTATTCTCGATTTTGTATATGGTTAGGACTTACAATCATAACTTGGAGTGATTGCAAATCATCCTTGATCTAATTCTCGTGTATGCAGAGCCATCATCCATAACTTTGGTTTCCATTCTGGCATCGCACATAAATGGCTCACCTAAGATAATCTCATAGGAGCAATTATCTTGAATAAAAAAGTGAAATGACTCAGAGATTCCACCTATCATCAGAGGTATATTTGCACATGTCCCTAAGAGTGAACCACATCCATTGTCCGCCAACCATGATTTTTATCTATTGTCCATTTAAACTTGTCATTTAGCTCTTTTGAAATCACATTAATCTCAGATCTTGAATCAATTAGGGCTAAAGCAGAATATGATTTGCTTGATCTCCTAAATTAATCTTCATCTCAAGTGTACCTCTTGCCCAAAAGCTTTTCCTAAAGTTACTCTCCGAATATTTGGTTTCATCATCTGGCATAGTTGGACCTAAAAAGTTTTTGTTGACTTTCGAGTATCTTCCTCTTCATCATTTGAGTCAGAAGAAAGAGACTCATGCATACATCGGCAATGTGCTGCATACTACCTCTTGTGAAAGAGGAAATCTCTTTCTTTTTATTAATTTAATGAAATTTTCTTTAAACTCAATTTTAGCAATTGAAAATATTTGTTCTAGTGTCATAGTTACTGTGCTTTTCAACAAGATATCATATGTTAGTCGGCCGCCGAGTGAGACAACTGTAATGACTGCCGGATGTAACGGAGTTCCTTGAATTACGCATGAAAAGTTGGTACGCGCATCTTGTAAAGGTTATATAAAGAAATGTAAGTAGAATGGTGAAAAGAGACATTTTTTTGCCGGGAATTGCCAGATGGTTCCCCTTGATATTTGTCAGAATATTGTTACACTATTGTGAGGTTCTGAGTATTGTTAGTGTTGATTTCTGTTCTGTCTGCATTTTCTGTGTATACCAAAGTTCATTGTAACGAATGTTAAGTGACGGATTGTGTGTCTGAGTACTAGTTCCATATATGCTCTTCAATCGTCGAAAAGTACCTTGAGTCAGTCTGAGTAGTTATATTACTGCGTGATTTGATTTGACAACTTAATACACCGTTGAGTATGTTATGTGTGTTTTACTGAACTTGTTGCATTCGGTGATGAGGACGGACTAGTATTTTCGGTAACGTGAGCTTTTAGTTGAGATCGCTATAAAGCGTTGTGACAAACGAATCTATCAGTTAAAGTATTTTTTCTGGTTGATTACTACTGTGAAATTGGTATCCTAGACTACTGCTCTGTTCCAATAGCATGTTAGTCTGGAGAGATCGGTATGCAGAAATATAGAGATCAAATGTTGTTAGTTACCGCTAGTAACTGAGCTAAGACGCGTATACATGTTTCGGATGTTGTGTTGAATAATTGGGAAAAGAGTACAGGGCCTCTGTCTAACAGACCCCTACCACTCCCAAGAACCCACGTTGTTTTCGGTGACGATACTAAAAGTTTAACACAGTTTACGGTGAATCACTGTTTTACGTTAATATTTGTTCGGTAACGATTTCAGCTAGTAGTAACCCATCGTATGTGTAACACTTAAAACACTATTTCAACACTTGGCGCCGTCTGTGGGAAGGTGGCATCAAGATTGCCAGTCATCTGTCAGAATTAGATTATCGTTCGATTGGCAGTAGCAACAGAACCAGATTGTTGCAGACTGTCTCGTTAGTAATACTACGTGATTAGTACAAAAGATGATACATGCCGGTTACTCGATCCGGTGAAACGTATCCCAAGAATCATCAGTCTGGAGTACTAAAGCCAACTTTGGGAGGTAGAAGTACAACTAGGACTGACCCAATTGTCAAGAAAGTTAAGAACGTTAAAACTGATTCCGGTCATATTCCGGTGGAACCTGGTACGCCTCTGGTACATTCCGGTACTATTTCGGCACAGTCTGTCGAAAATATAGTAATTCCAGAACCTACCAAGACGCAGTTGGAATCTAGTTTAACACTCTTGGAAAAAGATTCAGATTCAACTATGATTAGAAACGCTGTAGTCAAAGAAATCAGCGAAAGCGAAAAAACGCCAAATTCGGGCATAATTTCGGTTCATTCCGGTGAAATTTTGGTAAGAGAATCACCGTTTTTCGGTGACGATTTAGCATTTTCTGCTGAATCCTCAGCCCAATCACCGCGCTTGGAAGCAAGTTCCCATACATTGGACATCAAGGAGGAAGGAAGGCTGCTTGAAACAGAGATTCGAAGCATATTAGGCAAGATAATCGCACCGGAAAGTGCGTCATCCGACGATACAGATTCCGATAGTTCAGAAGGAAAGTATAACACGCTCACGATGAACGGACAACAACAGTTATGTCCACCTAGGCCACCTCCAATGTAGTGACATACACGAAGTTTGGTGGATTTCCAGGAGATGATCCGGATGCTCACGTACGCACCTTCGAGATAAGCTACGCAGTTCTCAACCATCCACCGGATCAGGCCTACAAAGCCATTGTCTTCCAATCTACGCTTGTCAATGAAGCAGCTAGATGGCTTACAGAATATGATATTAATCATTTCGGCACCTACGAAGCAGTACGAGATGCTTTTCTGCAACGATTCAGGTTAAAAAAGAATCCAGCCGAAATTTTTGATTATCTGCAGAATAACAGACAGAAACCAAATCAAACCGTACAGGAGTATGCTACTCTCTTCAGAACACACTTAAGGCAGCTACCACCGGCCCATGCTAACTTACCAGATGATGTTATCACTCAGTGGTTCATCAATGGATTGGTTCCACAACTTAAGCAGATCATGATCATAAGATGTGTCGGAGCCATGTCCCTCGATGCAGTCATTGCAATGACTCTGCAACTGGAACACAAAGTCGGTGGATTTACAGAAGATTTAGAATGGTTAAAAGCAAACAAGAATGTTGCAGAAGATATGACTAGACAAGTATACTGCAACATATGCAAAAATTCAGGACATACCAGTGCCAATTGCGCACTTAATCAGACATTCTACGCTATCTGCAACATTACCGGACACACCACCGAAAACTACGCATACAATGCTAGAGTACAAGGAACAGCGACTGTCAATGCAATTATCCAGGAACAAGGGCAGCCAGCCAACCATTATGTGCCTCCACAAATGAGAAACAACCAGCAGCAAGGATATCGAAATTACCGAGGACAGAGGAATAACAACTATAATCCAAACCGCTGGCAGAACGGACCACCACCACCACGCTACCATTTTTGTGGTGAATTTGGACATATTAGGAGATTTTGTAAGGATGCAGCTGAGTATGATCAAAGGAAGAAGGAACGTCAAAATCCAATTACCCAATTTACCACCACCACGCTGCCATTTTTGTGGTGAATTTGGACATATTAGGAGATTTTGCAAGGATGCAGCTGAGTATGATCAAAGGAAGAAGGAACGTCAAAATCCAATGGCCAACATGGTAAAAATCACACCGGTGGAAACACAGGCTGCTGCAGTCCAAACCCGTTCCGGTAAACAACTGCAACTAGCAGCAGAAATATTTGAACTAGGGATACGTGAACAACACAGAATGTACAACAAAGCTAGTCAATGGACCACAGCAGAACCACCAGTCTTTCCAGAGCCTATTCCGGTAACCTAGCCCTCGTTAACGAAGGAAGAAACGCAACAAAGGGAGTCAGCAGCAGGAACATCATCAGCAGAAGATACATTACCAACCGTAGACACCTCCGCATCAGCAGAAGCATCAACTTCAACATCAGTAGAGCCTGTCAATCAATCTCAACAGGCCTGGGAAATTTTATCTAAGGCATCTATCACTCTGCCTCTGGGCCAACTACTGGCATTAGTACCTGGAATTCGACAACAGTTCCAACAACAATTCAGTCTGGTACCTTCTTGTATTCCGGCGACAGCAGTAGTTCAACCGGAACCTGATTCTACTATCAATCATTGAGTCCCCTTGATTACAGTATGGTATAAGAATCATAAGATTACGCAAGTATTGATTGATGGAGGCTCTGGTGTTAACATTGTGACTGTGGCATTATGCAAAAGGTTAGGATGGACCGAAATTGAGCCAGTTCAATTTTTTGTCAGAATGGCAGATCAATCAAGAGTCCATCCTGTAGGACTTGTGCGAAATATACCCATCACTTTGCAAGGTACGACCTTTAAAATGACCCTTGTCATACTAGATCTGCCAGAATCCACTTTGGATTACAACCTTCTTTTCGGCCGACCTTGGCTGAAGCATGCGAAGGTAATACAGGACTGGTCTGCACAAGAGCTTGCGTTCAAAGATGCCAATCGAAGATATGTGGTAAAATTAGATGCTATACAACCTTGCGAGCTACACACTAGACCGTATTTTGCCGAACCAGTCCATATGCTAGATGGATTGTCAGATGATGAAGAAGAAGAGTTTTTGAAGAATAACGCTGATTTAATTTCCTTAGGAACTGTTGATCTACAGACCGTTGTAGATAATTGGAATGCTTCAGTCTGTACGGTAATACCCATGACAGAAGAAGCTAAGAAGAAAGACACTGTCTCGACACATGACGATGAACTGCAGCCACTTCTTAAACCAACAGACAACACAGAGAAACATCCACAGTTCTATGTCCCCGAAGATCAGCTGATTACTTACAATTTAGGAGATGAAGATAATCCACGTCCTGTGAAGATAAAGCAAAACTTACCCGAAACATTTCAAGCAGATTTAATCCAGCTACTCCAAGAATTCACTGATGTCTTCGCATGGGACTATAAAGACATGAAAGGATTGGACCCCCGTATCTACCAGCACAGGGTCATGCTGAAGCCAGAATCAAGGCCGATAAAGCAAACCAGCTACCGGATGAATCCCCATTATGCATCTCAGGTAAAGGCAGAACTGGATAGGTTATTAAAAGTCGGATTTATCGTACCAGTAGAGCATGCTGAATGGATCTCTCCAATTGTGATTGTGCCTAAGAAAAACAAGCAATTGAGAATCTGTGTAGATTACCAAAAATTAAATGTAGCAACCATACTGGATCCCTTTCCAATTCCCTTTCTGGATACCATGCTTGATAGAGTAGCAGGTCACGAGATGTATTCATTCCTAGATGGATACAGTGGCTACAACCAAGTTAGAATGGCCGAAGAAGATATACCAAAAACTGAATTTATTACCAATTGGGGTGTCTGCTTGTACGGTAATGTGGTTTGGATTGAGAAACGCACCAAGCACATTTCAAAGATGTATGCAGGAGATATCTTCTCCTTATCTCACTTCATTTATGCAAGTATATCTCGACGATTTTTCAATTTTCGGTAAGATGATAGCACATCTGTTCCATTTACGGTGCTGCTTTCAGAAATGTAGAGAGTATAGACTCTGTTTGAATCCAAATAAATCGGTGTTTGCGGTCTCATGTGGCAAGTTACTTGGCCACATTGTATCTGCACAAGGTATCCAAGTAGATCCAGATAAAATTTCGGCAATATTAGAAGCTCCGGTGCCAGCTACTCCAAAAGAAGTCATGCGTTTTTTGGGTCAAGTACGGTGGCATGGAAGGCACTTACGGTGGCTTGCTCATTTGTCTATACCACTAAATAAGCTAATCAGCAAAACACCTCGACAATTTGAATGGACCCAGGAATGCCAGATAGCATTTGATCGTTTAAAACATTTATTAACCCAAGTTCCTATCTTACAACCGCCGGACTGGGATCACCCATTTCATGTATTTGTTGATGCTTCAGATATAGCAATAGGAAGTGTGTTGATGCAACAAATTGATAAATGGTTCAGACCAGTGTATTATCCAAGTCGAAGATTAGCCCCTGCTGAGAAGAATTACTCTGTAACAGAAAGAGAATGTCTAGGGCTAGTATATTCATTCAAGAAATTCAGACATTACTTGCTAGGCCGTAAATTCACATTTCATGTAGATCACGCTGCACTTGTCTATCTAGTTTGGCAACAACATCTAGGTGGTCGATTAGCGCGATGGGTCTTACTCTTGCAGGAATTCGATTACGAAGTTATTCACCGGCTAGGCAATTCACATGCCTTAGCATATTTTTTATCCCGCTTAGATTCCGGTGAAGCTCCGGTGGGCATAGATGACATGACACCCGCAATTTATGTATTAGAACCAATGAATGAAGATTCTGTAGACCCACCTATCCCATTTTCATATTATGATCAGATCCTGACCTTTCTTAATGATGGTTGCCTTCCACCTCAGACTTCTACGGCAGTACGCAAGAAAATTGCAGTCTTTAGCCGTCGATTTCGGTTAATTACTGGAGACTTATATTATGTAGATCATACCAGAATCCTACTTCGCTGTATTCCACCACATGAAGTTAACTCAGTTATCACTTTGGCTCACTCGATTCCTTCCGGTGGCCACTTTGCTGCAGATCTAACTCACCGGAAAGTTCTGCAGAGTAGTCTCTGGTGGCCAACGATGTACAGAGATATATTACAGTTTGTCAAACAATGTGATACTTGCCAAAGAGCTGGACAGCCTCTGCAACGTCATCTCTTTCCTCTGCAACCCATCTTACCATTGGAACCTTTCCAGAAGTGGGGTTAAGATTTTATCGGTCCAATTACACCACCAGCAGTCTTCAGTAACAACCGTTACATACTGACCTGTACAGACTATGCAACCAGATGGGCTGAAGCCAGGGCTTTACGGTCTGCTACAGCCGTTACGGTAGCAAAGTGTCTGCTAACCGATGTCTTTCCACGTTTTGGCTTACCACTGGAAATTGTCTCAGATCAAGGCACTCATTTTGTAAACAATTTAATGAAGGCACTTACACAGTCGTTTCAGGTCACACATAAATTTAGTTCTCCTTATTATCCGCGTGCTAATGGTTTGGCCAAAAGTACAAACAAATCTCTGCTGAATATACTTCGGAAATTGATCATGGAAGCACCGGAAAGATGGGATCAACTGTTACCTGTAGTGTTATGGGCATACCGGACTACCTACAAGGTAACAACAGGATTGACACCTTTCAAATTAGCTTATGGCTTAGAAGCAATAGCACCAATGGAGATAGTTATACCAAGTTTACGAGTAGCCATTACCCAAAAACTACTACCAGAAGACTCACTATCATTTCGGTTGGACACACTCAGAGAGCTAGATGAGCACCGATGGCTCAGTTTCTTAACTATGCACGAAGTTCAACTAAGACAGGCAAGGATGCATGATCGAAACCTGAAAACTCCAGTGTTTTCGGTAGGACAGCTGGTACTTTTCTATAATGCAAAGTCAAATAGATCCGCAGGTAAATTCAAATTACGGTGGTTCGGTCCTTACAAGATCGCAGAGCAAATCGGTCCAGCAACTTTTCGGTTGACTACGTTGACCGGAAATCCACTTCCAAAAGCAATCAACGGCTCGAAGCTACGGCTGTATCAAAGCGCTATTAGTCCGCATTAAATCATTCGGCGGTGGACCGCATTTTTTTTTTTTAGCTTTTGTTTTTTACTTTTCACTCTGTTCTTTCTTTTCTTTTTTAAATAGCCGTGTTTTGTCATAAGCCGCCCTCCTTACCAATTACTCAAGCATGCATGCCAAATTAAAAGCAATATCATTCCAGCACTGCACAATGATAACCATCACTTCCTACCCCCCCCCACCGTAATATCTGTACTTAAGCTCTTCGATTGCGCCAAAAAACGCTATTGTGTTCTTGTGATTGTGATTGTGTGTTCTGTGTTCTGTGTATCCGTGTGCTGTGTCCTATGTATTCGTGTTCGCGTGCGCAATGGAAGCATTGGCGAACTACACAGCTTTCTGTGATGGTATCCCTACCGAGGTAGGAGAATACCTGCGTATCCGAGGGTTGGCCAATTCTTCGCACAAATTATCCCAGCCATTGCCCTCAGTTCCGTTAGAGTAGATGCGCAGATTTTAGAACCCGACACCCTTAAGCAGTTATTAGAAACCCTTAAGAAAAAAATAGCCCGGACATTTAGATTATCCAGGAATATGTATTTAGAAGGTATCATAGATGAACAGTAGTTTTGTAATCAAAATCACTTGTGGGTTTGAGTCCACCGTGCGTGCCAGTGTTAGTCGGCCGTCGAGTGAGACAATTGTAATGACTGCTGGATGTAACGGAGTTCCTTGAATTACGCGCGAAAAGTTGGTACGCACATCTTGTAAAGGTTATATAAAGAAATGTAAGAAGAATGGTGAAAAGAGACATTTTTTTGCCGGGAATTGCCAGATGGTTCGCCTTGATATTTGTCAGAATATTGTTACACTATTGTGAGGTTCTGAGTATTGTTAGTGTTGATTTCTGTTCTGTCTGCATTTTCTGTGTATACTGAAGTTCATTGTAACGAATGTTAAGTGACGGATTGTGTGTCTGAGTACTGGTTCCGTATATGCTCTTCAATCGTCGAAAAGTACCCTGAGTCAGTCTGAGTAGTTATATTACTACGTGATTTGATTTGACAACTTAATACACCGTTGAGTATGTTCTGTGTGTTTTACTGAACTTGTTGCATTCGGTGATGAGGACGGACTAGTATTTTCGGTAACGTGAGCTTTTAGTTGAGATCGCTAAAAGTGTTGTGACAAACGAATCTATCAGTTAAAGTATTGTTTCTGATTGATTACTACTGTGAAATCGGTATCCCAGACTACTGCTCTGTTCCAATAGCAGGTTAGTCTGGAGAGATTGGTATGCAGAAATATAGAGATCAAATGTTGTTAGTTACCGCTAATAACTGAGCTAAGACGCGTATACATGTTTCGGATGTTGTGTTGAATAATTGGGAAAAGAGTACAGGGCCTCTGTCTAACAGAACCCAACCAGTCCCAAGAACCCACGTTATTTTCGGTGACGATACTAAAAGTTTAACACAGTTTACGGTGAATCACTGTTTTACGTTAATATTTGTTCGGTAACGATTTCGGCTAGTAGTAACCCATCGTATGTGTAACACTTAAAACACTATTTCAACACATACAATATTTCCTTTGCATCAACCTTTTGTTCTAGTTCCAATATGAGAATAGATTTAGGTTTTTTTTTTTTTGTTTCTTTTCCTGCTTTTCATCAATTGGTTTTTCTTTTTTAGGTATATCCTCCAATTTCTCTGAAGTTTGTTTTGGTTCATTGATCATTGGTTGTTTTCCCTCTCTAATTTCTTTCCTTCTTTGCTCATTTGTCTTAGAACTTTCGCCTTATTCAAACTGTACTTTCTTAGGTTTAGGTTCGTCTCATATTTTGCTCCTTGTCACTTGTCTTCCTAAATCATTTATATCTTGCTCATCATCCCCCTTTCTCTTTTCTTCAACATTCACAATATGCAAATATATCAAAAATTGATCGACGGGTGAGTTCCAAACCGTTTTCTGCATAATGTCATCCCTAGCCTTAATTAGAACTTCAATAGAGTAGTTCCTTATTTCTCTAGTTTGCTCGGATTCAGAGTCACTATCTACGCACTCTAATTTGACAGCAGAAGTTACTTTCTTAGATTCAAAAAGATTTTCATAGAGCTTCTGCATTCCTCCCTTTCCCCAATTTGCAGCTAAAGGAAGATGTGTTTGATAGTCACACAACCTCTTGTCAATGTCAATAACAAGTCCTTGTTCTTTTTCTTCCTTTAAGGCTTCACATGTATAGGTAAGATGATCTGTGGCGTCACACCAGATACATCTCCTAACATTGGGATTTCTTTGCTCATTAAAATTCCTGTGGTTCGTCGATTGAGGAATTAGTTGAGGTACAATTGGAGGATTAGGAGGTACTAATGGCAGATTTGAAGTTGAAACAGGTTGAGGATATATAGTAGGTTGAGTTTGGACAATAGATCGAGTTTGTACTGAGGGTTTATCTTGTAAATTCAATGCATACACTACATTTTGTAAAGTTGTTACCTCTTTAGATAGGTTTTCATGCATGTGCATCATGTTATCCAACTTGTTAAATCAAATTGTAACTCAGTTGGAACTTTAGATGTAGATGCAATTGGCTCAACTTTAGAGGCTATATGTGTATCTCTAGCTGCATGAGTAAGAGGAAAATTGGAAGATGGTTGAGGCATCGAATCATAAAGAAGTGATTGGCATTGCTTCATGTGAGCAACTGCCTCAACCATTGTCTTCACAATGGCCCACTCATATGTAAGTCCATATTTTTTAATCAGCTATTCAAGTCTACGTTCAACCTCTATCCTTATATATGAGGTATAAGACTATGTCTCGAGTTAAAGCTATCCTATCATTTTTTGGTAATTGAGAACATCATTTCATGAACTCACTATGAAGTTGAGTAAGAGAAATTTTAGGTTTAGGGGAACTAATCCATTTCATGAATCCCTCTCTGCTATGTTGACTATAATCCTCTAGATAAAATTCTTTATGTAACTCCTTCCTGAATTCATCCCATTCCTATTTATCATGTAGTTCTATAACGGCCCTAACTGTCTCAATGGCAAGTCTTCCTAGATATGTTTTCCATTTAGACTCAAGTAAATCATGAAGCTTGGCTAATTCCTTGAATGTATCTAAAGAATTCGTTGCATTCACTCCTGTGAACTATCCTTTATCCTTTAGTAGAGTTTCAACAACTTTATAACCTTGCATCTCTTGCATCATGTTCTTAGATAATTCGTCCATTTTATATTTTGATTTGATTTAGCTTGAACAATCCTAACAATGTCTGGAACTTCTTTCGTTACCCTTTCTTTATGTTCAGCTACTAAGTCTATAATTCCATTGGAGTCCAGTTTTGATGTTTGAAAATGCACCAATGATTTGTAACTAAACCTATGATTTACACTTAAACCAAAAATTTGCACTTAACCAAAATTTTGCATTTTAACCAAAGAATTTGAAAGCAAAAGAAACCATAACAACATGGCTCGAAGAAAAGGTTTAAAAAACAGTGCTTATGTGAATTTGAATACATTTATTGTCATTTAATCAAGTCTTTAATACATCTCTTACTAATATGAGCGCAAACGTTTAGTTCTTCAATTGTTGATGAGAGGGGTGATGAGATGAGGATCGTCTACTTGCCAATCTTCGTGGAGGTGCTCAGATCATTGGATCAGCCCTTGACACCCAGAAGATTGTAAGGTTTCACAAGATAGCCACTGCTCCCAAGGATGAAGATGTTGCTGCAACAATTGTTGAATCAAATATATGCATATGCAAAAAAAATTTGAACTGTAGTCTTGAGTTGCAACTTCGTTGTTCATATCGCGTTCATCAATGTTGGGCAGTGTAGATTTGGCGGTTGGCCTGATCCACCAACTAAGCATCTACACTGCCTGACATTGGTACCTAACTACACATTCAAATGAGTATTTGTACCCATTTAGGCATGGGGCATGGGTATAAAACTCTAGGAACACATATATTTATGCTTATTTATGTAAGAATGTTAGTGCTAGATGGATAAATATGAGGATTCCAAAGGGTTCCAAAGTGTGTTTGTCTGTGTAGGTATGAGTGTGTGTGTGATGAAAGTGTGGATGAGGGAATATAGCAAAAACTAAAAGGGTGGTATGCACAGGACTCTGTGTATATACATATATGTGTGTTGTGCTCTAATTTTCCCTCATGTCTTTTGTAGGTACCATTCTTTCCTTTCCTCCTAAGCATGGAGAGTGATTTTATTCTCCTTCTTATGCCTTCTTTCTCCCTGATGTTGATAGGCACACAGAGGCATGAGAGAGAGAAAATGAAGTTCTGAACCTGGGTAACTTTAGCTAAGAGAAGGTTCCTATGAAGTGTAGAGTGGCCAATTCATGGTTGTCGCCCTGACATACTTTGATGTATTCACTCAGAGTATTTTAAGCTCTTCTTATCGAGAGCTTACTTGCCTTGAATGATCATCTAACAAAGAGAAAGAGGATTCTGGCTCTAGCAATTGTGCACGATCCTGCAGAGAGTTGTAAAGAGAGCGCGCTATAGGAGAAGAGAGAGAGGACATTGTGCTGCAGGAGAATGCATAGACAGTAGAGAGATGAGATCCCTGATAGCTGTTGATGATGAGAGAGATGAAGATCTCTGACGGTTGCTTTGTACAAGAGAGAAAAGTTAGAGAGAGGAGGCAGGAGTTGAACTTGCGACTGTCACGCATGTTTCACAGATTGAGGGAGAGAATTAACTTACCTCTCTTTCTGAGAGACCCGACAGTTGTCCTGACAGAGGTGCACATCACCGATAGAGAGAGAGAGAGAGAGAGAGCAAGAGAGAGAGAGAGTAGAAGCTTACCTGGCAACGCATTAGCAGAACACACGCAAATGGAGGAAAAGAGAAAGAAAGATAGAGAGATAGAAAGAGAGATATATATATTTTCCCCCCACGGCTGCCGCACACAGATCGGCACGAAGACAGAACGTTGATAGTAGGGAGAGAGAGAGAGAGAGACAAAGAGAGAGAGAGAGAGAGAGAGAGAGAGAGAGAGAGAGAGAGAGAGAGAGAGAGAGAGAGCTTCAAGTTTTGTGTTTCTTACTTTATGATTCCAATGCAAATGGATTAATTAATTAAAGTAACTAATTAATAATTGATTATGCATGTATATCATAATGTTAAATGCATGTGATGGTGTATGTGTATGCACATGAGAATGCATATACATAAACACGTAGAAACATGTAAATGCATGAATACATAATGAATGTAGATGCATGTGTGACATGAATGCATCTATAAATATGTATATGCCTACTAGCATGCATGAGCATGTTTAACACACATATATGAGGTTGTTAGAGTATGTATTAGCATGTTTAAGAGTGTGTATGCATGTATGTGAAAGTGTATTAGCATGATTGAATATACATTAGGTGTTTAAATGTTTAATTTGAATGCATGTATGTGATGTATATGCATGAATGTGTGCATATGAATGCATATTAAAGTAAGTTTAAGTTAGCATGCATGAGCATGTGTTTGCATGTGCATTTGCATAAGAATGTATGCTAACATGAGAGTTGATATATATTAACATGAGCATAGGAGTATGAGTATTCGATGCATGAGTGCATATGTATGTTAGTAGGTATGCATATGCATGAGTATGAGAGTGGGCGCATGTTTTATGCATGATATTGGAAGGTTGAGCATATATGTGAGTACATAGGTATAATAGATGCATGTGTTAGTGTGTGTGCATGCATGAGCTAATGAATGTGTGCATGTCATTGAGTGTTAGTGCATACCAATTAGTGTTAATGCATGTGCATGATTATATGTATTCAGAAGTGAGATTGATATGTGAGCATATGCATATTAGAAGTGTATATGCATGAGCATAAGATAAGTGCATGTATGCATATACATAATGTGAACTGCATGAGAACATAAGCGAGCATAAAAATGCATGTGTTCATGTGTCTACATATGTGTGAGCATGAGTAAGTGTGCATATGCATAAATGTGTGTGTGAGCATGAATTCATGTAAGTGCATGGGTGTGTACATGTAGATATAAAAGAATATATGTGCATTAGAAGTCTTTCATAATATATATATGTGTTTATTATTTCTCATTAAGATATACGTATGTCTCCTAATGTCTTTTGCAGACATTGAAGAAAAGAGTATCAAAAGAGCATTTGATAAAGATTGAAGACCTTTGACAAAGAGTATCAAGCCATTACATTATCAGAGAAATGGAGCTGCTCATTCACTACTTCACCCATTTTTCCAGATCTACTTTAAAGCTTACTTTGTATTTGCATCAGAAACTTGTATAGGTTTCATTATTGTTCTTCATCACTTTAGCAAATTTATCACTCAAAAAAGCTTGAGCATTATCAGTAAAACAGTTTAATCCTATTCACTATATATTCATTAATCAATTTGATATTTTTCATGACTCTAGATTGAAGATGTCTACAAAGCTTAATGTCGTAATTTAGATTAGTCCAGTAAGATCTAGATGAGCATATTACATAATTAATCTTAGATATTTATTATTCCCTGCATAGAATAAATACATAGAGCTATTTGAAATTCCATTTACCCTATCCTTCAAGTAAGATTAAACCACCCGAGCTTGCTCCAAACACCCTGCATGTGCCGATCGATTTGACGGTTGGCTTGATCCACCAACCGAGCATCTACACTGCCCGACATTGGTGAACATGATGTTTTCGATTCACCTAGGGTGCACCAATGTTGGGTAGTGTAGATGCTCGTTTGGTGGATCAATCCAATCGCCAAATGGATCGGCACACGCTAGGTGGTTGGCGCAAGCTCAGGTAAGTTATGTATACTTGATGACTAGGATAAATGAAGTTTCAAATAAATCTAATTACTTAAGTTATGAAAGAAGTAATAAATATCTCAAATTAACTAATGAGGAATGCTTAACAGTCTATGCATTTATTGACCTATGGTTGAGCTGCTCTATACCTAGAAATAGCATCTTGATATGATTATAAAATTAATGATTCATCGGTTAAATTTTCTTTAATAATCTCATCTACTTTGTTTTCAATTTGCTTAGGGTGAGTATGTCTATTTAGAGGTGGCCAGAATAAATTTTCACTACTCTGAGTTTCAGGAGATGCAATGGAAAAAAGAGTTCAAAACTTAGTTAAACAATGATCGTATGATATGGAAATTAAAGATTCTTTAGTAATTTGATCCTTAATGACTTCTTCTACTTCTAAGAATACTGCATAAATAGCTCAATCTCTGAAGCATGTAACTATAAAAAATCTTCACTCTTAAGCAATGCTCTTTTGATACTCTTTCCTTCAATGTCTGCAAAAGACATTAGGGAAAATTAGAGCACAACACACACATATATATATATATACACAGAGTCCTGTGCATACCACTCTTTTAGTTTTTGCTTTATTCCCTCCTCCACAATTTTACACACTCTCACTCACCACACTTTTATTCTACTTTAATCACACAACTTACTCACATCACTCTTTCATGTACTTTCCACATATACCTCACATTTAAATTTCTCTTTATTCTACTTTAAGTGCATCATTCACTCATACCACACTTTAAATCAATTTAATTACACATCTTCTATGCACCATGTTGGGAATCGAACTCACAACCTCTCGGTTAGGAGTACGATGGGCTAACCACTTGCCCCAAAAGCCATGATTGAGGATAACTTCCTAATCCTCTCTGTTAAGGTGTGGTTCAACCATCTCCTACTAGGATTACGTGACATTCCTTCCCCCTTAGACTGAGCATTGTCCTCAATGCTCACTTGTGGACCCTTCTAACTCTTGGACCCACTTTCCATGCATGAGCACTTCCTCCAACCTCAGACTCCAGCACATGGACCAAATTTGGACCTATCTCACCCTCCGTGGGTGCCCAAATGCCCATGCACCTTCATCCAGGCCACTTTGACACTCACCATAGATAAGCGCTTTTTCCAAGTACCCACGAATGAGGCGCGAAACTCCATCTTGCCCAATTTCTCAACTAGGCTCTGATACCAAATGTTGGGAATCGAACTCATAACCTCTCAGTTAGAAGTACGATGGGCTAACCACTTGCCCCAAAGGCCATGATTGAGGATTACTTCCTAATCCTCTCTATTAAGGTGTGGTTCAACCATCTCCTACTAGGATTATGTGACACATCACTCTTTAAATACTTACTCACACACACCACTCATTAATTATCCATTTTATTTATTATTTTAATTTAGTTATTCTTAATTTTAATAATTCATTAATACATTTAATTTAAGTTTACACTATGGGCTTAATAGAATTAAATACCTTAATGTTCACATATACACACACTATTAAGATAGCTACTTAAATCATAATTAAATTTATATTAAATAAATGTATAAAATATAAGATAATTTAATTAACTATAACCATACATTTATTAAATCAAAGATTTTCACACATTATATTAATATTAATATTCACACACACAAAAACACTTTGGAACCCTTTGGAACCCTCATATTTATCCATCTAGCACTAACATTCTTACATAAATACTCATAAATATATGTGTTCCTAGAGTTTTATACCCATGCCCCATGCTTAAATGGTACAAATACTCATTTGAATGTGTAGTTAGGATAAACCCTAATGTGGCTATATTAAACTTCATTAATTTGTACCTTCAAGCACTTACAGAGTGATTACTTCCAAGCAAAACAATTGATCAACAATGATATATAGGGGTTAGAATTAACCAATAAAAATGTTTTAAATTTTCTGAACGTCAACTTGAAGATGAAAATCTTTTCGACAGCGGATGGGTGTCAGAGTAACCTACAAAACACCAATGTCAGATAATAATCGACAAAGCTAGATGGCTTCACATGCTACGAAGCTGGATGCGTGGTACTTGGCCTAGGTGGATGATAGAGCAACTGTAGGCTGCTTCTTACTTGCCCAAGAGATAGATCCTAAGCCAAGCAAGAATATGTACCCGAAAGTAGACCGTTGAGAATCAGGATCACCACCACAATCTAAATCTGAGTATCTGGTGAGCTCAATGCCCCCTCTGTACTAAAGACCATGATGTGGGGTGAGGGCAAGATAGTGAGGTAGTCTCTGAGTAGCATCCCTATGAGTCTGACAAGGTTGATGTGCAAATTGACTGAGTATACCAACTACATAGGCAATATCTATTCTAGTATTGACAAGATAGAGTAATGAGCCAACAAGCTATCGATAAGTATGCATATCCACAAGTGATGATGAATCCTCCAATGTAAGCTTGATGTTTGGATCAAGTGGTGTAGATATTGAGTGTCTGGTCCATGTTATATTTGGAAAGAAGATCAAAGAAATACTTCTTTTGTGATAGGAATATGCCTTCTTTTGTCTGCCAAACTTCCATACCGAAGAAGTAGTGAAGTAGTCCAAGATCTATCATAGAGTACGCAGGGTGAAACTGTGTGATGACGAATTGGATACATTCATCTGATCCTGTCAAGATCAAGTTATCTACATAGAGGATGATGATGGCCACTACAGACTCATTCTGATAGATGTATAAGTTTGCATCAACACTGCTTTTATGAAATCCTTTATCTTCGAAGAACTTGTGAATCTTTTCATACCAGGCCCTTGGAGCTTACTTAAGTCCGTAAATTTCTTTGTGAAGCTTGTAGACTTGATCTTCCTTTCCTTTGATCTTGAAACCTTCAGGTTGTTCAACATATACTTCTTCTTGAAGATCTCCATTGAGGAAAGCACTTTTGACATCCAGTTGGTAGATAGGCCACTTGAAATATGCACTTAGTGCTAGAATGATCCTTATGGTGGTAAACCTTATAGTAGGGGCAAAGGTTTCTTCATATTCAATGCCATGTTGATGTCTATATCATTTTGCTACTAGTCTTGCTTTGTACTTGTCTAATGTGCCATCTGATTCATACTTAACTTTATAGAGCCACTTAACTCTTATGACTTGATGATTTGTGGCCTTAGGTACAAGGCTCCAAGTCTTGTTCTTCTCAATTGCATCCATTTCCACTTGCATAACTTCTTCCTACTCAGGTTGGCCTTCAGCTTCTTTGTAGTTAGAAGGCTCTGGAATTTGTTGGATTTAATGCATCAATGCATAGTTTACATAATGAATTTGTTCTCACTATTGCTTTTCAATGAGCCTTTGTGATCTTCTAGGTTGATGTGAAGTGCTTGCTTCTGATGTGTGCTTTGAAAATAATGTGTCCCCCTCTGAAGTGTAGATGGGTGGATTGAAACTTGTGTTTGGATGTTTGTTTGAGTATCTTGAAGCTTCATTAAAGATAAAATCTATTGAAATTGTGATGGACTAGTTCTCAAGATTGTACAGTCTATATGCTTTTGATTGTTCACTATAGCCAATGAATATATGCTTCTTGGAATTGGACTCTAACTTGTTGCGATCTTCTTTTGGTACATGAGCAAATGCTTCACTTCCAAATACTCGAAAGTAATTGACATTAGGCTTTCTTCCATAGTAATCTTCAAAGGGTGCCTTGTTGTATAATGCACTAGTGAAGCCTCAATTGAGTATGTGCATGGCAGTATACACGAATTCTGCCCAAAACTTATAGGATAAATGTTTGTTGTGAAACATGGTTCTTGCCATTTCCATCACACTTCGGATCTTCCTCTCAGCTACTCCATTCTGGGATGGAGTATGCAGTTGTGTAACTTGTCGTTTTATCCCCTTTTGTTTTAAGAAGTTATCAAAGTCGTCATTGATAAATTCACCACCTCCATCGGATCGAATAGTCTTGATTGTCTTTGATGCTTCATTCTCAACTTGGTTGATCCATTCTCGAAACTTAGAGAAAGTGTCTGCCTTTGAATTCAACAAATATACCCAAATGTAGCGGGAGTGGTCATCTACTAATAGAAAGCGGTTGAGTGAACCACTAAGAGAAGGGGTATTCATAGGTCCATAAAGGTCCATGTGGATGAGGGCCAAAGGTTTCCTAGCTCTTATGGAAGCCCCCTTGGGAACGGGAGCCCTGTGTTGTTTGCCTTGGATGCAATCGTGGCAGACATCAGTGACTTTCTCGATCTTGGGCAATCCTTTAACTATCTGAGAGGAGGAAATTCTTAGTAAATATGAAGTGTCGCCATACCGTTGATGCCACAAACTGGAAAGTGACTCCTTAGTTAAAAAGCAAGAGAGTTTGTAGAGCTCTTTCTCTTCTACGCCTTGCAATGATGTCTTTGGTGTGAGGATCGATCACCTTAACTGAAGTGTTATCAAATAACACTTGTTTATCATGATCTCTCATGGCCTTGATAGATAGTAGGTTCATGCACAAGTTGGGAACAAATAAGATATTTGATAATTACTTGCACTCCCCTTGGGCATTGGTAATTTGCACTTTGCCTTTCCCTTCGATGGGTAGGCCCTTGTTGTTGCCTAGGTAAACTTCTCCGGTATGGTCTTCAATTTCTTGAAAGGAATCCTGATCCTTACACATGTGCGATGTCACACCACTATCAAAGATCCATTCCTGAGAAGAACTGGAAGTTACCAGAGCATTGACTTCTGTGGAAATGAACAAGTCTTCACTAGAGCAGTGAGACCTATATTGAGATGTTTTTTGAGGTTCTTGGAACTAGAATGCTTTGATATATGCTTCTTCTTATAGTAAAATTTTTCCAAGTGCCCTATTTTTCCATTGAAATTACAGCTAAATTTCTTTGATGAAGTGTTAGAGCCTTGCTTTGGTGTGTTGCTAGTATTATGACTAGCATGTTTACCCTTGTAGAAGGGTCCTTTAGCCTTCATGGTTGTTTCTTGGAAGGAAGCTGACTTTGCTTGTGAGTCGTGAAGGAGCAAAAGTCGACAGACTTCTTCCCAAGTTAGAACTTGACCTCTATTATACAGAGTGGTCAAAAATGTTTCATAGGAACTTGTTGAGCAATCTTATAGCCATATCTTTGCTCGAAATTTATTGTCCACAAAGTGCTAACTTGCATTGATAATCTTCAAATTGGGCGATCACTTTTGTGATGGTGTCTTGTGGACGTATAGTGAGATTGTGGAATTTTGCCTCTAGAGTATAAATATTAGAAGGTGTTTTATCCTCATATAAATTGGCTAGAATATCCCACACTTCTTTGGAAGTTTTACATGCAGTGATGTGACCCTTGGTCAGCTCATCACGTGTAAAGAGAAGTTGGCTTAATGCTCGCTTGTCCTTTACATTCCATATATTCCAAGTGCCTAGATCAATTTCCTTGTCAAGCTCTCGTTCAGTACCTTCGACTACCTCATACAATAGAATTGTATAAAGATACATCCTAATTGTATCCTTCCATAGGTTATAGTTAGTTCCATTTAAATTTTCATCCTTTGGCATGAAGATGGGTATAAACGAGGCTAAATATAATTTTTTTGGAGGACATGGCACTTGAAATCTTGGACATGGTCGCTAGCAAAATGAAGTTGCCACGCTTGCAAAAAGCTGAAGTCGAAATTTGTACAAAAAATTGAGTTGGGGTAGGGGTGGGGGGCTTAGATTAGCCCTACACTAGAACCAAAATTGAAGTAGGCACTTTGGAGGGGGATCATAGAATAGCCCTACACTTGCACCAATAATTTAGACGAGTTGACACAAGAGGAGGGCTTAGAGTAGCCCATTGTGCATCACGCTAGCCTTATAGTAGGCTTATACTGGAGGAGTTTGTGGCTGGTTTTAGAATAGCCTCCAACCCACAACTACACACACACAATACTTTCTTCTTATATTGCTTGATGTACAGTGATGGGCATTTAGTCACAAGTTATGGTGAGTTAAGCCCTTGTGAAAAATACAAATGAAGCCCAATCAAAGTGCCAAAGTTGGGATTGAAAGCCTTGAGAAAGTACAAAATAACCCGTTACTAAGGGAGAGCACAAAGAAAATCCTCAAAAGTTTGAGAAAAGTGAGGGTTGAACCCTAGGAAAATACAAAATGACCCCTTAGGTACAAGGGTTGGAGCCTTGGTTGTAGAATACAATAAGGAGTTGGGATTTGTGCAATAATTGGAGGATTATATGGAGAGAGAAGATGCCAAAGGGTCAAGCCAATATGGATTCCAAGTGATTGATCAAATTTAAGGTACAAAGCTAAGAAAAGTACAAAGTTGTTAATCAATGTGTGACCATAAATCAAATGGTACGCTCAGGATTTTAAATATAAAAAGGAGATTATCTGAGTTTAATCACGATGTGTGAACGAGTTTTGTTGAAAAAGAATCACATGTGAGCATGCTATTGGAGCCACGTAAGAATCTTGCTTGAGCCACAAGCTTTGTCAACTCCTCGTGTGAGAAGAGAGAAGTGTGTGGCAAGTGGTTCTTTAATAAACAAGAATAAGATGACGTAGCGACTAAATCAATGCATTTGTTCTCATGACTAAAATAGAAACTTTCTTTTTTTTTTTTTAGTCCCAGTTCGCTGGCCTAGTGGTTGGGCCTCTCGCCTCTTGAGGCGGGGGTGAGGGTTCAACCCCTAGCAGCAACATGTAAGGGACATCTAAACTTTGGAAAGCTGTTGTATGTGGCTGTTGGCCACCGTTTGTCCATCCCCGTAGTAGTTGTGACTGCCGTTTAACCCAGTCTTGTAAACCTCTATTCTTGTGGGATAAGGGGGGTCCCATGGGTAGTATGCCCTTCCTTGTACAGTTACAATTTCAAAGTTAAAGTCCGAGGGAGTAGGTCTCGGCCGAACCTCCATTAAAAAAAAAAAGTAGAAACTTTCTTAAAATCACTCGATATGCAAGAGCTAGATGGAGAGTGGGAGCATCGTGGCGGAGTGGCTTTGAATGTGCCTAGGGTTCTGGGTTTTTGGGGGCTTCGCCTTCTCTCCCCCCTTGGCGGGGAGGGTCTTCGCGTTCGTCTCTTGTCCCCCTCGCTGTGAGGGAGACCTGTCTTCTCTCTGCTCTTTCGGCTGGTGATTCCTGCGGAGTGTGCTGGTCATCGGGGTGCTGCCATGGCTCTGCACGAGGCGCTGCGTGATGGTTTGCTTGGCTCTAAGGTTGAAGGTACAAAACTGTGGCCTAAGTTCTATGCTTAATCCTGTATTCGAAGGCATTACTGGTTCTGCTTCTGCGTCGGGAGATAAGCTGAGACTCGAGGAAGGTGATGGTGCGCAGACAGAGAGTATCCCGATTACTCACCAACCTATGCAAGGGCTTGCGTCATATGCCAAGGTTCTGCAGAGTCAACAGCATGGTTATTACTCAATGTTTTCTAATCAGGAGACACCAGGTAATCTCTTTCCTCAATCTTTGTTCATTGATACCAAAGGAAAAGGTAAGATCATGGAGGGTAATGGGATAGGTTATTCCTCTCCTGACAAGGGGAGTGTGCATACCCTTGACATTGACCCGGAATCAAATGATCAGGATGATTGCACCCTGATCATTGAGAGTTCAGCGCTTAATAAGTGGAATGTGCACCTTGAAGATAAGGTCGTGATTGCTCATTGTCATGGACCTCGGCCAGCGCAGGAACTCCTTAAAAACTGGATGAGAGTGAATTGGGAAAGTAAAGGGCTTTTTGCCAAGCATGTTCAGTTCCTTCCTAAAAATTTCTTTCTCTTTTTTTTTGAAGATGTGAGTAGTGCTTTGCATGTCATAGCGGAGGGGCATTGGATTATAAGAAATACTCCTATCTCCTTTTATAAGTGGTACCCTGGCTTCAATCCTAGAAGCAACAAACCGACAAAAGTGCCAGTCTGGGTGGAATTTCCGGATTTTCCTGTGGAATTCTACCCATGGCTTGATAAACTTGGATCACTCATTGGGAAAGTTCTAGGCCAAAAACAAAAAAAAAGAGTTTAATCCCAAATGGGAACCCCAGCTGCTTATAGAGGTGGACATATCCAAAAATATTAAAACTGAGTTAGTAATTAAGAACTCTGAGGGGTTTAGGCTGCATGCTCAAAAAGTTTTTTACAGGAATCTACCAAATGCGTGTTTCAATTGCTATAAACAAGGTCATTTAATAAAGGATTGTCCTTTGCTTGGTAAAAATCAGACTAAAGAGAATGTTGGAGGGGAAGAGATCACCAATGCTGCTGCCCCTAATATTATGACTCCTCCCAAAGATGATCTAGGGTTCAAAAAGGTTCCTGTTAAACAAAGGAAAAAGAACCCTAATTCAGGGATCAGATCGGAAACGTTATACAAAGGTGTTTTCAATCCCTATCAGATTCTTGAAGGCTCCAAACGCTGACCATTTTCCCTCGACTACTGAAGTCCATGTGGAGAATAAGAATCAGGGAAGTAAAAAAGACATCCCGCTTAATTCAAATGCTAGGAATATGGAGAAGCTAAAGTCTCAGGTAAGTAAGTCTAACTTGGAACCTCACAAAGTCATTGAAGGGAGAGGGTCTGTTGGTATGGAGTCCGTATGCAGACCTAATGCGGGATCCACCCCTGTTGCGGTCTTGTCTGAAGAAGACTCCCTAAGTAACTGTGATGAAATGTTTATGGATCAAATTAACAAATTTGATGAGTTTACTACTGACCAGGTGGGTTCTGGTCCCTCCATAGATCAAGATGTGTATATGTCAAATGCCATGTCCCCTAACCCTAAAGGTAAAAACAAGACCAAAAGAAAGGACACGGTCAGGAATTCGGTTTCAGCAGTTAAGCCCGGTAAGAATCTTAAAAAGTAAGTTTTCTTCTTCCTTTCTTTCTTCCATGGATTGTATTAAGTTGATTTCTCTTAACACTAAGGGGCTCTCTGATCCTGTCAGGAGCAAGACCATTAACAACTGGTTCAAAGATTCTTCTCTTGTTCCTGACTTTATCTGTTTGCAGGAGCTGAAGGTTGGGGGATCCTCCCTTTTGTCGAATTTGAAAATTGTGTCGAACTCTTGCCATTGGGTTCATACGGATCATAGTGGTAAAGGTGGTGCAGCCATTGGGGTGGCTAATGGTGTGTGTCATTTGATTGAGGAGGTGCATAAGAGTAATACTAATCAATGGATTGTTGTTAAGTGTAAAGAGCCTTTCAACTTTACTGTTGTGTGTGTTTATGCTGCTAATCAGGCTTCTCAAAGGTCTAAATGCTGGGAAGAAATTGCTAAAATCAATGGTGATATTTTGTTGACAGGTGACTTCAACATGGTCACTAACCTTGGTGATAGGATTGGTAATAGTGAAATTGTTATCTCTGGGGGCACGAAGCAGTGTTGGTATAATCTGATTAACAAACACAACCTGCTGGATCTCTCTTTCAATACTGGTCACACTTGGAACAACAGAAATCATGTTAACTTTTTGTCTGCTAGATTGGACAGATTTTATATGCATGCTGGTAGGAGCCATAATTTGTGGAATTTTAATTGTGCTATTGATCATTCTTTGTTGTTATCTGATCATTCGCCTTTGATTGTGAATCTATTCAATAACAACCCCTCCTGTCGTGCTGGTTGGCCGCACATGGACTCCTCCCTGTTTAAGATCCCTATTGTGAAGGAAAAAGTCTCTAATATTCTTATTTCTCATTTCAATAAGGATAGGTCTCCCTTTGTGGCTTGGGAAGAAGCTGTTAGAGAAATTCAAAGTACTATTAAGTACTTTAAGAATAAAGCTAAAAAAATTAGGTATGAGAGAAGAATGATGATCTTGCAGGAGATGAATTTACTGGAGGCCTCTAAGCTTGATATGAATACCAAAAGGCTGAAAACCCTGGAGTTGCAGGAAAAAGTGAAGAAAGTTGATTACCTCCTTGCTAGAGGTGCCCTTGCCACGTCTCGGGAATTCTGGGCAGGTAAAGTGGACAAGCCTAATAAACACATGTTTGATCTTATGAGAAAGAAAAAAGCTAGGGACTTCATCCCCCTGCTCAAAGACAATAATGGTTTCCTGGCTTCTAATATGAAGGATAACCTTCAGGTTGCTCATAGGTTCTTTGCCAATGTATTCTCTCTGCCTCCCAAGAGAGGGGATGATGTGTGGAGTGCAAGAGCTGCCATTGCCCTTTGTAGGAAGAAAATGGTTCCTCAGGGAATGGACTCCCTCCTTGACATGCCCTTCTCTGAGGGTGAGGTGAGAGAATCCATTAGCAAATTGAAGCCTGGTAAATCTCCTGGTCATGATGGTCTTCCTTATGAGTTTTTTCAGGAGTTCAAGGATTTGTTGGTGCCCATAATTCTCAAGATCTGGCAAGAAGCTTCTAGAAGGGGGTCCCTTTCTCAGTTTATCAACACGGGGGTGATTAAGCTTTTACACAAAAGGGGTCCCAAAGATGATTTAAACAATTGGAGACCCATCTCCTGCCTGACTTCTCTGTACAAAATTTTTGCTTCCATCCTGGCCAGAAGGCTGAGTCCTTTAATGGATAGTATAATTCTTCCTGAGCAAAAAGGTTTTATTAAAGGGAGATTTATTCTGGACAACATTATCACCATTTGGGAAAGTCTTGAGTATTACCAAGAGCTTAATATTGACACCTACTTTTTCAAAATTGACTTTGATAAGGCTTATGACAGGATTGAATGGGATTTCATTCTTCAGTCTCTTCATGACATTGGTTTTGGCAAAAAGTTTATTAGATTTGTCAGTATTCTGTTTGGTAATGCTTTCTCTAAAGTTGCTATCAACGGATATCTTTCTAACTCTTTCAAGTTGTGCAGATCTATTAGACAAGGATGTCCCCTGGCCCCCCTTCTGTTTGCTATTGCTAGTGATGCTTTAGGCTAGCTTGTCAAGGATAGCTTCAGACAAGGGACCATCTCTGGTTTGGTCATTCCCCAAGCTCACTCTCCCCTTGGTCTGCAGATGTTTGCAGATGACACTAACATGTTGATGATTGCTGAAGAAAAGTCTGCTAGTCAATTCCTTAACTGTCTTGACCTTTTTTGTTTGGCTAGCGGTTCTGTGGTCAACCATCAGAAAATTGGTTTTTTTGCCACTGATAATAAGATTCCAACTTGTGTTGTGGCAGCAGGATGTGATATCATCAAGAAAGGGAGTATTTTCAGGCTTTTGGGCATTCCCATGGGCTTTGGCATATCTAATGAGCAAAGGTGGAATTGGATGCTTGATAAATTTAGGGCCAAAATTTTTAAGTGGTCTGATGTGCAGCAAAGTGTTTCTCAAAGATCTTTTGTTTTAAAGCATTATATCCTCCCTTCCCTGACTTATTTCTGTCCTGCTGGCAGCCTAGTAAAAAGCAACTTGGTCAGGCCATCTCCCTTGCTCGAAAATTTTTGTGGGGTGGTTCCAAAATTCCCAAAGTTGCCTGGGATATTTGCTGTATGAGAAAAGCTGAAGGTGGGCTTGGGCTCATATGTCCTTCCAGGATGGCCACCCAAATGGCTGCTAAGTGGATTTACAGATCTATCTCCTCTAATGACTTTTGGGCCTGTTTGATTAAGAGAAATGTTAATAAATTTAACATTAAGCATAATAAAAGTTGGGCCAACTGTTCTCTGTGGGATGTTATTACATCTCCTGTTGAATTTATGCCCAAGGGTAGTCAGCTTATTTGCACTTTTGGAAAGCTTGGATGGCTGTGAAGGCTAAGTATAATATTCCTATATGCTTTGCTAACAACCTAACATTTTTAGCTCAAGACTCCATTTGGTTTGGTTGGACTAATACTGTTCCCTCCCCTTCCCTTCCTATTAGATCGAATAAATGCAGAAAGAAAGGATTTGGACACTGGCAGGACTTGTTACATGCAGGTAATGTTATTAATGACTCTGCCATTTCTGATTTTGACGGCCTTTCTGTCCAATGTAAACAGGTTCTCTCAATTCAGAAGGACTTTTTGAAGAAAAAGTTGGAGAAGTACTTGTGGAGGAAGGAGATCTCCCTCCAAGACGTTGCCGGGGATATTCTTAATTCTTACAAAAAGAAAGGCAGAAGTATCAAAGAGATAACTGGGAAACTGAATAAGAAGTGGGATCTCCAATGGTCCCCCTTGCAGTGGAAGTACAGATTCCAGTGCACTTGGGCCTTTCCCCTCTCCAACAAGCAGTCCTGCCTGAACTGGCTCATTCTCCACAAAGGCATCTGGACAGGTAGTCTTGCTAGGAAGTATAAAATTGATGCTGGTAACTGCAAGCTTTGTGGCAAAGAAGAGAACTTGGAACACTTGTTCGTCAATTGCAAGTTTTCCTCCAGATTCTGGGTTGGAATCAGGTGTTTCTGTCAGAGCCAAGGTCTCAATACTCCTAGCTGCAAAGATATCCTGCTGGGTGAAGCTCGTGGTATGGACATCTTGCTGTGGCAGTTCATCAGAATCCACTCTTTGTGGTTCATCTGGAAGACCAGAAACAGTGCCATCTTCAATAGGAGTGGGAAGGACTACTTCTTCTCCTTTTTGTTGGGTTTGAAGAAAATTCTCAATCACTGTTTTTCCTCTAGTCGTGATTCCCAATCGGAAGACAAGAACCCCTTTGTAATTCTTAGGAACAACCACTATAATTTGTGGAAAATAAAACTCCTTCAGATGTACTCAAAACCTAGAGTTCAGATGATCACTCTCCTTGATGATTATGTTAATCTTGTTCTGCTATGAGACCTCCCATCATAATCGGGATACTGCTCACATGTACATGAATCGGACTTCCTCGTGAGTCTGATCTTTTGTTTGTATCTTTTTGCTCAGCATCAATTTTATACTTTCTGTTATTCTCAAAAAAAAAAAAAAAGAGCTGGACCACATAAGAGGTGGCATTAAAAACGTCGAACATTCGATACTGTGCTGAAAGACCTCTCTGTATTCTCTCGCTGGCTGAAGTGCGCTAAAACTAGACCTCGCTGGACGTGCTGGAACTGATGTGTGCCAAGAATAGAGGTTTCTGAGGTGCGCCGAAATTATAGCGTTGTTACAGCGCCAAGAATAGACCGGAGTGAGAGGTGAATTGTAGCCGCAACTCATATAATGCTCTATGTGAACAGTTCGCGAGCTGATGAATATGTGGTTATGGGTATACGAGCCTTACAACTGTGACATCACAGATGATATGAACACATTCCCGATTCTGGAGTCCTGGAAGATCTTTTGCATCCAATCACCAGGCGTGTGATGGTGTGGTCCTCGATTTTGCAAAGAGGCACAGTATTTTCTGAGCAGCAAGCAGAAGAAAGACCCACAGCCGCATACTTGGAACAACAGAAATCATAATAACTACCTGTCTCCTAGGTTGGACAGATTTTATATGCATGCTGGTAGGAGTCAAAATTTGTGGAATTTTAATTGTATTGCTGATCATTCTTTGTTGTTGTCTGATCATTCGCCTTTGATTGTGAATCTTTTCAATAACAACCCCTGCTATAGAGCAGGTTGGCCGCACATGGACTCCTCCCTTTTTAAGATCCCTATTGTGAAGGAAAAAGTTTCTAATATCCTTATCTCGCAATTCAATAAGGATAGGTCTCCCTTTGTGGCTTGGGAAGAAGCTGTTAGAGAAATTCAGATTATTATTAAGTACTTCAAGAATAAAGCTAAAAAAATAAGGTATGAGAGAAGGATGATGATCTTGCAGGAGATGAATTCGCTTGAGTCTTCTAAGCTTGATATGAATACCAAAAGAAGGAAGATTTTGGAGTTGCAGGAAAAAGTGAAGAAAGTGGATTACCTCCTTGCTAGAGGTGCCCTTGCCACGTCTAGGAATTTTTGGGCAGGAAAAGTGGACAAGCCTAATAAACACATGTTTGATCTTATGAGGAAGAAAAAAGCTAGGGACTTTATCCCCCTGCTCAAGGACAAAGATGGGCCACATCTAGGAATTTCTGGGCAGGAAAAGTGGACAAGCCTAATAAACACATGTTTGATCTTATGAGGAAGAAAAAAGCTAGGGACTTTATCCCCCTGCTCAAGGACAAAGATCTTTTGTTTTGAAGCACTTTATCCTCCCCTCCCTGACTTATTTTCTGTCCTGCTGGCAACCTAGTAAAAAGCAACTTGGTCAGGCCATCTCCCTAGCTCGAAAATTTTTATGGGGTGGTTCCAAAATTCCCAAAGTTGCCTGGGATATTTGCTGTATGAGGAAAGCTGAAGGTGGACTTGGTCTCATATGTCCTTCCAAGATGGCCACTCAAATGGCTGCCAAGTGGATTTACAAATCTATTTCCTCTAATGACTTTTGGGCCTGTTTGATTAAAAGAAATATTAACAATTTCAACATCAAGCATAATAAAAGCTGGGTCAACTGTTCTGTGTGGGATGTTCTTACATCTCCTGTTGAATTTGTGCCTAAGGGTAGTCAGCTTATTTGCAATTTTTGGAAAGCTTGGATGGTTGTTAAGGCTAAGTATATTATTCCTGTCTGCTTTGCTCACAACCTGTCCTTTTTAGTTCAAGACTCCATTTGGTTTGGATGGACTAATACTGATCTCTCCCTCCAAGACGTTGCCTGGGATATGCTTAGCTCTTACAAAAGGAACGACAGAAGTATCAAGGAGATCACTGGGAAGCTGAATAAGAAGTGGGGTCTTCAATGGTCCCACCTGCAGTGGAAGTATAGATTTCAGTGCACATGGGCCTTCCCCCTCTCCAACAAGCAATCCTGCCTGAACTGGCTCATTCTCCACAAAGGCATCTGGACAGGTAGTCATGCTAGGAAGTATAAAATTGATGCTGGATATTGCAAACTCTGTGGCAAAGAAGAGAACCTGGAGCACTTGTTCATTAATTGTAAATTCGCTTCCAGATACTGGGTTGGCATCAGGTGTTTCTGTCAGGGCCAAGGACTCAAAACTCCAAGTTGCAAAGATATCCTGTTAGGTGAATCTGGTGGTATGGACATCCTACTATGGCAGATCATCAGAATTCATTCTATGTGGTATATCTGGAAGACCAGAAACAGTGCCATCTTCAATAAAAGTGGGAAGGACTACTTCTTCTCCTATCTGTTGGGTTTGAGGAAAATATTCAATTTGTGTTTTTCCTCCTGTCGTGACTCCCAATCGGAAGACAAGAACCCCTTTGTAATTCTTAGAAACAACCACTGTAATACGTGGAAAATCAAGCTCCTTCGTATGTACTCAAAGCCCAGATTTGATTTGATCACTTCCCTTGATGATTATGTTAACTCTGTACTATTATGAGACCTGGAAAATCAAGCTCCTCCGTTTGTACTCAAAGCCTAGATTTGATATGATCACTGCCCTTGTTGATTATGTTAACTCTGAGCTTGTATGAAACCTCCCTTAATAGTCGGGATGTTGTTCTCATATATCTGATTTGGGCTCCCTCGTGGGCCTGATGTTAGTTTGTATCTTTTTTCAGCATCAATTTTATACTTTCTGTTTTTTATCAAAAAAAAAAAAAAGGACCCACAGCCGCATACCGAGAGACGTCTCTCTCTCTTTCTCTCTCTCTCTCTCTCTCTCTGTCTCTCTCTCTCTCTCTCTCTCTCTCTCTCTATATATATATATATATATATATATATATATATATATATATATATATATATATATATATATATATATATATGGCTTCAGCTACGCTCTGTTTCTCTGATCGAACGAACTCAGACACCCTCGATCATCACATAAGTCACGAACACATGGCTGGGAGGTGAATGGAACAGAAGCTGGTCTGTCCTTACAATGCTTTGTTTCTAAGTGAAGGCAAGCTTCAGCGGGCATGATTCTCCACTGTGTGTGTGAGCGTTGCCATCATTTTGTGGGAAATTGCATCATAGGCAGAAGGTGTTGATGGATTCGGCGCTGAACTACAGAGAGGAGGCTGGATAGGATTCGACCCTTTCACTGTCGGATAGAAGTGGTGTGTGCCTGAAGATACATCACAACAGAGATGGTTGTGATAGAGTGCTCATAGACAAGCTTTGTAGTACCTTGCAACCTTCCAAAGGTCGTCAGCTACCTCTTTCAGTCTAACGGCAGATATGCAATCACGATGCGATCCCCATGAATTTCTCTTGGTTGAATGTTGCAGAGCAATGCACTGAGCACTTGGTTCAATGTGATGGTTGGAGAACCATTTCTCGTGATGGCCTGCACAGCATGGATGCACGCGAATGCTTGGTCGTGTTTGCTTAATGAGCTCTCAAAGTAAGTAGCGCAGATATTTTAACATATACTACTTCGTAGACAATGGTAGAAAGGTGAGACAATGGCAAAAAGGTGCCATAGTGTGAAATGGCACGAACACTCTTGTAATGGTTCGATGGAGATGGGATACACACTAAGTGTCTCAGTTTGACATATACAGTAAGTGACAATTCTTTGACATGGATCCGCATGCACATAGAATTGTTTATCAGATAAAACATAAAAAAATGTTGGAGAGGGAGCTACACATAGCTTGCACTGTCCTACCGCAATGGTTGATGGCAGAAATGCGATTACAATAAATGATGGGTTAAATGATCAAGCATGGAAGTGATCCGAAATAATGTTTATAAACCGTCTAAATCTGTGAGATTAATAACAACTCTTCATTAGTATGTATGCTAAAGACTCCTTATACAGACGATAAAATGCTCAAATATAGCACCAAAATGAAAGAACAAGGGTGGGAGGGAGGGAAAAATGGGGGTAAAGGGTGGGAGGGAGGGAAAAATGGGGGTAAATTGATGAAGAAGAAAGGTGGGAGGGTGGGAACATGGGCAAAATGAGGCCCAAAAGAGCAAAATTGATGGCAAAGCCTCTCTCAATGAGGAGGAAGCAAAACCACCACCACTGAAACACCATCACCACCAAGATGACTACCAAACGCACCACCAAGACCTCCACCTAGTGCTTTGATACCATGTAGAGAGTACATGTGCAGAAGCAAAATGAAAAGAAGAGTATACTCACAAAAGAAAGAGTGTGAGAGACTCAAAGTGAGTAGACCAAAAAAGGGGTAAACTCACATATTGGATTAGAAATGAGTTTGCCAAGAGCATGGAGTAGGCTCTTCAAGCTTCTAACGAAATACAAATGGGGGGAGAGGCCCTCCTTATATATATATGGGAGAGGTCTCCAAAGTACATCTCATGTGGGATAATTTCCCTCAAAGGAGACTGAATACAATGGTAGAAGCAAATGGCAAGGTACCCAAATACAAAAGAGATACAATATAAAATGGAAATAAATTGGAAATGGAGTGCCTCCTAGATACAAAATGGAGATGCACTCATGCGGATACAAATGTAGATGATGTAGGAGCAATCATGTCGTCAATACATTCAGCCATAAATGCATTAAAATCAAAAGACATATATTCCCCCCTCGATCACAATGGAGAGTGCCCATTTTACATGCTGACATATTTTTTGCCAAAACTAGAAACTGTTTGAAGCACAGAAACACTTTGGACTTTGCTTTCAATGGATATACCCTTGCATGCCTAGAAAAATCATCAATGAAAGTCATGAAGTAAAGATAGTTTCCAAAATAGGATGTCTGCATAGGACCACATATATCACTGTGAACAAGCTGCAATTTTTAAGTAGCTCAAACTGAACCATCTTTTGGGAACAAGGAACACTACATTTTGCCTAAAATATAGCCTTCATAGACATGTTTACTAGGTGCCTCAAGTTTGGGCACAGAGGAAACCATTTCAGATTTCTATAGGCTCAGATGACCAAAGCGTGCATGCCAAAGCTTTGTATCTGACATGACCTGAGAATCATGTACTGCACATGCTGAATCATTCATCGATTTTTCAAAGTTTATGAGCTTATACGTCCCACGACATAAAATTCCAAAAGCAATAATGACGTTGCCATTTGACAGATCATGAACTACATATCTATCATCAATAAATTTCACAACCAAGCCAATCTTGGCTAAAGTTGGAACTGATAACAGATTTTTCTTGATTCCAAGCACAAATAAAGCATCTGACAATGTAAAAGAACTACCATCAATAATAGTCAGAATGATCTTACCAACTTCCATGATAGGATAAGATGAGTTGGTGCATATGATAGTCTTCCCTCTAGAGGCAGTGTAATAAAGTAAGTCTATGATCTAGGGATCCGGCCGGTTCAGACAGATCTGAAATCGGACACCGTTTGGTCATCAATGTGTATGACCAAAGATCTCGAGTTTAGACTTACTAGGAGGTCTTGTGCTCTTGTGAATAAGTAATCCACTTAGCTTAGTGGTTAAGTCTCAAGGATGTGAAGGAGGAGGTCTTGGGTTCAATCCCGATGGGAGACATGGGGAGAGTATTTTGCCCAAAGAGATCTAGAGCCTTTTAGAAGCATCCACTTGAATTAACTTGAGTTGACTGAGACACTTGGCGCACATGCAGTTACATGGCCGACACATGGTTGACTAATATCCACCTGCCCAAGAAGGCAGTCCCCTGAGGAGAGCTATATATTGAGGCATTTGGTTAGGAGGAGAGTCATCTCTTTAGCATGTGGTGGTTGTAATAGTCGTTTTCTTGCATTGGTATCAGAGCTCAAGGTTGATCTCCCATGGTGACCTTGATAGGCTCATCATCATCATCTTCATAAGCTTCCATGATGATCTTGGAATAAGCTTCATCACCATTTTCGTCACTAGCTTCATTATCATCTTCGTGGATTGTTGCTCGCGGGTGCCATGGCAGAGACGAATGCCGTATGCAAGTGTATAAAGTTCGAGAGAGCCAATAAAAGGGAGGATATCTCAACTATGGTGCGCCAGTGAGACTTGATGTCACGACGTTTGCAACTGGGGTTTCTCTTGTAACCATGAAAGCAACGGACGATCTGCATGGTCAGTTTCTGCGCAATTTATACTAAAGCTATTCTTTGGAGCCGCTGTGTCTAAAAAGCTCAGTCGATCGTGAGCTCTCCTTCCCCGTGAATCGCCTACTATGGCAGGAAGCTCCGAATGAATTCGCAGCCAAACTTTAGGTTGAGGTACCTCCTCACAGAGACAGAGAATCCACGGGCATGCATGGAACTCTCTTTTTGGTGGCTGGGAATTGAACTTTCGATGTCAAGCAGATGACATAATTGTTAGAAGAAAATAGAAAGCTACGATTTGCGATGCTTATTGTCTGTGCAAGTCATCAGAGTTTCATCCCGATTCCCGTATCACTTTTGGCGGCGATTGCAAGTAGCAGGCAAAAAAACGTTTTGTTCTGACTGCCATCAGCTACGGGAATCGATCTAGTGACCTTCACACTAAACAGGCTTTACTGCAGCCAGTATAGCACCGCAGGACGTTCAATTATTATTGCTGCATATACAAAATGACATTATCAGATTCTGACTGCCATCAGCTATCGATATCGAGCTCACGACCTTCTACTACATAGAGCTTTCACATATCCATCCCAAGGGGCGCTCGTATGAGGTGATTTATAAGTTGTTTATCTTTATAATACCTCTCTGAGCGCTGTAGAAGCTCGTATTTTAGAAGCAAAAGGTGACGCTGCTATAAGCAATATATCAGCTGGGTTACGCACGTTATTAATCATCATTTTCTATTGATAAACTGGTGAGATTAATCTTAGCAGGCAGTCAAACACCAGATGTGAAATAATACCTCTCCGAGCGCTGTAGAAGCTTTATAATACCTCTCTGAGCGCTGCAGAAGCTTTTAGACATCAGCCACGAATCTACAGCGCCAAGTCTACTGTATCAATTTTTAGACGAGTTCAAGCTTGCCAAAGTGTTGCAGAGCTTGTGTACTAGCAAAAGAAAAGTCAGTGAGCTTCAGAAGATCGCGTACCGGAGTCGAACCCGCGTCTGTCCGCTGGCATGAAGCTATTCCACCTCTAGAGCGCCAGTGCTATCGACATATGAAGTGTTTTTAGCAATACTAAAACTGATGCTGAAGACAACCAAAAGGCTATGGATTTTCAAAGTGCTGCAACCCAGACTTGACCCCCCGACGATAGACAGGAGCAGCTTCGCTATCCGTGCCACCCAGTCGTGGTTTAAATTAAGTGATGTTATTTATAATAGTTTTATATGAGACGTTCTAGATGCTTATAGAGCACGCACAAAAAAGAAAAGTACTCGCTCGGTGGCCTTCGGGATTCGTTCAGGTTAATTCAGAGGCTATCACTGAGGCTATCACTGTAAGTAATACGCCCGATGGGTAGAGACTCATGCTTAAGCAGACATAAAAAAGTGAGTCTCTGATAGGAATAGAACACATGACGTTCATCACCATGATGCTATACTAACCATAGCGGCCTCAACTTTGATGGAATGCATGCTTCAAATTTATAAAATCATGAAAATAAAAGCATGCAGATGAATCTTAGATATCGACGCTTACATATGAGGAGCTTACCGACGCTTCATATACCGACGGTCACAGTCGACGTCGGTATAGGCCTCGGAAAATCTCACTAAGAGATACCGACGGTCAAATGACCGTCGGTATGACCGTTTTAAACGGATCGTCGGTGTGGCCCGCAGCCGCCGGTATGTGCGCCGGTATAGGCATCGGTATAAGCGTCGGTATGAGCGTCGGTAATTTACTGGGAACTACCGGCGCATATACCGACGCCCGTACCGGCGCCTATACCGGCGGCGAGTTTTAAACATACCGCGAACCCAAGAGCAAAACTTCACATTTTTGCGCGTGTTTGAGTACTTCTGGTCTTCTATCGAACTTGCGCGCGCGAACCGAATTGCGACCTGCATTGTTTTGTGCACACACATACACGGATCTCTCTCTACACATACACACTCTCTCTCGAGTTAGATCTCACATCTTAGTAAGTGCTGCGCGTACTGTTAGCATTTGTGTTTCTCTATGCTTTAGGGTTTATAATTTCTCTTTTCTTTGATTTTGCAGAAGTTCTTTGGCATCGATTGTTTGGAATTGGACGATAGGCAACCTACATTACGCTTTGACGACAACGATTCAAAAGAGGGACATACTTGTAAGTGATTCTTTTATTCTCTATTGAGAGAGAGAGAGAGATAGAAAGAGAGAGAGAGAGAGAGAGAGAGAGAGAGAGAGAGAGAAAGAAAGAGAGAGAAAAGAGAAAGGAAGATAGAGAGAAGAGAAAGGAAGATAGAGATAGGAAAATAGAGCATACATACACACACACATACACACATTTACACATTTACACATGCATACATACACACATACATATACACATATGCATACATGCACACATACATATACACACATGCATGCTTACATACACACACCTATACACACATGCATGCTTACATACACACACACACATATACACACATGCATGCATACACACACATAAATTTACACACATGCATACATACACACACATGCATATACACACATACATACATACACATATATACACGTATGCATACATACACATACGCACACACATATACACACATACATACACACATGCATATATACACACATATACACATATGCATGCATACATACACACACATATACACACATGCATGCATACACACATATATACACACATGCATACATACACACATATACACACATGCATGTATACATACACACACATGTATACACATGCATATACATACACACACATACACATACATGCATGCATACATACACACACATGCATGCCTGCATATACATACATACACATACACACACATGTATACACATGCATATATACACACACACACATGTACACATGCATACATACACACACATATATACACACATGCATACATACACACATATAATCCTATTTTTATTTTGAAGTTTTTTTTTACATCAAATATATAAAAATAGGATTAGGGTTTTTACGCTATTCATACATACATACACATACACATAATATATATATATATATATATATATATATATATATATATACACATGTATACAGAAATATACATATTTTAGGTATAGATATTTAAGATTAGGGTTTTAGGGTTTAGTATTTCAGATTTAAGTCTAAGTCTTTGTGATTAGGGTTTTAGGGTTTTAATATGTAGATAACATATATACACAAACACACATATCCATATAATACATACATACATGTAGATACACATGCATACAAAAATATACATATTTTAGATTTAAATCTTTAAGATTAGGGTTTTAGGGTTTTAACACCTACATAACATATATGCACACATACACATGCACATATAATACATATATACATGCATATACACATGTATACAGAAATATACGTATTTTAGGTCTAGATATTTAAGATTAGGGTTTTAGGGTTTAGTATTTCAGATTTAAGTCTAAGTCTTTCTGATTAGGGCTTTAGGGTTTTAATACATAGATAACATATATACACAAACACACATATACATACAATACATACATACATGTAGATACACATGCATACAAAAATATACATATTTTAGATTTAAATCTTTTAGATTAGGGTTTTAGGGTTTAACACCTACATAACATAAATGCACACATACACATGCACATATAATACATATATACATGCATATACACATGTATATAGAAATATACGTATTTTAGGTCTAGATATTTAAGATTAGGGTTTTAGGATTTAGTATTTCAGATTTAAGTCTAAGTCTTTCTGATTTGGGTTTTAGGGTTTTAATACGTAGATAACATATATACACAAACGCACATATACATATAATGCATACATACATGTAGATACACATGCATACAAAAATATACATATTTTAGATTTAAATCTTTAAGATTGGGATTTTAGGATTTTAACACCTACATAACATATATGCACACATACACATGCACATATAATACATATATACATGCATATACACATGTATACAGAAATATACGTATTTTAGGTCTAGATATTTAAGATTAGGGTTTTATGGTTTAGTATTTCAGATTTAAGTCTAAGTCTTTCTGATTAGGGTTTTAGGGTTTTAATACGTAGATAACATATATCCACAAACACACATATACATATAATACATACATACATGTAGATACACATGCATACAAAAATATACATATTTTAGATTTAAATCTTTAAGATTAGGGTTTTAGGGTTTTAACACCTACATAACATATATGCACACATACACATGCACATATAATACATATATACATGTATATACACATGTATACAGAAATATACATATTTTAGCTCTAGATATTTAAGATTAGGGTTTTAGGGTTTAGTATTTCAGATTTAAGTCTAAGTCTTTCTGATTAGGGTTTTAGGGTTTTAATATGTAGATAACATATATACACAAACACACATATACATATAATACATACATGCATGTAGATACACATGCATACAAAAATATGTATATTTTAGATTTAAATCATTAAGATTAGGGTTTTAGGGTTTTAACACCTACATAACATATATGCACACATACACATGCACATATAATACATATATACATGCATATACACATGTATACAGAAATATACGTATTTTAGGTCTAGATATTTAAGATTAGGGTTTTAGGGTTTAGTATTTCAGATTTAAGTCTAAGTCTTTCTTATTAAGGTTTTAGGGTTTTAATATGTAGATAACATATATACACAAACACACATATACATATAATACATACATACATGTAGATACACATGCATACAAAAATATACATATTTTAGATTTAAATCTTTAAGATTAGGATTTTAGGGTTTTAACACCTACATAACATATATGCACACATACACATGCACATATAATACATATATGCATGTATATACACATGTATACAGAAATATACATAATTTAGCTCTAGATATTTAAGATTAGGGTTTTAGGGTTTAGTATTTCAGATCTAGAATTTTAAGATTAGGGTTTTAATTAAATATATATAATTAAATATATAAAATTAAATATATAAAAATAGGATTACGTAAGCAAAAAAAAACTGAATATATAAAATATATATATATATATATAAAATAAGATAATTATATACATAAATAAATATAAAAAGAACTAGTGTTTTAAATAATTTAATTAAATATTTATAATTAAATATATAAACTTAAATATATAAAAATAGGATTACGTAAGGAAAAAAAATCTAAATATATAAATAAATATATATATATAATAAGATAATTATATCATAAATAAATATAAAAAGAGCTAGTGTTTTAAATAATTTAATTAAATATTTATAATTAAATATATAAAATTAAATATATAAAAATAGGATTAGATAAGAAAAAAATTTGAATATATAAATAAATACATATATAAAATAGGATAATTATATACATAAATAAATATAAAAAGAACTAGTCTTTTAAATTATTTAATTAAATATATATAATTAAATATAATTAAGTAAGGAAAAAATCTGAATATATAAATAAATATATATATAAGGTAGGATAATTATATAGATAATAAAATATGATAAGAACTAGTATTTTAAATAAATAAATAAAATATATATGATTAAATATACAAAAATAGGTTTAAATTTAATCATTTTAAATAGAGTGAATATATATACAATACACAAACACACATACTTATATACCTATCTATATTCACATATATATACATATACACATATATATACACATGCATACATATATATACATGTTTTAGTTCTAGGTCATTTGGATTAGGGTTTTAGGGTTTTTTTAGGTATTTAAGTATTTAGGTCTTTAAGAGTTAGATTTTTAGGTTTAATAAAAAAACAAATGTTCTAAAATGTTCTAAAATGTCCATATTGTAGCAGATGGCTTCTTTGGATCCTGAAGAGAGAATGGCATGTCCTTGCACACAGTGCAAGTATCAAATTTATCGAAAACGATAGATTTGTACTGCACATGTTAGAGAGTATGGATCCTTTGATAGGATTCGACTGGAAAACCTACGCTATCATTCGCATGGTCCCCCAGGTGAGCAGATGGACCTAAACGATATTGCACCGGTAACCTCTCGTGGATAAAAGAGAGGAAAAAAGGACTTAGACGTAGAAGCAAGCACTAATAATATTACACAGAATGAACATATGGAAGAGATGCTTGAAGCATTTTATGAGATGGACGAAGATCATGATGGTGAAGAAGGTGTCGAGAGTTTCATGGACACAACAGAAATTCCACGATCAGAAGTTGATGAAGAATATGAAAACATGCGAAGATTAGCTCGTTTACCACTTTACAATGGAGCAAAGATATCTGTACTACGTGCTTCACTCGCGATGCTCAATCTGCAATCCATTTATGGATGGTCAGATAGTAGTATCACTAAATTGTTTAGGTAAGTGGAGAACAAATTGGCTTTCATTGTTGTATCACAATAACTTCATTTACTAATATCATTTTAATTGCTTATTGCAGGCTTCTTAAAGATCAAATTTTGCCAGAGGGCAATGACATGCCTTCAACACGTGGAGATGCAAAAAAACTTTTACAGTCCATTGGAATGGATTATACTAAAATTCATGCTTGTCCGAATGATTGCATTCTCTTTCGGAATGAGTATGAGCATCTCCACGTATGTCCAAAGTGTGGAGCAAATAGATTTAGAGAAGACGTTATAGGCGAAGCAATCCCTGCAAAGGTTCTTCGCCACTTTCCTATCATTCCACGAATTAAGAACATGTTTAGATGCAAATCTATAGCTGAGTTAATGTCATGGCATACAAAGAGCAGGTCTACAGATAATGTAATGCGAGTGCCAGCTGACTCTAATGCTTGGAAGCACATAGATAGTAAGTGGCCAGAGTTTGCTAGTGAGCCTCGGTCCATACGTCTAGGCCTAGCTATGGATGGAGTGAATCCATTTGGATTACGTAGTTCTTCATGGAGTACATGGCCTGTATGTTTGATCAATTATAATATCCCACCATGTTGGCCACAAAGAAAGATAATTTATTATTAGATCTTATTGTACTAGGTAAGTATAAGGTAAAAAACATGGATATATATCTTGCACCACTTGTGGAAGAATCTCTTGTATTCATAACTGAGTTTCTACGTATATCGGATCCCGAAATGCCTCGCTTATGGAGCGATGATGAAGATTTTCATCTCATAGGCGATGAACCACAAGGTAAAGGATTGCAAAGAAAAATGGATGCAGCTTTCAGAGAGAAGGCAATGAAGTTTTGCATAGTTAACTCTGAGCCTATGCAAAAGTGGTTAGAAAGGTATGAACTTGCCAAGGAAACTAACGCAAAGGAAAGAGCTCAGTTTCGAAGAAATCGTTCCACTTGATTTTTTCCTCTTCCAAAAAATCTTCGACCTCTCCCACCTTTTACAACAAGCAGATGGCTAGATGCAGCGGTTTCACAAGCAAAGGCAGCGGGTGAAGATATCTCTGAAGAAGAAGAAGAACTCGCAAAAGGATGTGATTGGAAGTATATTAAATACGATGCACTATGGTCTCATGGACGACACTTTCAAATCGCACGAATCGATCAAAACCGGTCTACTTTTGATAGTGGAGTGATGGTGAATTTTTTGCAAAAAAGTAGAGCGAGTGCAAGAGATGATAATGCTCTAGAAGGCGAGTTAGATTATTGTGGTGTGATTCAAGAAATCTTAAAACTATCTTTCAGAAAGTTTGATTACTTTGTTTTTGACGTGAAATGGTTCAAAGTAGTCACCTCTGGAAGAAACGCAACAGTGAGACGAGATAAGAGCGGTTTGCTTCAAGTCGACTCCACAAGATTATGGACAGATGAAAGGGATACATTTGTACTTCTCGAACACTGTGATCAAGTTGTTTTTATACCAGATTCAAAAGACCCAGAGTGGCTATTTGTTTTACAAGTCGCTCCACATAGTAGACCAATTTTTGAAAATATAGATGTAGAAGAAAGTCCATCTCTAGTGGACTCAGAGATTCATTCGATAGTTGAGGAGGAAGAGATCATTGTTCGAGAAGAAGAGGTCATTGAAGAAGAGGTCATTGTTCGAGAAGACGAAGCAATAGACAATGATCAGGAGGAAACCAACATAGCAAGCGATTTAGAAGCCATCAATATAGAGATAGATATTCTCGGTGCATCGGATCTTCAAGAGGATGCTAGAATAGAGGACTTTTGAATAAAACACTTGTACGTACTAATTTTTGGTTTTTTTTTCCCTATATTATTTTTCTTATCGCATGCTAATTATTTGAGTTCTTTTATTACGAAGCATGATGGGAGACAGTCCTCCAGACACTCCACATTCCATGACAGAGGAGCAGTTTTTGGAGTTCATCTCTCAGGCTCCTCCTGCGTATATGGCCGCTGCATCATAGTATTGGATCGCTCGTGGTAGCACTCCTCCCGGCCTCACTCCTGGCGGCCTTACTCCTGCCGGCCTCACTCCCGCTGGCCTCACTCCCACCGGTGTCACCCCCACCGGTGTCACTCCTACCGGTGTCACTCCTGCGGGTGGTGCTACTCCCATAGGAGGTATGTCTCATAGCTTTGTGACTCCACCACGACCATCTTTGCAGCCATCTCCTACTGGGTCTACTAGTAGACATGTGCGTTCGACACCTCAGCGTGATATAGGGTCTGGCCCATCTCGTAGATCGAGGTCACGCTCTGGAGCAGGAGGTTCTAGGAGTGGATCTACAGGTAGGTCTGGAGGCGGAGGAGGCGGTTGTTATGGAGGCAGTGCGACGGACGTTGTGTCACCCACTTCTACTCCTAGGACGAGTACCTCAGATGTAGGTACGCCACGCAGTACACCACGCAGTACACCACGTACACCTTGGGGTGCTCATGACCATGATGACTCCAAGGTGTATAGTATCCGAGATGGAGCTCCGGTGATGGATGCGGCTGGCAAAGCAATGCGTGCACGCATATGACAGCTTTGCTCCATCCAGTTTGGACACTCCATCATATGCTGAAATGGAGTGAACAGGATAAAGATCGGAAGAATTATATCACACAAACGATTTACCAAGAGTTCCGACCAGTCGATGGACAGTTGATTGTCAGTTTAGAGTGGATTCTGCACACTGCACGTGAGGTCATGTCGCATCGACGATCCGAGGCTCGTGATGCATTCAGAGAAGGCTTACCAAAGCCTGTATGGTTAGATGTTGAGGAGTGGACATGAGTCGTGACGAGCAGCAGCAAACTCTTGATCGATATCGCCAGCAGCGAAATGCCGCAGCCACACGTCTAGACACGATTGGACCGTCACATTTGGGCAGCGGCGGATATGACACGATGCGTCATGAGTTTGTAAGTACCATTTCATTTATTGAATTTATTTGTGTTAAATTTCTCATATATGTTTCTCTAATCTTTTTATATTTGTTTGAGGAGCTGACAATGGATCGTCCTCCAACACGAACGAAGGATTCTTACGGATATAGTCATAGGTTGACTGCACTATTGCAGGACTTGGAGGGACGTGGTGCGGTAGTTTCATGGAGCATTTGCGATGAGGTAATTAATTTATAAACTTGGTTTTTACTTGTTGTTTGTAATTTTCATGTGAATTTATCTCATTCCATTAATGTTCTTTGTTGCAGGACTGTTGATATGGAACGTTCTTTGCATGCGTATGGCAGTGGAAGACCAATATTTTGTATTTGATTTCCATATGGAAATACATTGCTTTGCCACATTTTGTAAAAGCGTCATATATGACAGTGGTTTGCCACACTCTTGTACATGCTTCATTATTGAAATATACAACTTCTTTTGTACATGGTTCATTGTTCATTCTGATTATCTCTTTTGTGTACAATATTTCATGAAATCATATTTCGGTTGTCATTAGAGTACACATCACATGTACTCGGTTTTTTTTGGGCAGAGTGTATTGTCTTTTGTTAAGCAACATCATGGTAATGTTGTTGTAGCAAAAGACAAAACACTCTGCCCAAAAAAAAATTTGCAGGTATGGTCGTCGGTATACGCGACGGTACTCCCAGTAGTGTCATCGGAATAACCGTCGGTACACCCAGGAGGCGACGCAGCAGAAGCCGATTACCGACGCATGTACCGACGTTTATACCGATGCATATACCGACGCCTATACCGATGTATATACCGACGCCTATACCGACTCTTTGGTACCGACGCGCAAACCAACCTTTACACCGGCATCGCGGCAAATAAAGCCACGTTCATTTTCCTCGGTAAAAAACTCGGTATACCATCGATCTATTGTAGTGTATTATGAACACTACTAGTTCATCTCTGACTGTACTAAACTGAACTGAACTCAACTCAACTCATGAGTCTCATCCTTGTTCAATCTGTAAATCCCTCATCCTTGTTCAATCTGTAAATCCCTCATACCTCTTTCCTTCAGAATCTGGTATAAACATATATGTGCGCACCTCTGAAACATACCTCTCTGAAATATCAAGCTTCTCTTCAATAGAATTATGGAACCTTCTCCTGAACAGGAATACCTAACAGGAACTTTCTCCAGACATTCTCCTTCTTCCTTCTTCTTTCAAAGGTGGAACATAAAGAGAACCTGACAAAGGAAATATAGGAATACCTGTAGGTATGACTCTGTATTCTTTTACATATGGCTGAAAATAAGTCTTCATGTTTCATCACCCCCCTGGATGACTTAACACTAGTATCCAGTATTCTTGAAAGTATATCAGACTTTATGAGATCTTGGATATCCTTCTACTTTCAATAAATCTGATCTTCAGTGATTTAGCATTGCTTCCTTAACATCAATACTTGTGTCTTGAGACAAAATATCTGAACCCTTTTATTAGCACTGCAGATGCTAATGGCTTTAAATGTTTACTTTTCAGCTTTCCAAAATCTAGAATAAGGTTAGCTGATCTATATAACAAAAACCTTTCTGAAAGCATTTAGGATTCATAATCTTCTGCAACATAACAAGTATCTTCTTCTATTTTTCTGCAAATCCTTCCCAAGAATCTGCAACTCCTACTTGAGGCATAAGTGGAGAAACTTTTCATCTTCAGAACTCTAAAAGCTGCAAGTTGATACTTCATCTCTTCATATTCTACCCGGGTGAAATGTGATAGTACCTGCTTGACTTTCTTTTGGCTAACTCCACTTCTCAATCAAGTGATAGGATCTGATGGAGCACCTTTTTGAATACAAGAATGTATCCAAAAAACAAGACAATCATAGAAAGTAGATTCTTCAACTGACTCGTATATCAACAAATCTAAATTTTCTAAAGTTTTTTGAAAATACTGAATACGAGGTAACTTTTTCAAACATAAAACCTCAACCCAAGTCTTCAACATCTGCTCTAAAATTTTACCTCAAGAGTTAGATAAAGAAGAAATATACTTCTCTGCAACTTGTCATATACCAAGTAGCTCTGTATTGACACTTAAGAATTCTTTGAGGGAACATATAAACTGCCTGCTTAAAATCTTCAGCTTATATATAACTCATACATATGAGTCAAAATATACAAGTTGTCTTCAAAATCTGCTGCTTTTCTTTCTCTCAATGCAATTCTTTGTCAAATCTACTAAATCATGACCAAGTATCATGCGAAATAAGAAACTGCTTCTTCTTTAAACTATCTTCACACAAGATGTTCTCGTAGACTTGTCTTTGGATGTAGAGGATAAATTAGGAAAAGTATATGGAAAATATGAGAAAAGGTATATAGATGACTTGCCCCATGTGCTAAAAGCACTACCTCTAATGAGGTACCAAGCTCCATAGCTTGTTGTTGAACTAGGTGATGGAAAAGCACTACCTCTAATGATGGCTTCTTATATAGTTTTAAGTGTATCTTGAAAAGCACTCCTCCAAAAGCATAATAAAGCACTCCCAAAAATAATACGATCGCTATCAACTTTAAAAGCAAGAAAAAAACACACGCGCTCGTCCGTCGCTATTTTCCAAAAGTTAAAAAAACTTCTTCACGTTACTCAGCTGCATCTGTTGGGATCAAACCCGCATGATTGGGATGGGAGGCAATTGACGTAGCCACGCGCCCAGTGCCGTTTTCTTGTACAAGGATGGAGATTAAACTCTACACATATTGAAACAACTTGAGCAAGTTTGACCAATGAGACATTGAATCAATGTTTTTTCAACATATCGTACTTGTTGCAGAAAAATAGAAGAAGATACTTTCTTTGCATCAAATTGCTATGCAAGGGCTATCTCTAGTCTTTGTGATTAGAATTAGGCTATTTTGTTTGATGAAACATAGAATTTCAAAAATTGGAAGGCTGTTGTGCAATTAAAGTTATATGAAGATTGATACTTGGTCTATGTGATTTGTCTCTAGGCAAAAAGACCATTCCCACTAAATGGGTGTACAAGCTGAAATGTAAACCTAATGGAACAATTGACAAGTATAAGGCTAGGTTTGTTTCCAAACGTTATGTTAAAGAGAGAGGCATCGACTTCGATGAGACCTTTGCTCCCACATGTTGAATGACCACTCTTCCTAACATTTGTGCACTTGGAGCTCATCATGGTTGGAATCTACAATAGTTTGATATTAAAGCTGCATTTCTTAATGGTGACTTATATGAAGAAATGTGTGTATTTGGCCCTACGGTTTTGTGCAGAAAGAGCATGAAAAAAAGTATACAAGTTGAAAAGGCACTATATGCTTTAAGGCAAGCACCACGTGATTGGTAGGAAAAGATACATGCCTATTTGATTGCACATGGTTTTGAGAATAGTCCAACTAAGAGTACCTCATATGTTCAACATGCAGATGATGTACTTCTGATCATTCTTATATATATTCATGGCATGCTGCTCATTGGTCCTAATGAGAAGCATAATCCAAATTTAAGGTTGATTTGCATGCCTCTTTTGAGATGTCAGGTTTGGGGCATTTGCATCATTATTTGGGCATTCAGTTTATGCAAGTTGGTGCATTATTGCAGCATTTTGGCCTTGAAGATTGTAGACATATTTCTATTCCAATGGAAACATGTCGAAGGTTGAGTTTTCATGATGTTCTAGATGCATTTAATGTTGTTCTCTATCAGCAGACCGTTGGATCCTTGATTTACTTGTGCATAATGTGGCTTGATATCGAGTTTGTTGTCTCTTAGATGAGCATGTTTATGCATTGTCCATGTGTCCAGAATTGGCAGATGGTTAAGCACATATTTTGCTGCTTGAGTGGTACCTCACTACTTGGATTGTTTTATCCCAAGGGGGGATCATTACTACCTGATTTACATGCTTTGTTTTACTCATCGTGGGCTAGTTTCTATGACACTTTTGTTTCCACCAGTGGTTTTTTCCTCATGCTTGGTAAATCATACATATCCTGGTTGAGCAAGAAGCAACCTATTGTGGCCACTTCTAGTTATGAGGTTGAGTATAGGGGAACTTTCACAGCGACTATTGAGTGTGTGTGGCTCAGATGCCTTTTGAATGATTTGGGTGTTGGTTACTCTTTTGCCACCACCATCTTCACTAACAGCTAGAGCACATTAGCAATTGTGAGGAACCCTATGTTCCATACTCATACAAATCACATTGAGGTGCACTATCATTATGTCAGGGAGAGGTTCTCTACTAGAGAGATCAGTTTGGCTTATGTGCCCACATAGGATAATGTTGTAGACCTTTTTACAAAGGCTCTGCCTAGGAAGAAGTTTGAAGCTTTTTGCAAAGCTTTGAGATTGGTCCTTTTGTAGATTGATCTCTTTCCACATAGTTTGGCACTTCCTTATATATGAATGCTAGGTCTGTGTTCATCACATTCTTCCTAAGGGATTTGTTGATATATTTTGGTAGTGATGTGTGCGAACACACTTAGGACCATTGGGGTCCTTTTTGGCTCTTTACAAGGGTTTTTACCCTAGCTTGTACATAGGAATATAACCCTAATTGGTCACTTATCTTTGCATGCTCACTTGGTAACACATTCTTTATTATTATGTTGTGCTCCAAGATTCTTCTTCTTCTGCTTCCTTGTGTTGTTTTTTTGCTTCTAAAGAACTCAAAATCCAATATTCTCAGCCCTTATATGAAGAAGTGTAAGTATTTTAGCCATGTAGTTTTATGCAAAAAGGGCATGAAAACAAAGTGTGCAGGTTGAAAAAGGCATTATATGGTTTGAAGCAAGCACCACATGCTTGGTATGATAGGATACATGCCTACTTGATTGCACATGGTTTTGATAATAGTCCAATTGAGAGCACCTTATATGTTAAGCATGCAGATGATGTACTTTTGGTTATTTTTGTATATGTTGATGACATACTCCTCACTAATCCCAATGGGAAGCATACTGCTGAATTTAAGGCTGATTTGCATGCCTCTTTTGAGATGTTAGATTTGGGGCATTTTCATCATTATTTGGGCATTCAATTTATGCAAATTGACAGAGGAATATCTTTGTGTCAAACAAAATATATTGACACATTATTGCACCATTGTGGCCTTGAAGATTGCAGATCTATTGCCATTCCCATGGAAACAGGTTTATTATTGAGTCTTCATGATGTTGGAGATGCATTTGATGTTGTTCTCTATCAACAAGCTATTGGATGTTTGATTTACTTGCACATGATGTGGCCTGATATTCAGTTTTTTGTATCTCGGATGAGCAAGTTCATGCATTGCCCAAGTGTAAAGCATTGGCAGGAGGTTAAGTGCATATTTTGTTGTTTGAGTGGTACCCACCTACTTGGATTGTTTTATCCCAAGGGGGGATCATTACCACCAGATTTACATGCTTTTTTTACTCCAATTAGGTTTGGTTGCTATGACACTTTTGTGTCCACCAATTGTTTTTGCTTCATGCTTGGTAGCATATTCATATCTTGGTTGAGAAAGAAGTAGCCTAACATGAACACTTCTAGATGTGAGGTTGAGTATAGCAACTTTCATAGTGACTGTTGAGTGTGTGTGGCTCAAAAACCTTAGGGTGATTTGGGTGTTGGTCAATCTTCTACCACCACCATCTTCACTGATAGTCAGAGTGCATTGGCAATTGTGAGGAACCCTGTGTTCCATGCTCACATGAAGCACATTGAGATGCAATATCATTATGTTAGGGAGAGGTTCTCTGTTGTAGATATCAATTTGTCTTATGTGAAGGAGAGGTTCTCTACACACGATAATATTCTAGATCTTTTCACAAAGGCTTTGCCTAGGGAGAATTTTGAAGCTTTTCTCAAAGCATCGGATTTATTTCATTTTGTGGATTCATCTCTTTCCACATATCTTGGGGCTTCCTTATACATGAATGCAAGCTCCTTGTTCACTGCATCACTCCCAAGGAGGATTTGTTGATATATTTCGGTAATGATATGTGTGAACACACTAAGGACTGTCGGGGCAATTTTTTCCCTCCTTAGGATGTTTTTTCCCTTGATTTATATATATGCCTATAACCCTACAAGGTCACTTATCTTTTGTATATCCACTTGGTAGTACATTCTATATTGTGTTGTGATCCAAGCTTTTTCTTCTTCCTTGTGTTACTCGTGTGGCTCTAGAGACCTCGAACTCCAACAAGTATTACTAATTGAATGTACAAAAGATAATTATCCCATTAGGGTTATATGCATATATAAAAGCCACATAAAAAAACCTCCAAAAGAGGGAAAAAATATCCTTGATAATCCTAAGTGTATTCACGCATATCACTATCGAAATATACTAACAAATCCCCCACAAGGAGTGATTCGGTGAACAAGGGCCCAACACTCATGTACAAGGAAGTGTTAAAAAATGTGGATTGAGGTCAATCCACAAAAGGGACTAAGATCAAATCTTTGTGAAAAGCTTCAAACTTCTCATGAGGTTGAGTATTTGTAGAAAGGTCTCCAACATTATTGAGTTTGGGCATGCACCAAAACGATCTCTACAATATAGAGTCACTCTTTTCAAAGTACCCCAGATGAGACCTATAGAATGTGCAAAAAACCACATAGTACAAAGAGAGCACAAACACATATTTGCTAGGTTCCACAAATGCGAGCGAACATCGAGTATGTGGCTGACCAAACCACTATATGTTTTATTACAAAATATATACAAAAGTGTCTGATGGCCATTTGGCCTTTAACATGGACACCAACAATAACAATCTCCCACTAAAGGCCAATATGGCCAAAGTGACTAGAGGATAAAAAATAAAAAATGATAAAGAATACCTGAGTGTCAATATAAAATATATATCTCACATCTCATGGGCATGTTACATAGTGTACAAGTAATTGTGCAAGATCAAGAATCAAGTAACCCCCATCAAGTGACAACAATGTTGAAAGCTATCCAATGGTAGAGCTTTAGTCAAAGCATCATCAAGATTATATCGAGTATGAATCTTCTCAAGAATAATGCACTTAGTGGATAAGTAGTCTCTAATGAAGTGATACCTTGCCTCAATGTGCTTGGTCTTTGCGTGATAGACCAGATTCTTAGCCAAAGCAATGGCACTTTGGCTATCACTAAGCAAACAATGTACATGCTGAGGTAGACCCATATCACAAATAAGACCAGAAAGCCATAATGCTTCCTTATATGTCACACTTGCTACAACATAATCTGCTTTTGTAGTGGAAAAAATTGTACATTCTTGAAGAGGAGATCTCCAAGAGATAGCACCTCCAACAAAGTAAAAAAGGTATTGTGATGTAGACTTGTGATTGTCTATGAAACTAGCATAATTGGAATCTATGTAACCAATAATGAATGCATTTCCTCTACCCAAGCATAGAAATTTTTCCTTAGTGCCACTAATATATCTCAAAATAATCTTGACCGCTTCCCAATGCTTCTTGCTAGGATTAGAAATATATCTGCTCACAACTCCCACTACAAGTGCAATGTTTGGTCTCATATAGTTATCATAGCATACATGAGACTACCAATAATAGATTGATAAGGGATTTTGGTCATGAATTCCTTTTCTTCATCTGATTTGGGGCAATCATCCTTGCTCAATTTTGCACATGTAGGTAAAGGTGTACTCAATGCCTTGCCACCCTGCATATTGATCCTATGAAGTACTTTGGATATGTAATCACTTTGAGACAAGTATATGCAAATTTTACTCCTATCATGAGTAATGTACATGCCAAAAATATTTTTGGCATCCCCCAAATACTTCATACCAATTGTCTCACTCAACTTCCTTTTGAGAATGAAAATTCATTAGAGAAATTCCTAGCAATCAACATATCTTCTACATAAAGTATCAAGAATATCAAGCTGTCATTTGAGCATCTCTTTATGTAGAGACAATGATCCTCATTGCTTTGAGAATAGCCTTGAGATTTCATAGAAGCATCAAACTTTTGATTCCATTGTCCAAGGGATTGTTTAAGTCCATATAAGCTCTTTTTTAGCTTACAAACTAGACTTTTCTGCCAAGAACTACATAACCCTATGGTTGTTCCATGTAGATCTCATTTGTAAGATCTCAATGTAAGAAAAAACTTTCACATCCATTTGGACTAGCTCTAAGTACTCCATTGCAATGAATCCAAACAACATGTGTAGTGTAGTCAAATTGACTATTGGAGAGAACATCTCCTTGAAATTAACATCATGTTCCTCCTTAAATCCCTTTGCAACAAGTCATGCTTTATACTTTGGAGAATCACTATCTGATATGAATTTCATCTTATATACCCATTTACATGGTAGAGCTTTCATGCCGTTAGCAAAGGTACTAGATCCCAAGTACCATTCTTGTGAATAGAATCCAATTCACTCTTCATGGCATGCTCCCACTTGACATGATCCTTTGTCTGCATAACATCTTTATAGCAAGAACTGTCACCAACATCTATCAGTATAAAAAAATCCAAACCTAGAACATATCTATTGGGTAGATATGAGACATGTGTGGAATGTCTCAATGGTTGCTAAATATGAACATTTGCAAACTAATATGATTAGACATTCTCCTGAACATCCCTATGTGTAGCATTTTTATGCATGCTAACTGGAGGAATAGTATCCTCAAACATGACTCTTCTCATTTTAACCTCCTTAATGGAATGTTCATGCATCTTAAACTCATTGAAAATGACATCATTACTTTTGCTCACTGGCCGTGTTTTAGGATCCTATAAGCGATATCCAAATTTACCTTCTCGCCCATATCAAAAAAGAAAGCATTTCTTTGACTTATGCCAAATTGTTTCTAGGATTATTGGGTATATGAACATACACTTCACACCTAAAAACTTGAAGATGATCATAATATAGTGGACTCCTTGTCCATAACTCTTGTGCCACTTTCAAACCTTTGGCAATATGAGGTGAAAGATTAATCACATGAATTGCAATCAATAATGCTTCTTCCCAAAAGCCTTGTGAAAGGTTTGCATAATGGAGCATAGAAACTACTATATCTTGAATAGTTCTATTCATCCATTCAACCACACCATTTTGTACTAACGTATAAGGAGCTCTAAACTCTTTATGAATTCCTCTAGGCTGATAGAAAGGCTGAATTCATGTGAGGTATACTCACCCCCATTATCAAAACATAAATCCTTGAGCTTTTTTCCTTTTTTAGTCTCAACTGAAGCAAGCCATTTTTTTGAAAGTAGGGAATACCTTATCCTTTGATTTGATAGGATATACCCAAACTTTTCTAGTAGCATCATCTATGAAAGTGATAAAGTAAAGAGAACCACCTAATGACCTTGTGGGGATAGGACCACACAAATCTATATGAATAAGCTCTAAAGGCTGAATTGAAGAGTCAATGTGCATCTTATGCACATTCCTAGTTTTCTTTTCATGACAATGCTCACAATGAAAAAATAGTGAATAATAACACAGGTAAGTACCCGAAACAAGATATATTTTCCACTCCACTATGAGATATGTGGCCCTAATAGCCATGGAAAATATAAGCCATAGGCTATTCAATAATAGCTAACAAGTGTTCTTTTCTATGATACAAATAAAGGAGAAAGTGAGCAAAATTTGCTTCCTTTTGAGATAACCATATTGCTCTTTCATATGTGAAAGGACTGAGCATACAAAACTACCTTGTAAACAAGGTAATCAAGTTCACCAACTAACATCAAACTGCATGATGACTGAGGTACGTGGCATACATTATGCAATAGTAATTTTTCAACCATCAATGAATTGCACAACCACATCTCTAATTCCAACATTGGTAAGAGTCAACAAGTCTCACAGTACCAAGAGATTTTGTTGCATAAGTACATAACCATTCTCTATGTGGTGTCACATGGAAAGAAGCACCATAATCTAGTAGCCATGTGTGCGAAAGAGAATTTTCCATAAGAGCCTCCGTCAGCACAATACGATCAAGTGTCAACACATCAGCATCATTAGAAATAACATTAATTTCTTCAATCTTCATAGTCAAAGTAGATGGTGCAGGAAGCTATTTAACATGCCCATCAACATTCTGCCTTTACCTTAAGCATTATTTAATGCATAGTTTTCTTTCTTCATGTTTCCTTTCTTATGTCTTTGGGAAGAAAGCTAGGATCTAAAGGATCTATTAGGCAAGCCATAGGGTTGAGATCCATAATCAATACAAATCCTTTTGAGCTAAGCTATGTCTCCTTTGTACATGAAAGTGGGTTTTGAAGTGCATCTTCCGCAAATACTAAAATTTAGACAAACCATTTTTTTTAGTTAAAAGCCTACCTTTTGAGCTTGAAACTGAAATTGCCTTTAATTTCTTCAATGAGATTTAATGGAACACTTCAAATTTCAGGCCTTGAAATTTGAAGGGTGGTTAGGCCTTCTGTCTCTTGAGGGGGGGGAGGGGTTCAACCCCACCTCTACGGCAAGACACATATGTGGGTCTAGGGCTCGTGTAATACCTTCGAGCACTATTAAATAAATGCCTTTAGGTAGTCCTTTCTAGTGTTTCCTTCGAGTAGTCTAGCCTCTACTTTGTGGGATATGGTGGTCCCATGGGTACTTTGCCCACTCACTTGCAGAGTTGTTCTTTCAATCAATTCAAGCAAAGAGAGATTAAGCTTCGGCCGAACTTCCTCTTAAAAAAAAAAATCAAGCTTTGAAAGGAGGACTTTGGGAATAGTATTTCTTGAGTGAAATGTATTTTGTCTATTTTTAAAACTGTAAATCCCGTTGGCAAGATTAGTCCATTATTAAAACAGAACAGAATCCAGAAACATCTGGAATGCCCTTTGGAAACATCCAGTACGCGGCCGTTGAACGAGTTTGAGCCTTAAAACATGAAATATGCATCTCATTAGGACCATGAGCAACATTTCATCGATATAAATTACAATGATACGTTGTACATCATCCACATACATTACATACAAGGTGCTTTCACTTTGACTATTATAAGATCCATTTTGACTATTTTAAGATCCATGTGCTAATAAGTAGGCATATATCTTCTGATACCAAGCATGTGGTGCTTGCTTTAATCCATATAATTCCTTATTTCACTACACACTTTGTTTCCATGCCCTTTCTACATGAAACCATGGGGCTGAAATACATATGTTTCTTCATGCAAATCACCATTGAAATATGCACTTCTAATGTCTAGCTAATGTACATTCTGAGCATTATCAGCGAAAATTCCATAGATGCTACAAACAATTGTTATGTGACACGTAGGAGAAAGGGTCTAATCAAAATCAATGCCACTCTCTTGAGCATACCCATTGGTTATAAATCTAGCCTTATAGCGATCAATACTACCATTAGGCTTGTGTTTCAACTTATAGACCCATTTAGTGCCAATGGCTTTTTTGTCACGAATCAAGTCACATAAAGAACAAGTAGCATTCTTCATAATAGCATAATATTCTAAGTGAATAGCAGTTATCCAATTTTTTGAATGATGTGCTTCATCAAAAGAGCCATGCTCATTGCCATCACAAAGACTAGAAACAACTATTGTATAACAATATGATGAAAAAGAAGCATTATGCGAACCTAAACATGTATGATATGGCAAAGGTGCATCTAATTTTCTATCTCTCAAAGTCTACACCAACCATTTAGGCATAGTGTTAGCCTCTTCCATGTTATCTCTGTTATCAACATGCGCATTATGTATATCTATATCTGCATAAAAAATAGAATGATCCAAATTCTCAAGAAATTGCGTCACTTATACATTTGATTACATACCAATAAACAAAGGCAATAGAGGTCAACATCTTTGAGCTAAATTATGTCTCCTTTGTACAAGAAAGTAGGTTTTGAGCTAAGCTATGTCTCCTTTGTACATGAAAGTGGGTTTTGAAGTGCATCTTCTGCAAATACTAAAATTTAGACAAACCATTTTTTTTAGTTAAAAGCCTACCTTTTGAGCTTGAAGCTGAAATTGCCTTTAATTTTTTCAATGAGATTTAATGGAACACATCAAATTTCAGGCCTTGAAATTTGAAGGGTGGTTGGGCCTTCTGTGTCTTGAGGCAAGGGTGAGGGTTCAACCCCACCTCTACGGCAAGACACATATGTGGTTCTAGGGCTCGTGTAATGCCTTCGAGCACTATTAAATAAATGCCTTTAGGTAGTCCTTTCTAGTGTTTCCTTGGGGTAGTCTAGCCTCTGCTTTGTGGGATAAGGGGGTCCCATCGGTACTTTGCCTACTCACTTGCAGAGTTGTTCTTTCAATCAATTCTAGCAAAGAGAGATTAAGCTTCGGCCGAACTTCCCCGTTAAAAAAAAATCAAGCCTTGAAAGGAGGACTTTGGGAATAGTATTTCTTGAGTGAAATGTATTTTGTCTATTTTTTAAATTGTAAATCCCACTCGCAAGATTAGTCCATTATTAAAGCAGAACAGAATCCAGAAACATCTAGAATGCCCTTTGGAAACATGTAGGACGCGGCCGTTGAACGCGTTTGAGCCTTAAAACATGAAATATGCATCTCATTAGGACCATGAGCAACATTTCATCGATATAAACAACAATGATACGTTGTACATCATCCACATACATTACATACAAGGTGCTTTCACTTTGACTATTATAAGATCCATTTTGACTATTTTAAGATCCATGTGCTAATAAGTAGGCATGTATCTTCTCATACCAAGCATGTGGTGCTTGCTTTAATCCATATAATTCCTTATTTCACTACACACTTTGTTTTCATGCCCTTTCTACATAAAACCATGGGGCTGAAATACATATGTTTCTTCATGCAAATCACCATTCAAAACTGCACTTCTAATGTCTAGCTGATGTACATTCTCAGCATTATCAGCGAAAATTCCATAGATGCTACAAACAATTGTTATGTGACACGTAGGGGAAAGGGTCTAATCAAAATCAATGCCCTTCTCTTGAGCATACCCATTGGTTATAAATCTAGCCTTACAACGATCAATACTACCATTAGGCTTGTGTTTCAACTTATAGACCCATTTAGTGCCAATGGCTTTTTGGTCACGGAGCGAGTCACATAAAGAACAAGTAGCATTCTTCATAATAGCATAATATTCTAAGTGCATATCAGTTATCCAATTTTTTGAATGATGTGCTTCATCAAAAGAGCCATGCTCATTGCCATCACAAAGACTAGAAACAACTATTGCATAACAATATGATGGAAAAGAAGCACTATTATGCGAGCCTAAACATGTATGACATGGCAGAGACGCATCTAATTTTCTATCTCTCAAAGTCTGCACCAACCATTTAGGCATAGTGTTAGCCTCTTCCATGTTATCTCTGTTATCAACATGTGCATTATGTATATCTATATCTGCATAAAAAATAGAATGATCCAAATTCTCAAGAAATTGCGTCACTTGAAGATACATTTGATTACATACCAATAAACAAAGGCAATAGAGGTCAACATCTTTGAGCTAACTTATGTCTCCTTTGTACAAGAAAGTAGGTTTTGAGCTAAGCTATGTCTCCTTTGTACATGAAAGTGGGTTTTGAAGTGCATCTTTCGCAAATACAAAAATTTAGACAAACCATTTTTTTAGTTAAAAGCCTACCTTTTGAGCTTGAAGCTGAAATTTCCTTTAATTTTTTCAATGAGATTTAATGGAACACTTCAAAAGACACATATGTGGGTCTAGGGCTCGTGTAATGCCTTCGAGCAGTATTAAATAAATGCCTTTAGGTAGTCCTTTCTAGTGTTTCCTTTGGGTAGTCTAGCCTCTACTTTGTGGGATATGGGGGTCCCATGGATACTTTTCCCGCTCACTTGCAGAGTTGTTCTTTCAATCAATTCTAGCAAAGAGAGATTAAGCTTCGGCTGAACTTCCTCAATAAAAAGAAATCAAGCCTTGAAAAGGGGACTTTGGGAATAGTATTTCTTGAGTGAAATGTAATTTGTCTACTTTTTAAACTATAAATCACGCTGGCAAGATTAGTCCATTATTAAAGCACAACAGAATCCAGAAACATATGGAATGCCCTTTCGAAACATCTAGGACGCGACCATTGAATGAGTTTGAGCCTTAAAACATGAAATATGCATCTCATTAGGACCATGAGCAACATATCATCGATATAAACAACAATGATATGTTGTACATCATCCACATACATTACATACAAGGTGCTTTCACTTTGACTATTATAAGATCCATTTTGACTATTTTAAGATCCACGTGCTAATAAGTAGGCATGTATCTTCTCATACCAAGCATGTGGTGCTTGCTTTAATCCATATAATTCCTTATTTCACTACACACTTTGTCTTCATGCCCTTTCTACATAAAACCATGGGGCAGAAATACAAATGTTTCTTCATGCAAATCACCATTCAAAAATGCACTTCTAATGTCTAGCTAATGAACATTTTGAGCATTATCAGCAAAAATTCCATAGCTGCTACAAACAATTGTTATGTGACACATAGGAGAAAGGGTCTAATCGAAATCAATGCCCTTCCCTTGAGCATACCCATTGGTTATAAATCTAGCCTTATAGCGATCAATACTACCATTAGGCTTGTGTTTCAACTTATAGACCCATTTAGTGCCAATGGCTTTTTTGTCACGGAGCAAGTCACATAAAGAACAAGTAGCATTCTTCATAATAGCATAATATTCTAAGTGCATATCAGTTATCCAATTTTTTGAATGATGTGCTTCATCAAAAGAGCCATGCTCATTGCCATCACAAAGACTAGAAACAACTATTGCATAATAATATGATGGAAAAGAAGCACTATGCGAGCCTAAACATGTATGATATGGAAAAGGTGAATCTAATTTTCTATCTCTCAAAGTCTACACCAACCATTTAGGCATAGTGTTAGCCTCTTCCATGTTATCTCTGTTATCAACATGTGCATTATGTATATCTATATCTGCATAAAAAATAGAATGATCCGAATTCTCAAGAAATTGCGTCACTTGAAGATACATTTGATTACATACCAATAAACAAAGGCAATAGAGGTCAACATCTTGAAGCTAACTTATGTCTCCTTTGTACAAGAAAGTAGGTTTTGAGCTAAGCTATGTCTTCTTTGTACATGAAAGTGGGTTTTGAAGTGCATCTTCCGCAAATACTAAAATTTAGACAAACCATATTTTCTAGTTAAAATCCTATCTTTTGAGCTTGAAGCTGAAATTGCCTTTAATTTTCTCAATGAGATTTAATGGAGCACTTCAAATTTTAGGCCTTGAAATTTGAAGGGTGGTTGGGCCTTCTGTCTCTTGAGGCGGGGGTGAGGGTTCAACCCCACCTCTACGACAAGACACATATGTGGGTCTAGGGCTCGTGTAATGCCTTCGAGCAGTATTAAATAAATGCCTTTAGGTAGTCCTTTCTAGTGTCTCCTTCGGGTAGTCTAGCCTCTGCTTTGTGGAATATGGGGGTCCCATGGGTACTTTGCCCGCTCACTTGCAGAGTTGTTCTTTCAATCAATTCTAGCAAAGAGAGATTAAGCTTCGGCCCAACTTCCTCAATAAAAAAAGATCAAGCCTTGAAAGGAGGACTTTGGGAATAGTATTTCTTGAGTGAAATGTATTTTTTCTATTTTTTAAACTGTAAATCCCGCTGGCAAGATTAGTGCATTATTAAAGCACAACAGAATCCAGAAACATGTGGAATGCCCTTTGGAAACATCTAGGACGCGCCCATTGAACGAGCTTGAGCCTTAAAACATGAAATATGCATCTCATTAGGACTATGAGCAACATATCATCGATATAAACAACAATGATACGTTGTACATCATCCACATACATTACATACAAGGTGCTTTCACTTTGACTATTATAAGATCCATTTTGACTATTTTAAGATCCACGTGCTAATAAGTAGGCATGTATCTTCTCATACCAAGCATGTGGTATTTGCGTTTATCCATATAATTCCTTATTTCACTACACACTTTGTCTTCACGCCCTTTCTACATAAAACCATGGGGCTGAAATACATATGTTTCTTCATGCAAATCACCATTCAAAAATGCACTTCTAATGTCTAGCTAATGTACATTCTGAGCATTATTAGCGAAATTTCCATAGTTGCTACAAACAATTGTTATGTCACACGTAGGAGAAAGGGTCTAATCAAAATCAATGCCCTTCTCTTGAGCATACCCATTGGTTATAAATCTAGCCTTATAGTGATTAATACTACCATTAGGCTTGTGTTTCAACTTATAGACCCATTAAGTGCCAATGGCTTTTTTGTCATGGAGCAAGTCACATAAAGAACAAGTAGCATTCTTCATAATAGCATGATATTCCAAGTGCATAGAAGTTATCCAATTTTTTGAATGATGTGCTTCATCAAAAGAGGCATGCTCATTGCCATCACAAAGACTAGAAACAACTATTGCATAATAATATGATGGAAAAGAAGCACTATGCCAGCCTAAACATGTATGATATGGCAAAGGTGCATCTAATTTTCTATCTCTCAAAGTCTACACCAACCTTTTAGGCATAGTGTTAACCTCTTCCATGTTATCTCTTTTATCAACATGTGCATTATGTATATCTATATCTGCATAAAAAATAGAATGATCGAAATTCTCAAGAACTTGGGTCACTTGAAGATACATTTGATTACATACCAATAAACAAAGGCAATAGAGGTCAACATCTTTGAGCTAACTTATGTCTCCTTTGTACAAGAAAGTAGGTTTTGAACTAAGCTGTCTCCTTTGTACATGAAAGTGGGTTTTGAAGTGCATCTTCCGCAAATACTAAAATTTAGACAAACCATTTTTTTTAGTTAAAAGCCTACCTTTTGAGCTTGAAGCTGAAATTGCCTTTAATTTTTTCGATGAGATTTAATGGAACACTTCAAATTTTAGGCCTTGAAATTTGAAGGGTGGTTGAGCCTTCTGTCTCTTGAGGCGGGGGTGAGGGTTCAACCCCACCTCTATGGCAAGACACATATGTGGGTCTAGGGCTCGTGTAATGCCTTCGAGCACTATTAAATAAATGCCTTTAGGTAGTCCTTTCTAGTGTTTCCTTCGGGTAGTCTAGCCTCTGCTTTGTGGGATATGGGGGTCCCATGAGTACTTTGCCTGCTCACTTGTAGAGTTGTTCTTTCAATCAATTCTAGCAAAGAGAGATTAAGCTTCGGTCGAACTTCCTCTTAAAAAAAAAATCAAGCCTTGAAAGGAGGACTTAGGGAATAGTAGTTCTTGAGTGACATGTATTTTGTCTATTTTTTAAACTGTAAATCACGCTGGCAAGATTATTCCATTATTAAAGCATAAAAGAATCCAGAAACATTTGGAATGCCCTTTGGAAACATCTAGGACGCGCCCATTGAACGAGTTTGAGCCTTAAAACATGAAATATGCATCTCATTAGGACCATGAGCAACATTTCATCGATATAAACAACAATGATACATTGTACATCACCCAAATACATTACATACAAGGTGCTTTCACTTTGACTATTATAAGATCCATTTTGACTATTTTAAGATCCATGTGCTAATAAGTACGCATGTATCTTCTCATACCAAGCATGTGGTGCTTGCTTTAATCCATATAATTCCTTATTTCACTACACACTTTGTTTTCATGCCCTTTCTACATAAAACCATGGGGCTGAAATACATATGTTTCTTGCAAATCACCATTCAAAAATGCACTTCTAATGTCTAGCTAATGTACATTCTGAGCATTATCAGCAAAAATTCCATAGATGCTACAAACAATTGATATGTGACACGTAGGAGAAAGGGTCTAATCAAAATCAATGCCCTTCTCTTGAGCATACCCAATGGTTATAAATCTAGCCTTACAGCGATCAATACTACCATTAGGCTTGTGTTTCAACTTATAGACCCATTTAGTGCCAATGGCTTTTTGGTCACGGAGCAAGTCACATAAATAACAGGTAGCATTCTTCATAATAGCATAATATTCTAAGTGCATAGCAGATATCCAATTTTTTGAATGATGTGCTTCATCAAAAGATCCATGCTCATTACCATCACAAAGACTAGAAACAACTATTGCATAACAATATGATGGAAAAGAAGCACTATGCGAGCCTAAACATGTATGATATGGCAAAGGTGCATCTAATTTTTTATCTCTCAAAGTCTACACCAACCATTTAGGCATAGTGTTAGCCTCTTCCATGTTATCTCTGTTATCAACATGTGCATTATGTATATTTATATCTACATAAAAAATAGAATGATCCAAATTCTCAAGAAATTGCGTCACTTGAAGATACATTTGATTACATACCAATAAACAAAGGCAATAGAGGTCAACATCTTTGAGCTAACTTATGTCTCCTTTGTACAAGAAAGTAGGTTTTGAGCTAAGCTATGTCTCCTTTGTACATGAAAGTGGGTTTTGAAGTGCATCTTCCGCAAATACTAAAATTTAGACAAACCATTTTTTTTAGTTAAAAGCCTACCTTTTGAGCTTGAAGCTGAAATTGCCTTTAATTTTTCCAATGAGATTTAATGGAACACTTCAAATTTTAGGCCTTGAAATTTGAAGGGTGGTTGGGCCTTCTGTCTCTTGAGGGGGGGTGAGGGTTCAACCCCACCTCTACGACAAGACACATATGTGGGTCTAGGGCTCGTGTAATGCCTTCGAGCAGTATTAAATAAATGCCTTTAGGTAGTCCTTTCTAGTGTTTCCTTCGGGTAGTCTAGCCTCTGCTTTGTGGGATATGGGGGTCCCATGGGTACTTTGTTCGCTCACTTGCAGAGTTGTTCTTTCAATCAATTCTAGCAAAGAGAGATTAAGCTTCGGCCGAACTTCCTCTTTAAAAAAAAATCAAGCCTGAAAGGAGGTCTTTGGGAATAGTATTTCTTGACTGAAATGTATTTTGTCTATTTTTTAAACTATAATTCCCACTGGCAAGATTAGTCCATTATTAAAGCACTACAGAATCCAGAAACATCTGGAGTGCCCTTTGGAAACATCTAGGACGCGCCCATTGAACGAGTTTGAGCCTTAAAACATGAAATATGCATCTCATTAGGACCATGAGCAACATTTCATCGATATAAGCAACAATGATACGTTGTACATCATCCACATACATTACATACAAGGTGCTTGCACTTTGACTATTATAAGATCCATTTTGACTATTTTAAGATCCATGTGCTAATAAGTAGGCATGTATCTTCTCATACCAAGCATGTGGTGCTTGCTTTAATCCATATAATTCCTTATTTCACTACACACTTTGTTTTCATGCCCTTTCTACATAAAACCATGGGGCTGAAATACATATGTTTCTTCATGCAAATCACCATTCAAAAATGCACTTCTAATGTCTAGCTAATGTACATTCTGAGCATTATCAGCAAAAGTTCCACAGATGCTACAAACAATTTTTATGTGACACGTAGGAGAAAGGGTCTAATCAAAATCAATGCCCTTCTCTTGAGCATACCCATTGGTTATAAATCTAGCCTTATAACGATCAATACTACCATTAGGCTTGTGTTTCAACTTATAGACCCATTTAGTGCCAATGGCTTTTTTGTCACGGAGCAAGTCACATAAAGAACAAGTAGCATTCTTCATAATAGCATAATATTCTAAGTGCATAGCAATTATCAAATTTTTTGAATGATGTGCTTCATCAAAAGAGCCATGCTCATTGCCATCACAAAGACTAGAAACAACTATTGCATAACAATATGATGGAAAAGAAGCACTATGCGAGCCTAAACATGTATGATATGGCAAAGGTGCATCTAATTTTCTATCTCTCAAAGTCTACACCAACCATTTAGGCATAGTGTTAGCCTTTTCCATGTTATCTCTGTTATCAACATGTGCATTATGTATATCTATATCTGGATAAAAAATTGAATGATCCAAATTCTCAAGAAGTTGTGTCACTTGAAGATACATTTGATTACATACCAAAAAACAAAGGCAATAGAGGTCAACATCTTTGAGCTAACTTATGTCTCCTTTGTACAAGAAAGTAGGTTTTGAGCTAAGCTATGTCTCCTTTGTACATGAAAGTGGGTTTTGAAGTGCATCTTCCCCAAATACTAAAATTTACACAAACCATTTTTTTTAGTTAAAAGCCTACCTTTTGAGCTTGAAGCTTAAATTGCCTTTAATTTTTCAATGAGATTTAATGGAACACTTCAAATTTCAGGCCTTGAATTTGAAGGGTGGTTGGGCCTTCTGTCTCTTGAGGCGGGGTTGAGGGTTCAACCCCACCTCTATGGCAAGACACATATGTGGGTCTAGGGCTTGTGTAATGCCTTCGAGCAGTATTAAATAAATGCTTTTAGGGTGTCCTTTCTAGTGTTTCCTTTAGGTTATCTAGCCTCTGCTTTGTGGGATATGGGGGTGCCATGGGTACTTTTCCCGCTCACTTGCAGGGTTTTTCTTTCAATCAATTCTAGCAAAGAGAGATTGAGATTCGGCCGAACTTCCTCTTTAAAAAAAAATCAAGCCTTGAAAGGAGGACTTTGCGAATAGTATTTCTTGAGTGAAATTTATTTTGTCTATTTTTTAAACTATAAATCCCGCTGGCAAGATTAGTCCCTTATTAAAGCAGAACAGAATCCAGAAACATCTGGAATGCCCTTTGGAAACATCCAAGACACGCCCGTTGAACGAGTTTGAGCCTTAAAACATGAAATAGGCATCTCATTAGGACCATGAGCAACATTTCATCGATATAAACAACAATGGTGCGTTGTACATCATCCACATACATTACATACAAGGTGCTTTCACTTTGACTATTATAAGATCCATTTTGAATATTTTAAGATCCATGTGCTAATAAGTAGGCATGTATCTTCTCATACCAAGCATGTGGTGTTTGCTTTAATCCATATAATTCCTTATTTCACTACACACTTTTCATGCCCTTTCTACATAAAACCATGGGGCTGAAATACATATGTTTCGTCATGCAAATCACCATTCAAAAATGCAGTTCAAATGTCTAGCTAATGTACATTCTGAGCATTATCAGCAAAAATTCCATAGATGCTACAAACAATTGTTATGTGACACATAGGAGAAAGGGTCTAATCAAAATCAATGCCCTTCTCTTGAGCATAGGCATTGGTTATAAATCTAGCCTTATAGCGATCAATACTACCATTAGGCTTGTGTTTCAATTTATAGAACCATTTAGTGCCAATGGCTTTTTTGTTACGGAGCAAGTCACATAAAGAACAAGTAGCATTCTTCATAATAGCATAATATTCTAAGTGCATAGCAGTTATCCAATTTTTTGAATGATGTGCTTCATCAAAAGAGCCATGCTCATTGCCATCACAAAGACTAGAAACAACTATTGCATAACAATATGATGGAAAAGAAGCACTATGCGAGCATAAACATGTATGATATGGCAAAGGTGCATCTAATTTTCTATCTCTCAAAGTCTACACCAACCATTTAGGCATAGTGTTAGCCTCTTGCATGTTATCTCTGTTATCAACATGTGCATTATGTATATCTATATCTGCATAAAAAATAGAATGATACAAATTCTCAAGAAATTGCGTCACTTGAAGATACATTTGATTACATACCAATAAACAAAGGCAATAGAGGTCAACATCTTTGAGCTAACTTATGTCTCCTTTGTACAAGAAAGTAGGTTTTGAACTAAGCTGTCTCCTTTGTACATGAAAGTGGGTTTTGAAGTGCATCTTCCGCAAATACTAAAATTTAGACAAACCATTTTCTGAGCCTTTAAATCTGTGAGTTTCTGTAGCATTGCGATCTTTGAACGTGTAGCGAGAAACATTTTTCGTATAGGCGCTTGTTTCACTCCATTTTTCGTTGGTGGCAGCGATATCTTCAACCCCTTCAACATCGACTCTCTGCTCTTTGGTAATAGACTTTCGGACAGGAGGGAGTAGCGGCTGTGGCCAACACACAAGTGGACTGGAAGGCGAACCTTCCCGGTGAAATTTCTCTCTAAAGCTCTCCGTCTGTTTCTCTCAAGCTCTCCGGCGAGACCGGCGCTTGTCTCACAGTATGGCTCTCACTCCATTTTTCGTTGGTGGCAGCGATATCTTCGACCCCTTCAACTTCGACTCTCTGCTCTTCGGTAATAGACTTTCGGATCGGACAGGAGGGAGTAGCAGCTATGCCCGTGATGTGGCGGCTGTGGCCAACACACAAGTGGACTGGAAGGGAACTGCAGATGCGCACGTTTTTAAAGCGAATCTTCCCGGTGAAATTTCTCTCTCAAGCTCTCCGTCTGTTTCTTTGCGTGTGCTTACAGGATAGATGAGGATACACGGTCCATTGGATTGGCGAGATTTTAGGTTTACTGTCAAAGGATCTGCGTAGGGGTCGGCTTGAGCGCTGCTTCATACTGAAATCCTGCACATGATTTCTAAACAAATATGCAATACTTTATAGATAACGTTTGCAATCAACTTGTTTGAAACCGGCGTATGGGTGCAGGCTTGTCGAAGGAAGAGGTAAAGATACAGGTGCAGGATGGGCGTGTGCTGCAAATCAGCGGAGAGCGCAAGAAAGAAGAGGTTTCTGATGGGGAGAAATGGCATCGTGTAGAGCGTGCCCAGGGGTCCTTCTTGAGGAGGTTCCGTCTCCCCGGAGACTGCCCAAGTGGAGGGAATCTCAGCGTCGATGGAGAATGGCGTCCTTACTGTTACAGTCCCTAAATTTCAGAAGCTTGCTCCTAAAACAATAGGAATTCAGTGCAGCTGAGGCGGCAGATGAATCTGTGAGTGATACGCACATCTGATCTGCAAGTCTGCCAGTCACTCACTAAGTTGTAAAGTTCTTGGTTTCTCTGTTTGATCCTAATCACTATACTACAAATCTATCATTATACTACAAATCTATCCCTATGTCTCTCTATGTGTGTGTATGCATATATGTGTGTGTATGTGTGTATGTGCGTGTGTATATGTGTGTATGCATGTGAATGTGTGTGTATGCATCATCATGTGTGTATGTGTCTGTGTGTGCGTATGTGTGTGTATCTATGAGTGTGTATGTGTTTATGTGTGTGTATGTGTCTATGTGTGTGTATGTGTCTATCTGTGTATGTGTATGCATGTATGTATGCATATGTATGTGTATGCATGTGTATGTGTGTGTATGCATCATTATGTGTATGTGTCTATGTGTGTATGTGTGTGTGTCTATGTGTATGTGTAGCTACGTGTCTATGAGTATGTATGTGTTTATGTGTGTGTATGTGTCTATGTGTGTGTATGTGTCTATGTGTGTATGTGTATGCATGTATGTATGCATATGTGTGTGTATGTGTGTATATGCATTATGTATGCATATGTGTGTGTATGCATTATGTATGTGTATGTATGCATGTGCATTATGTATGCATGTAAGTATGTATGTATGCATATGCATATGCATTAAGTATGCATATGTATTCCTGTATGTGTATGTGTGTATGTCTCTCTATGTGTGTGTGTATGCATATATGTGTGTGTATGTGTGTATGTGCGTGTGTATATGTGTGTGTATGTATGTATGCATGTGTATGTGTGTGAATGCATCATTATGTGTGTATGTGTCTGTGTTTATGTGTGTGTATGTGTGTGCACGTCTATGTGTATGTGTGTGTGTGTCTATGAGTGTGGATCTATTTATGTGTGTGTATGTGTCTGTGTGTGTATATGTCTATGTGTATGTATGCATTATGTATGCATATGTGTGTGTATGCATTATGTATGTGTATGTATGCATGTGCATTATGTATGCATATGTGTGTGTATGCATGAAAGTATGTATGTATGTACGCATATGCATATGTATGCATGTATGTGTATGTGTGTGCATGTCTCTCTATGTGTGTTTGTATGCATATATGTGTGTGTATGTGTGTTTGTGTATGTGTGTGTATGTGCATGTGTATATGTGTGTGCATGTGAATGCATTATGTGTGCATGTGTGTATGCAACATTATGTGTGTATGTGTGTATATGTGTGTATTGACTCTAGCATTTGTGGAAAGAATGCTTCAACTTTCAAGCTTGTAAGAGGCAAATGCTTCATCACTAGAGTTTTCAAGATATCAAGGCTTCAACCCTAGAGTTTGTGGGAGGAAATGCTTCAACAATTCAACTTCATGGGACATAAAGTCTTCAACAATATGGAGGTGTTATAATCTTGAGGTGGAAGTGCAAGTGGAGTTGGTGCAATGGATTTGGAAATACAAACACTATGGGTCCATCCACCAACCTTCAGTGAAGGCAAGTTAGAAAGGATCTACTTTAGATGCATCTTGGAAGACTTGGCATTGGGCCAAGAAGGTTGTTCACCTTTGGGTGGACATTGAGGGGGGGTGTGAGACATAGTCAATGCTCCACCCTCATGGAGGACTTGAGATCATGCCAAGAAGGAAGTTCACCTTTGCATGGTCATTGAGGGGGGTGTTAGATATGCTCAATGATTCACCTTATGTAGCATCACCATTGTTCCATAGCACTCTATTTTGTAAGGCCCCCATTATGAGGAGAAGCCATGTGAGAGTGTTGGACATTGATAGGTAAGTTCCTAACTTTGAGGTCACATGAGGTCTAAAGTAGCACATAGACGGATATTCAGGAAGCTTACTTCTAAGCCATCTGATTTGAGAATCCTATGTGAGGATCAACCTAAATCGAGGGCTAGAAACAAAAAGAAATTTCTTAACTTGGGGAAGGGTCTATTCGATGGCCATTGGATCTAGACTTGATCCTAAGCATGGATTAAGCAAGATCAAGGCTACAAACAAATGGTTGTTGATCCTACTCATCTATCATTGGATATTTATCAAATCTCTCTCTTTGTCTAATCTTGATCCTATATATGTGCTGTGGTAATCTCTACATGGTATTAGAGTTTCACCACTATTCTATCATTATTCTTCACTTTTTCGTTTACATAACATGCATCCCAATATGAATTAGAAAAAGCATGTAAATATCACAACAGTGATTCCCCCTTGGGATATGATAATGCAAGATAATGGTTACCAGATAAGTAGTGAAAGATATGATGCTTTCCAACTCTTAGTTCTTGGGCTATGCCTAAATTTGTTCATCTGAGATAAAAAAATTGAATATCGGGTCGGACGATGCATACATAAATAATGCATTCAATAGCTTGCTGATACAGACCATCATCAAATGCATCTTAAGCATCCTGAAGACTCCATTATAAATTTTTTTTCGTGACAATGGCAATAGGTTTACAATCTTCAATGCGTAAAGATTGTAATAAAGTGTCAATGTATTTAGTTTTACACAAGGCAATGCTGCCATCAACTTGCATAAATGAATGCCCAAAGAGTGATGCAGATGCCCCAAATATGACATTACAAAAGAGGCATGCAAATCAACCTTAAAACATGAAATATGCATCTCATTAGGACTGTGAGCAACATTTCATCGGGTGCTTTTACTTTGACTATTTTGAGATCCATGTGCTAATAAGTAGGCATGTATCTTTTCATACCAAGCATGTGGTGCTTGCTTTAATCCATATAATTCCTTATTTCACTACACTTTGTTTTCATGCCCTTTCTACATAAAACCATGGGGCTGAAATATATATGTTTCTTCATGCAAATCACCATTTAAAAATGCACTTCTAATTTCTAGCTGAGGTACATTATGAGCATTATCAGCTAAAAGTCCATAGATGCTACAAGCAATTGTTATGTGACACATAGGAGAAAGGGTCTAATCAAAATCAATGCCCTTCTCTTGAGCATACCCATTGGTCATAAATCTAGCCTTATAGCGATCAATATTACCAATAGGCTTGTGTTCAACTTATAGAACCATTTAGTGCCAATGGCCTTTTTCTCACGGAGCAAATCACATAAAGAACAAGTAGCATTCTTCATAATAGCATAATATTTTGAGTGCATAGTAGTTATCCAATTTTTTGAATTACGTGCTTCATCAAAAGAGCCATGCTCATTGCCATCACAAAGACTAGAAACAACTATTGCATAACAATATGATGGAAAAGAAGCACTATGAGAGCCTAAACATGTATGATATGGCAAAAGTGCATCTAAGTTTCTATCTCTCAAAGTGTAGACCAACCATTTTGGCATAGTGTTAGCCTCTTCCATGCTAAAGCCTCTTCCATGCTATCTCTGTTATCAACATGTGCATTATGTATATCTATATCTGCCTAGAAAATAGAATGATCCAAATGCTCAAGAAATTGCATCACTAGAAGATACATTTGATTATATACCAATGAACAAAGGCAATAGAGGTCAACATCTTTGAGCTAACTTATGTCTCCTTTGTACAACAAAGTAGGTTTTGAGCTAAGCTATGTCTCCTTTGTACATGAAAGTAGGTTTTGTTAGTGCATCTTCCGGAAATACTAAAATTTAGAAAAACCATTTTTTTAAGTTAAAAGCCTACCGTTTGAGCTTGAAGCTGAAATTGCCTTTAATTTTTTCAATGAGATTTAATGGAACACTTCAAATTTCAGGCCTTGAAATTTGAAGGGTGGTTGGGCCTTCTGTCTCTTGAGGCGGGGGTGAGGATTCAACCCCATCTCTACGGCAAGACACATCTGTGGGTCTAGGGCTCGTGTAATGCCTTCGAGCAGTATTAAATAAATGCCTTCAAGTAGTCCTTTCTAGTGTTTCCTTCGGGTAGTATAGCCTCTCCTTTGTGGGATATGGGGGTCCCATGGGTGCTTTGCCGGCTCACTTGCAGAGTTGTTCTTTCAATCAATTCTAGCAAAGAGAGATTAAGCTTCGGCGGAACTTCCTCTTTAAAAAAATCAACCCTTGAAAGGAGGACTTTGCGAATAGTATTTCTTGAGTAAAATGCATTTTGTCTATTTTTTAAAATGTGAAAAAAAATATGTGAATTCTGCTGGCAAGATTAGTCTTAGTCCATTATTAAAACAGAACAGGATCCAGAAACATCTGGAATGCCCTTTGGAAACATCTAGGACGTGCCCGTTCAACGAGTTTGAGCCTTTAAATCTGTGAGTGTCTTAGTTTCTGTAGTATTGCGATCTTTGAATGTGTAGCGAGAAACATTTCTTTACCCTTGCAAATCAGCTCAAGATAATCAGCTTCGTATAGGCGCTTGTCTCACAGTATGGCTCTCACTCCATTTTTCGTTGGTGGCAGCGATATCTTCGACCCCTTCAACTTCGACTCTCTGCTCTTCGGTAATAGACTTTCGGATCGGACAGGAGGGAGTAGCAGCTATGCCCGTGATGTGGCGGCTGTGGCCAACACACAAGTGGACTGGAAGGAAACTGCAGAGGCGCACGTTTTTAAAGCGAATCTTCCCGGTGAAATTTCTCTCTCAAGCTCTCCGTCTGTTTCTTTGCGTATGCTTACAGGATAGATGAGGATACACGGTCCATTGGATTGGCGAGATTTTAGGTTTACTGTCAAAGGATCTGCGTAGGGGTCGGCTTGAGCGCTGCTTCATACTGAAATCCTGCACATGATTTCTAAGCAAATATGCAATACTTTATAGATAACGTTTGCAATCAACTTGTCTGAAACCGGCGTATGGGTGCAGGCTTGTCGAAGGAAGAGGTGAAGATACAGGTGCAGGATGGGCGTGTGCTGCAAATCAGCGGAGAGCGCAAGAAAGAAGAGGTTTCTCATGGGGAGAAATGGCATCGTGTAGAGCGTGCCCAGGGGTCCTTCTTGAGGAGGTTCCGTCTCCCGGAGACTGCCCAAGTGGAGGGAATCTCAGCGTCGATGGAGAATGGCGTCCTTACAGTTACAGTCCCTAAATTTCAGAAGCCTGCTCCTAAAACAATAGAAATTCAGTGCAGCTGAGGCGGCAGATGAATCTGTGAGTGATACGCACATCTGATCTGCAAGTCTGCCAGTCACTCACTAAGTTGTAAAGTTCTTGGTTTCTCTTTTTGATCCTAATCACTATACTACAAATCTATCCCATGTTTTTGATAGTTCTTGCGGTTGTTACCTTGTTCATGTTTCCAACTTTATTACGCTATCAGCAATTTTCTTGCAAAGAGTTTTGATTTTGCCAAATCTGGACACTGTCTACTTCTTCTTTCTAGTCAATTCTGATGTGAAAAGCGTTTTCTGTCACATATTCCACTCTCTTACTGTTGTTCCGGATTCCTAATTGAGAAGAGATGTGCACAATTTCTAAGGTTTTAAAGTTATTGTGCTTAAAGTTATTGTGCAGTTTCTTGATGGGTTTCTCGTGGATCGGGGTGAGAACGCTGACCATTGCTATTTTAGAGTTGAACATTGCGTAATGCTCTATAAATGAAGTCTGATCCAATTTCGCAAATGTAACACGCAGGGAAATGGATTTTCCAGTGATATGGATTGATGCAATTGTTTGATTTAGGGATCAAAAACATTTCAACCGTGTTTCTTAGGAACGAAAATGATTATGAGCTCGCGGTTGAGGATAGATTCTCCGCTTTATATGATGCCAAAATTTCAAGTCCAATTTCTCACATAGCGAAATTCTGAGTTGTCGGATCCACAGTTTCTCTTAACGTCACACTCTTTACCAGAGGTGTATGGGAACCTCGGTTTATTGATTTACACAGGAGGGCGAGAAAGATCCTTTGTTGCCATTGGCGTGTCGTTTCTTCTAATCTGTGTTAATTCGAAAATGAAGAACGGATATTAGAATGTGAAGTAATTCCACAAAGTTGTTTTTACTTACTTCAGATTTACATAGCTTGAAGCTGATCTCTAAGGTTATGTGTAAACGTAAATGGAGGTACCCCTCTTGACGATCTCGTCGACATATCCAGTCAGATCTCGTCGACATATCCAGTCAGATCTCGTCGACATATCCAGTCAGGACTCGAAAATTATTCGGTATAGTTTATAAGCGACTGCGAAATGAGATGGTTTTCCTGTATGGCGCAGTTCGGATCCCATCTCCATGCCTAACTTAGATAATAATGTCGGCAATCAACAGTCGTTTCTAGCGAATGGATGTTTCCTGCAAGTTGTTTCATCGTAAAATTGCATCGCCACATCTACAACCTCATTGACAATACCTTTTGGCATCAATATTCCATATGCTTTTTCTGCTTTTTGAAGTTTTTTAAACGAAAAGTATATATACACACTTTTTGCAGAACTGCACAAAACATAATATTATGCATTTCATGAAAAGCAAGAGAAAAAACAATGCGAAAGGCAATGTTTTTCTTAATTATTATAAAGTTTAAAAGGGAATTTAGATTGAAACCTCTCACTTTTTCGAGCTTTTTTTGTCGTAGAGAGGAGATTTGGAATCGTAAGTGTGCTTCGTCTAACCGCCAGAGCTTCAAGTTTTTTTTTTTTTTTGACAGTACAATGAATTGGAAAGATACACACACCTGACCTCGTAAGGTAGAGGCACCCATCTTGGGAAACCTCATGGACATCCATCTTCGGGAACTCATGGATATGTCCAGCCAAGATTTGAACTCAGGACTTCCTCCTTGAGACTCAAAGCATCAACCACTAGGCTATGCGGGCTTGGACAACTTCAAGTTTTTTACCGCTACCTTTACATTGTAAACTGGTACTCTGAAAGGTACAATGGCAAAATGATTGATTTTAAGCTGTAATACCACTATAATAATCCATCTAATTCTTCCATGTTCATGGACCATGTCTCGTTTACCAAGAATTTTTTTTAAATGGATATTGTTATCATTAGTGAATTAATTGTTTCTAGTGTAATTATGATGCAGGACGATTGTTGCCTTATAATTGTTTGATAGGGGTCTCAGTTCACTAGCCTAGTGGTTGGGCCTCTCGCCTCTTGAGGCAGGGGCGAGGGTTCAACCCTTGGCAGCAACACGTAAGGGACATTGTGAATCTTGGAAAGATGTTGCATGTGGCTGAGGTGCCACCATTTATTCATCCCCGCGGTAGTTGTGACGACCATTTAACCCAGTCTTGTAAACCCTTGTTCTTGTGGGATAAGGGGGGTCCCATGGGTACTATGACCTTCCTTGTACAATTGCAATTTCAAAGTTAAAGTCAGGGGGAGTTGGCCTCGGCCAAACCTCCATAAAAAAAAAGTAAATTGCTTGATAGGTGGAATGATGTAATTGTGCTTTGTTGTTTTGACTAGCGAATCAAGGACCATGAAGGTGCGAACATTGTTTGCAACTTATGTAAACGAATTTCAATATTACTGGGTTAATTATTCATGGAAGGACTGTTTTGCAACTTAAAATAAAATTTTTTTTGACATATATGATGATTAATCTTTCAGAAATGTCAGAACAAGTATAAGCACACACGAGAGTGACTTCTTAAAAAGTAGCTGTTGTTCTTCTTAGGGAATCATACTTTTTTAACTCTAATCTTCAAACTTAATGAAAGTTGTGACTTCTTAAAAAGTAGCTGTTGTTCTTCTTAGGGAATCATACTTTTTTAACTCTAATCTTCAAACTTAATGAAAATTGTGATATCTGTTATCAGCCTTCTGTATGGACACCTCTCAATCCTCTTATATCTTTTCCTTGTTTCTCATTCAAAACAATTTTACCAAAAAAAATCCTTGTACTTCAATTGGCTCAAGATTTTCTCCATCTGTTTGCCGGAGAGAACACATGCATCGATGTATCCTTCTTTCGATTTCTACACATAATATGCCGCACATGCTCTCATGAGGTTTTTCACATCAGTGGAGTGCCACACTTAACAAGCATGAGTGCCCCTATAGAAGTCTGGAGAAGGGGAGCTTCACACCCGCTCTTTCACATATTGATATTTTCTTCCTTTTAAGTCCATTTTTGTCTTAAAAAAAATGCAAACGGCATGTAAAAACGAAATTGTGAAGGTCCCTCCCATTAAAGCTCATCTTATACATCTTCCTTATCTCATATGGTATTTCCCCTTGACCTTCCCTTCAAGGAGTCTTCTCAAAAGATAAATCAAAATTGATTAACTGTCTCTAGGCCATGCTCATCCTCTTTTAAGTGACAATATCTTTTGAGTTATCTTTCCATTTTACTAGGCACCCTTTATACAAGCCAGCTGTCGTCAATTTTTTTAAGTGTAGTATTGTTTTCAGATCATGTGGAATATTGTGGAATATATTATTGACTAAAGATAACGACGACATGCTCATTATCTAGAATGATCTTATGACATTCATCTAGTTCTCCCTTCGTATCATGTTATAAGAGTATCTCAAGCATCCTTTGTTATTTAGCATGAGCAAATGTGAGGGATAATGGCATGTTTGACCATTTGTATCATATATCTTCAGTAACTGTATTTATAGGTGTAGTAGGATGTTTTTCAACACCCTACATAATATGCCACAACCCTTTTGATACCAATACATGATGCATCATGTATTCCCACAATGGGTAATTAGTACCATTCTACTTATCCTCAATGACCAACATATATAATACACCATTGCTTTCAGCCATGGCTAGTGACTAAATACCCACTAAATACCCTCATGCATGCGAAAACTTGATTGTATCTCAAAAATGTTTAACAAAAATACCGAGTTGAGCTCTAGTAAACCTGTAGCAGACTTCAAGGTGCTTGTATTAGCAAACCAAAACTTGTATATATGTTTTGCACAAAAGGATGAAATTGTATGCACAATTGTTGTGATAGTACATTAGGAGGCTGAAACAAGCTTAAATCAAAATTTCAATGAACTCATAATTGCCCATAGTATGCTCACCAATTTTCATTTCTTGAGACTGTAATCGGAGGGGTGTCAACAATTCCTAGAGGAAGTGGTGACCCGCTCTGATACGAATTGTTGGATTTTGAGGTCTAAGAGAGCATATGAACAACACAAGGAAGAAGAAGAAGAAGAAGCAATGGAGAACAACATAATACTGAATGTATTACCAAGTGAATGTACAAAGATAAGTGATCCATTAGTTACAGGCATATATACAAGCGAGGGAAAAAACCTCCAAAAGAGGTAAAAAAATGCTTCGACGGTCCTAAGCATGCTCACACACATCACTACCTAAATAAATGAAAATTTTATTGATATATTTCCGTAGTGAGTGTGAACACACTAGGACTGCCGGGGCACTTTTTTCCCTCTTTAGGAGGTTTTTTTCCCTCGGCTTGTATACATGCCTATAACCCCAATGGGTCACTTATCTTTGTACATTCTCTTGGTACTACATTCAATATTGTGTGTTATGCTCTAATCTTCCTCTTCTTGCTTGAGTCGTTTGTGTGCTTTCACAGACATCAAACTCCAACAATTGGTATCAGAGTAGGTCACTGCTTCATCTAAGGCATCATCGACACCCCTCTTGTCATAGTCTCAAGATCACATGAAAATTGGTGAGCATAATCAGATTCATACCAGAGTTTTTCTTCTACTCTTTGATTGATGATGAAAGTCAATGCAAATGCCTTAATATTTGAAGAGTTATTCTCTATTCTGTTGGAGGAAGATCACATGTCTAGGCAGAACAGGTCCATTATGCATGTTGCAAATCAAGCTTTCCTGGCTAGTCAGAAGGACAAAGGTAAATGGAGCTACTCTACTAGTAAGCAAAAATTTGCTGATTTTGCACAATCAAAGAAGGATGACAGAGACGAGAAGAAAATGGAAAAGCAAAAATTGTTTTGCAAATACTGTAAAGGAAATGATCATGTCATAAAGAGTTGTCCAAAACTGGGTGCAAAAGAGGCAAAGAAGAAAGAGGCTAGAATGGTTGTTGTAGAGGCCACTACACCAAAACAAAGTCTACTAATCTTGTGCACAATGAAGAATGGGCATTTACTATTGTTTGCAGTTATGATCCATCTTCTCATGAATAGTGTTTATCTGCAGTAGACTAAGATGTTTTGTACTTTGATAGTGGGGCAACCAAACATATTACCTCATAGCGCAGTTTCTTCACTTCACTTGATCTTGCGTCTACAGGAATACTATCGCATGCACCAATAACTCCTCTTATCCTACCATGGGAGTTGGTCAGATCATTTTGACCACTGTTGATGGTAGTTCTTTTACATTGTTGGGTGCTTTATTTGTGTCAGGGATCAAGAAAAATCTGTTATCAATTTTGTTTGCAGTTCGAGGTCTGCAGAAGCACCCAAAGAACTCAAGGAAGAAGAAGCTTGGAGCACAATACATAATACTAGATATATCAACAAATCCTGACTAGGAGTGAAGCGGTGAACAAGGAGCTTGCACTCATGTATAAGGAAGTGCCAAGCTATGTGGAACCAATCCTCAAAAGGAAGTAAGCCCAAAGCTTTGCGAAAAGCTTCAAACTTCTCCGTAAGCAGAGCCTTTGTGAGAAGGTGTGAAATGTTCTCCTTTGTGGGCATATATGCCAAACTAATCTCTCCAACAGAGAACCTCTCCCTGACATAATGATAGTGCACCTCAATGTGCTTAGTGCGAGCATGGAACATAGGGTTCCTCGGAATGGCCAATACCCTCTGACCGTCAGTGAAGATGGTGGTGGTGGAAGATTGAACAACACCCAAATTAGCCATAAGGCATATGAGCCACACACACTCAACAGTCACTATGAAAGTTGTCCTATACTCAGTGTCATAACTATAAGTGGCCACAGTAAGCTGCTCCTTCCTCAACCAAGATATGCATGAGCTACCAAGCATGAAGCAAAAACCACTAGTGCACACACGACTGTCATAACAACCAACTCAGACAGAGTAAAAAAAAAGCATGTAAATCTGGCGATAGTGATCTCCCCTTGGGATAAAACAATCCAAGTAGCCGGGTACCACTCAAGTAGCAAAAGATGTGCTTAACCACCTGCGAACGCTTGACACCTAGGCAATGCATAAACTTGCTCATCTATGAGATAATAAATTGAATATCTAGCCAAGTAATCCATAAGTAAATCAAGCATCCAACAACCTTCTGATAGAGAACAACATGAAATGCATCTCTAGCATCATGAAGAGTCAATTGTAAACCTTTCTTCATAGGAGTGGCAATAGGTTTGTAGTCTTTAGCCAACATGCTGCAATAATGTGTCAATATATTTTGTTTGGCACAAGGTTATTCCACCATCAACTTGCATAAATTGAATGCCCAAATAATGATGCAAATGCCCAAATAATGATGCGAATGCCCCAAATCAGACATCTTGAATGAGGCATGCAAACCAGCCATAAAATCAGCAATATGCTTCTCATGAGGACCACTGAACAACATGTCATCAATATAGACAACAATGATAAGAAGCACATCATTTGCACGCTTAACACATAATGTGATCTCAGTCAGACTCTTCTCAAAACCATGTGCAATCAAATAGGCATGTATCTTTTCATACCTATTAGGTGGTGCTTGTTTCAAACTATATAATGCCTTTTTCAACCTCCACACTTCGTTTTCATGCCCTTTTTGCATAAAACCACGGGGCTAAAAACATACACTCCTTCATGCAAGTCACCATTCAAAAATGCAATTTTAATGTGTCCAACTGATGTATGTTCCAACCATGATGAGCTGCAGGTACATAGATGCTATGAACAGTAGTCATTCGGCATGTACTTGCAAAGGTCTCATCAAAATCAATGCCTCTTTTCTAAGCATAACCCTTTGCGACAAGCCTAGCCTTATACCTATAAACTGTTCCATCAAGCTTACAATTTAGCTTGTATATCCACTTAGTGCCAATGGCCTTCTTGCCAAGAGAAATTCACATAAAGTCCAAATACCATTCTTCATTATAGCATTATATTCAGATTGCATAGCAACCATCCAATTTTTTGAATTTTGTGCTTATCAAACAAAAACGGCTCATTCTCATCATAGAGACTAGAGGCAGCATAGCATAGAAATTTGATGCAAAAGAAGTACTATGAGAGCCTGAACCAATACGATATGACAGAGATGCATCTAATTATGCAAAGTCTGCACCAACCATTTTAGCATAGTTTTTGCCTCCTCAATATTAGCTCTATCATCAACAAGTGCATCATGTAAATCTGCATTAGAAATAGAATGATCTACATCATCACATGAAACATATAAAGGCTGAGAAGTTGCCTCATTAGGACTAGCACTAGATTATCCACCTATAAAAAGAGGCAACAAAGTGTCATACATGTCTTTGGAGCTAACTGATGTCTCCTTAGTACATGAAAGTAATGTCTGAATAGTATCTTCCACAGAAACAACATCACGGCTAACCAAAATGTGTTTACTCTGTGGATGATACCGATGATAGCCTTTGCTTTCAGAACTGTAGCAAAAAAAATACATGTCACTGCTTTATCATCCTATTTCCTACGTTGTTGTTCAAGCAGTAATGCATATGCAAGACAACCAAAGACACGTAGATGAGCAACATATGGTTTGCGACGATGCCAAGCCTCATATGGAGTGATAGACTGCAATGCTTTAGTGGCACACGTGTTAAGTACATATGTTTCAACTCTCTGCTCTTCGGAAATAGACTTTCAGATTGGACAAGAGGGAGTAGCGGCTATGCTCGTGATGTGGCGACTATGGCCAACACATAAGTGGAATGGAAGGAAACTGTAGAGGCCCGTGTTTTCAAACCAAACCTTCCCAAAGAAAATTTCTCTCTCAAGCTCTCCGTTTGTCTCTTTGCATGTGTTACATGGTAGATGAGGATACACGGTCCATTGGATTAGTGAGATTTTAGGTTTACTACTAAAGGATTTGTGTAGAGGACAGATTGAGCGTTGCTAAATAGTAACCTCCTGTGTATGTTTTCTTAGCAAATATGCATTACTCTATTGATAACTTTTGCAATCAACATGTCTGAACCTAGCATATACATGAAGGCTTGTCGAAGGAGGAGGTGAAGATACATGTGTAGGATGGGCGTGTGCTGCAAATCAGCAGAGAGCGCAAGAAAGAAGAGGTTTCTCATGGGAAAAATGGCATCGGGCCGAGCATGCCCAAGGATCCTTCTTGAGGAGGTTCCGTCTCTCGGAGACCGCCACTACAAGAATAAAGGGGGTGTAGCGACACCCCCAGTTGGAAAAAAAGTGAGGAAAGTCACCTATGCGATGTTGGCCTCAAATAGCATCACATATATGACGCCCTAGGAGAGAAATAAAAAAATAAATCTTTTGTGCCAAATAAGCGACGATGAGTGTCGCATAAGCGACGCACAAGCGATGCATATATTATTTGTCGATATCTATGTCAACTTTTAGCAACTATGTTAGCAATGATTGCACATTGGATGCGACACTCTAGCATTGCATAAGTGACGCTCTGTGAGTTTGAAAAAAAAATTGATTTCTCTCAGCTTATTTGTGCCAAGATCAAGTGAGAGAGCGAGAAAAAATGAGCGAAGGAGCAATTGAACGAGCGAATGAGAGCCACCGAGCGAAGGAACAATGAATGAGCAAAGGTACAAGCACATACATACACACATATGCATACACACATGCATATACATACACACATGCATATACATACACACATGCATATACATACACACATGCATATACATACACACATGCATATACATACACACATGCATATACATACACACATGCATAAACATACACACATGCATACACACACATGCATACACACACATGCATACACACATGCACACATATACATATATACACACATATACATATACACACAAAAAATCATACACACACATGGACATATACACATACACATACACATATAGATACTTGCACATATACATACACATACATATACATATACACACATGCATACATACACACATGCATACATACACACATGCATACATACACACATGCATACATACACACATGCATGAATATGCGTATGCATACATACATAGACACATGCACATACACACATACACACATATACACACACATACATACACACATATACACACATACACAAATGCACACATGCATACACACATACACATATAGGTACTTGCACATATACACATATACATACACACACATACACTCAGAAAGATGCACACACATACTCACATGCATACATACACACATATGCATACACATGCATACACATGCATATGCATACATACATAGACACATGTATACATACACATGCACATACATACACATGCACATACATACACATGCATACACACATGTGCATGCATACACACATGTGCATACATATTCAGATGCATTCGTACACACACATGCATATGTATACATACATACACACATGCATATGTATAAATGCATAAACACAACACACACATATGCATACACACACATACATATATACACACACATAGACACACATATACACTCACATGCATACATACACTGATATGCATACATACATATACACACATACACATACATAGACACACATATACATATACACATACACATACTTAAACACACATAGACACACACATACACTCACATGCATACATACAATCATGTTCATACATACACACACATGCATACACATGGATATGCATACATACATACACACACATATGCACATAAACACACACATACACTCGCATGCATACATACACACACATGCATACAAACATAGACATGCATACACACATATGCACATACATACATACATACATACATACATACATACATACATACATACATACATACATACATACATACATACATACATACATACATACATACATACATACATACATACATATGTATACACACACATACATACATACATACACACATACACACACACATAAATGCACACATATGCATACACACTCATACACATATAAATACTTGCACATATACCTACACACAGATAGACACACACTCACACTCACATGCATACACACACATGCATAGACATGCATATGAATACATACACACATGCATAGACATGCATATGCATACATACATAGACACATTCATACACATATGCATACACACACATGCACATACACACACATATGCATACACACATATACATGTATACACACACATACATACATACATACATACACAAATGCACACATATATGATATGCATACACACACATTTACAAATGCACACATATGCATACACACACATACACATTAGGTAGTTGCACATATACACATATACACATACACATATACATATGCATACACACACATACACTCACAAAGATACACACACATACACTCACATGCATACATACACACATATGCATACATCCATACACATGTATACACACACATGCACATACACACACACATATGCATACACACACTTGTGCATACATACACACATGTGCATACATTCTCACATGCATTCGTACACACACATGCATATGTATACATACATACACACATGCATATGTATACATACATACACACATGCATATGTATATATACATAAACACAACCACACACAAACACACATATGGATACAGAGACATACATATATACACATACACATATATACACACACATAGATACACATATACACTCACATGCATACATACACTTATATGCATACATACATATACACACATACACATACATAGACACACATATACATATACACATACACATACATACAGACACGTAGACACACATACACTTACATGCATAGATACAATCATATGCATACATACACATGCATACACATGCATATGCATACATACATACACACATGCATACATACATAGATGTGCATACACACACATGGACATACAGACATATATACATACATACAATGTATACTCACACATACATACATACACACATACATAAATACACATATATGCATACACACTCATACACATATAGATACTTGCACATATACCTACACAGAGATAGACACACACTCACACTCACATGCATACATACACACACATGCATATGCATACATACACACATGCATATGCATACATACATAGACATGCTTACACACACATGCACATACATACACACATATGCATACACACACATACATATAAACATATGCACATAAACACACACAAACACACTTTACAAACACATGCATACACACACATACAAACACATGCATACACACACATACAAACACATGCATACACACACATACACATACATATACACACATGCACATACACTCATGCATACATGCACACACATGCATACACAACATACATATATAGACTATACATACATATGCATGCACACATACATGCATGTATACATGCACACACACACACATAGATATATATATATATATACACACACACACACACATGTATACACATACATACACAAATGCATACATACATACATACACATGCATATGCATATATATACATCCACACATACATATACATATGCACACACACACACACACACACACACACACACACACATATATATATATATATATATATATATATATATATATATATATATATATATATATATATATATAGAGAGAGAGAGAGAGAGAGAGAGAGAGAGAGAGAGAGAGATTTCTAATCCATTTTGTTTTATATGTACATATATTATGGATCATAGTAGAGAGAGAAAGGCAAAACGTACTCTCATAAATAGTCTTATGAGAGATAAAGTTCTGCCTGATTCGTTAGGGGTTGTCATGCATGAGTATGCAGACATACTCGATGAAGAATTAGATTTTACCTTACAGATGCTTACCCAGTGCCCAGAGGAAGACTCCTCTGCATGCAGGAAGAGATTTGTCTGCCCATAGGTATGTTTTTTTCATACATTAATATTTTTAATGATATTATAACACGTTTTAATTCATTTTTATCTATTTATTTTCAGGACACCTATACCAATTTCAGCTCATGCGAGCACAACAGAGGTGCCTATGAGGACATGCATAGGTAGCCTAGGGTTGGAGTGCAACATAGAACCAGAGGGAAATAGTATTTATGAGACATGGGTTGGAGTTTAAAAGAAGAATAAGAGATTATGTGACTCCTACCTGCATTTTGTTCACTTGAAATGGAAGTAAGTATAAGTTTACATATAAATTGAGATAAATATTTTATATTTTACCTATATGATTTTTTTCTTTTGTAGTGAGTTTGATGAGAGAGATAAAAAGTATGTACTTAGTTCATTGGAGATAGAATTTGGCACTGGGTGGTCGCATAAATGGTGTTTGAAAGAGGTGCGGATACTTATGGCACATCATCGTGATAATGCATGGTATGCATTGCTTTTATTTGTTATATTTATGTGTGTATCTATATAAATAACAATAAGAATATAGTAAATCGACTTGAGTCTTGAGTTTGTCATGTTTGTTGTATGGTTGAAGTATATATACACATTGCATCTAGTCCTCCCACCATCTACTAGAGAGATGTCTCTCCTCCCAACCTTATGCATCTATATATAGCTACTCGAATCAATGAGGACCATAATACATATAAAGCTATATAAAGATCATGTATGTACACTTATATATATGAAACACATTTTTAAATACATACACATCACACATACATGCCTACATACACACATATATACATATACATGGATACACAATTATAAACACACTTTGCATATATCACACAAATGCATATGCATACATACATGTGTGTATACTAACACGTGCATACATATATCATACACATGCATATACCTACATACATATGAAATACACATATATGCATACTAACACATGTATATATATAACATACATGAATACACATACATATATATACACACATATATACATATATGAGAGAAACTTTATCCCCAAAATAGAGCTATATATAAAATTTTAGGCATACCCCCGCACTTCATGTTCTAACTTAAGAGAACATGTTTTCATCTCTATGGTGGGATTCACCTATATTCTAGTTGAATAAAGAAGAGCCTATTGTTTGATACCCATTCAAATGATTCAATTTAACAATCGATAATGATCCCTTTTTAATGGAAAATTTCTACCTTCATGCTCAGCTCGAAATCAATCAACCTTCAAAATAACCTACAAAACTAAAAAAAACAAAATTCATTTATGTCCTTGAAAAGATATTAAACTATATCATAAAAACTAAAATCTGTTTTTTATCTGTTTGCATCTCTTTTGTCGTAAGTATCCAAGGAGCAAGCGCATAAGTCGATTTCTATCAAATCTTGGCCATAACAAGTCCCTCTTGATGCTATTATCTCAACAAGTCGATTTTTATCTCTGAACAAGTTCCTCTTGATGCTATTGTCTTGATGCCAACATCTCATCAAGGTGAATGCATGGCATCCAGGATAATGGATATCAGCTAACAAAAGGTTCTTGTTGTATCAATATAATACAACTTCCTAAAGACACTCAAAACAAAGATGAAGTCCAACTTTGTACCAAGCTTTAAGCATCAATAAGCTTTCTTGGAGAGTTCTGATGATGATACTGAGATACCATACGTTGTGCTTCTTAAGAGGACTGGATCACACGATGGGTCATATGAGGAACAACATCAGTGCATTTTAGAAAGCATTGAGATTCAGGAGAAAGGTGGATCAGTGCTTTCAAAAATTGAGTAGAGGCGAGGAAGAACATGATAGGCCTATTTATATGAACAAGAAAGAGGCGGATGAGATTGAACAACTTGAAGAGAAAATAGAGTCATTATAGATGAAAGCTGAGTATTTATATGGAGTTAACATGTCGAATAGATTTGACGATATTCGATGAGATTCGACATGTTAACTCCATCTAAATCCTAAGCTTGCACCCCCAATGACTCTATTTCCCCTTCAAGCTGTACAATCTAATGAGCCCCTTTCTTCTTCATATCAATAGGCCTATCATGTTCTTCCTCACCTTTACTCAATTTCTAAAAGCCTTGATCCACCTTTCTCTTGTGAATCTCATGCGACTCTATTTCCCCTTCAAGCTGTACAATCTCATGTGCCTCTTTCTTCTTCATATCAGTAGGCCTATCATGTTCTTCCTCACCTTTAATCAATTTCTAAATGCACTAATGCACTCTTTGTTGTTCCTCATATGACCATCATGTGATCTAGTTCTCTTAGGAAGCACAACGTATGGTATCTCAGTATCATCATCAGCACTCTCCAAGAAAGCTTGGTGATGCTTAAAGGTTAATACAAGATTCAACTTGATCTTTGCTTTGAGCTCTCGATATATGAGATGATATATTCCACAGATCCATAAACCTTTTTCAAGAAGTTTTATTGTATCGATACCACAAGAACCTTCTCTTAGCTAATATGCATTGTCTTGGATGCCATTGATGTTGATGAGATAATGGCATTAAGAGAATATAGTATCATTTCTTGATGCATTGTCTTGATGCCATTGACCTTTGATTGATTAGAATCTGATTGTGTAGCAAATAAAAATACTATATATTAATAGTCTGATTATATATATATATATATATATATATATATATATATATATATATATATATATATATATATATATATATATATATATATATATATATATATATATATATATATATATATATATATATATATATATATATATATATATATATATATATATGTGTGTGTGTGTGTGTGTGTGTGTGTGTGTGTGTATGTGTATGTGTGTGTGTATGTGTATGTGTGGGTATGTATATATGTGTAAGTGTATGAATATGTGTATGTGTATGCATGTATTGTTGGTGCATTTTACCCAAGCCTACATGCTTGATATGATTTGATTTAGGTTCATTTGTAGTCATATGTGTAGACCTATGAACACCTCTTGTAAAAGAGTATAATTTATCTCTTGTAATTGTGAAAGAAAGAATGGCTTAAGTCATCCATGATGTAAAAAGGAAATTTGTGGCTCTAACTACCTAAATCCATGAATCCATCAGCTGAAAGAATATCTCATAATTCCTAGCATCAATTTTAGGTGAAGTTATTTGAATTCAAATTCAAAACTACCTCCAAAAGTAGCTATAAAAAGAGCAAGAAGGAAGTCTCCATGAGAGAACTTGATTGGTGCCCACTTCATGTTCATTTGTAGAGATTGAAGAGCTTACTCCATAGCTCTATCATTCTACTCCCATTGTGCAAGTATTCATTGCCAATGTGGTTGTAATTATATATGAATCTATACATTCATCATTTACTTCTTCTTTGTTTTATTCTCTGCTATACTCACTCAGCATAGTAACTTCAGAAGCTCATATCTTGGGCTATACATAACCTTTTTCAAAGTTTTAAACTGCATTGGATTTCTTTCTAAGTTTAGTTTATGGTACAAACATTTATGGTCATTTGATTTACCCTTTATGAGAAATATATGTTTTTCTTCTCACTGATCGAATCTCTACAAAGCCCCCAAAATGGCAAGAGTTATCCAGATTTTGCTAAAACTTGTTTTCAGTGCTCAACTGATCAATTGAAGTGTTTTAGCTTAAATTAGCAAGATATATAAGTATATTTGTCATTTCCAAAAGGAATTTTTCTAATTCCTACCAAGTTGAGACCATTGTGCATTTTTTCGAGCAAGTGTATGTACAAAAATAACAAGTTTTGGGAG